>WAAD01006084.1:3634-18848 GCA_013389945.1 Fregata magnificens
GGTGCTGATTTTCTTCATAGCTGCCACTTATGAAGAACAATTGGTGACAAAGGAAGATAGAATGAAAAGTGATCATATAATAAGTCTTTTTAAAAAAGGTCAAAAGACCTGTCAAACTAAATGTATCTAAAAATAAAAAGACATTTTCCCAAATATTAATTCCTCCTGTAGTTGCTATGGAAAAGTTATATAACTAAAATAATATATTAATCCTTCATCCATGTCATGACAGAGCTTCAGAATACACATTGCACTTTCTCTTTTAAACAGAGACAGCAATTAGCCATTACTGGAAATCTTTAAAACAAGACTGCATGTTTTCCCAAATTCTACTTCCAGACCCAACCACTGGAATAGGAACGATGTGGTGAAAGTGATGAAGGTCCTATGGCCAATTCTGTAGTGTGTAGGAGATGAGAACACATGATTAAATAATGTTCCCTTCTTATCTGAAAATGCTTCACTATCTATTTTGGCTAATACAGATAGGGGGAAGAAAAACTTCTTTGTTCGGTGGTGATAGAATAATTAACAGTTGCCCTGATTACTTCTGGCCAATTCTTCATGCCAGGTACTTCACAGCAATGAGTCCCACACAACTATAGTTCTGTGTTTCATGACCAATTATGGAGTTTTAAGACAAGCTCTGCTGTGCACACTGTTATCTTACTCCCAATTTGGTCAAAGCAGAAGCAATCAGGAGCACATACATGACTGCTTAACATGGGCCATTTTGTGCTCAGCCCTGCAATAAGAATGTCCTGGATTTTACTCTTATCAGGTGCTAAGATCCCCCCAAACCTATTTTCCTTAGGCTTATCAACAAATCAACACAGAACTGAAACAAAGAATGAAAAATTTCAACTGAAACAGTGAGATAATTCCATACTTCTCTGGAAAATTATGAGCATCTCAACAATGAGGCATTCAAAAGGAAGTCCTTTAAGCACAAAATAAATGCTTTCTATAATAAACCGGTTTTCTTTCGAAGTTAAATTCACAATTACATGCAGAGCCTAATCAACCTGCTAAAACAAAAAAAAAATCCCAGAATTAATTTTAAGAAATTTAGTCCCTGAAAATCTCCAGACCACTAGCTATCAAGACAGTTAATTGGTTATGAAAGTGAGGTGATTGTCCAACAACAGATCGTTAGTAGAGCTTGATTCTGATTCATATATTTACTGTAAGAACTCAACTTTATAAATCAAATTAAATGACCATTCTGTTAAGTTTTCTGATTATACTGAAATAAGTGGCAAGGTATACTGTGCAAATATAACCCTGAGGCACTGAAGTAGAAGTGGACTGTTTGATGATACCCACTGATGATACATTTTCAGTCTTATTCAGTAATATGTCAGAAAATTTCCAGGCATAACATCACAGAACACTTTTGTTTAACTGAGAGATCTAAGTATAATTATGTATATCCTTAGAGTGATATATTATGCAAGGGCACTTTAGTCAGAAAAAATTGCACTAATACACAGGTACTAATGCATTGAGAAAGACAGTACCTGATCTTGACTCAGGCTTTGTAAGTGGTTTAGAGGTTCATTCGCTTGATTGTTTGAACATTTCCATTGTTCCAAGGAATGTGCTCTGTAGCATCAATATGCCAAAAGAAATACTTACTTCAAAAGACTTTCATTCAGACATTTCAATGCTTATCCAACTACAAGATAATACCGATGCTGAGGTCATACACCACATTCTTTTTAGGCAGAGCAGTGCTGCCTAAAATATTAAATAATTTTATTACTTAACAGGAAACTGCTCACAGCTTGTTAGTCAGTTTATGAGCAATTCCTCAAATTCATCAACTGCATCAGCTCTATTATCATCTGTTTAGCATTGGATGATTCCAGGAGGCCTCTGGTACAGCACAGAAAATACTTCATAATCAAAAACTTATTAAAAGGAGGTTCGATATGTTAAATTAGGCAGTAATTTCATTCCTGCCCCAGAAAAAGACAAATGACATTTCTATAAATTTCAGTTAAGCTATATTAATAGCCAGCAATTTTCTGAATCAATATACTCATTTTTGACACTTAATAAAGAAAGATGTTAATCTATAATTTCATTTGCTAAGCAAGAATAGATGTGTAAAACACTCAGGAACTCAGATGCTACCAACAGAAGTCAAAACTGGCAATGAAGCTATCCAAGTTTGAATAAATAAAATTTGAAAAAAATAAGAATTTAACTGAAGAAAATTTACTTTAGAGTTTGACAAAATTTCAATGAACTATCTGGTGGGGGTTTTTTCTTAGGTTTAGTTCAATATAAATGATACTATAAACGTGCCTATGTTAAAAGGCATTCCAAATATCAGTCAGTCAACCTTAAATAGTTTTGTCTTCTATTATACTCATGCTTTTTTAAGAAAAGTTTTCAGCAAATTACCTGAAAGAGGCATTACTTTTTTTCTAGTGCAAGATTATATGTTATCTACACTTCATCACTCTTACAATCCTCCTGAGCACAGAATTATTCTATCAGATTTTGAAATAAAGTACACTATTAAGTACACAGTTAATCAGCCCTTCCATTCAATTTACATGAAATAGGTAACCAGCAGCTGGTTAAAATGTATTTCAGGAAGCCCTTTTGGTGTAAATGAGCACGAACTATGATTTTGCCACTTCAAACAGACACTTGTAGATTGTGTTACACAAACTATGTTCATGTTTGATGCCAGCTGTATTAAACATTTATGTTTTATTTGCATTAAAATTTATAATCATTAGTTAACATGGGTTAAAACATGAATAAAGGTTTGAAAGCAGAGTTGGTGAATACTGAATAACTTCCAAAAAGCATTATCATTTTAAGAAAAGAATTATTACTTCTGGGAGTAAAACAGGACGTAGCAGGAATCTCTCAGGATCCCAGTTTTTCCATGCCAATTACTGAAACTCTGCATATTTCAGTGAAGCAGGACACTGTTTCAGAACTTACCGTACTAATATAGTATTAGTTTCAGAATAACCCTATTCTAGATCTTGTTGGACAAGAAACAAAGGGGATCAAAACTACTTTTACACTTCCTTGGCAATCCAAATTAAAAAGACTGAGAGCTCTGCCTCCCTCCAAGGGATTATTCATTGCAGAATTTGAGAGAACTGAAACACTGCCATAGGTGAAGCATGGCATTCATGGCATCATGGCAGCTCTCATGCTGAGGCTCTGCCATATAACTGACAGCAAGATGACGCTAGTGGGGGTGGTGGCTTCCAATAATCCAAATCCCTCTCTACAGGATGAAGAGAGCCAGCAAAGACTGTTAAGGCTGGATGACTATCAATCCAGCCCTGTTTTACCATTGCTATAACCTTTGGCAAGATCTACAGGTTTTGTTATCTACTTCAGGAAGCAGATCTGCAGTAATAGCTGCAGATCCAGCATAGCACAATATGAAACACCACCAGGGCCCTGGTCTCCTCTACTCAAGACAATGAGAAAAATGCCTTAAGCCCATCTAATTTGTGTTTCTGCAGTGTGACGTGAGGGAGGAAGCCTGCAGGGAAACAAACTGGGCAGAGGAAGCAAGACATGGTGGTAGGGCATCGATACTGCCTACTGGAGAAGTCCCCATATTAATTTTAATTATTAAGTTAGGTTTCATCTAGGGAGAGACAGCTTTTACAGTCTAAACAGAATCCTAAGAGCAATTTATCATACATGTATTACGAGCAAAAGAGAAGAGAAGAGAAACCTGGAGCAAAACAGGGAGACATTCTGCTTGATAGTGTTACACACACATCAACTGTGTGAGCTTCTCCCCACACTGATTTTCAGAAGTTGGAGATATGACTCATAGCCATCCTGAAGTTTTAGTATAGAAACTGTAGGTAGGATGAGGAAGGGTGACCACTGGCTAGTTAAAACCTTTAACTCTCACTAATGTGAAAGTCAAAACAGAAATCTCTGGGAGGTTAAACATGGAGATGTACTTTTAGCTTTCATTTTGTTAAACCCTAACAAACATTACTGAACATTCAGTAACATAAAAGCTATATCTATTCCATTCCATCCCACTAACAATAATCACAAAAATCACATTTCTTTAATCCTATATTGTCTGCAAGTCTTGAAAAGCAGATTAAAATATAAAGAGCACCTCTGCACAGACACTGTTTCTGTACCTCTACATTCCTGATTTGCTTTTTTTACTAATGCAAATTTACTAATCTGAATGGGAAAAAATATGTTTTATTTTTCCTAGCACTGTTGTTTTGAATTCAGCATGAAAACTAGCATCTAGATTAATTTTAAGGTAGATAAAAGAATATAAATACAAAAGGCTGATATGGAGCAAAGTCTGGGGGAAGAGAGATACTTGTCTCCATTTCACTTCGACACACATAAGCATCACATTGCTTAGGATGTCTGTCTAGGAAAACATTGGGGTGATTCTGAATTTGTAAATTGGACTGCCCTCTTTCAATTGTTGCCCCCGCCCTGTGGCTTAACTTATCAAAATGAGCACGAGATTTCCAATAATTGAAGCTCAAGAGTCTACCAACTTTCTAAAGGAATATATATTTATTAGAGAAGCCTTTGTGGGACATGACCACATTGTATTTGCTAAATCAGCTCAAAAAACTTAATCAGACTGGAAAAGAAAAGCGTGCACACACACGCACACACACTCAAACACCCTGGGATAGAGAGAAACGTTTAAGCAGGGGGGCGGGGAGAGGGTGATATAGCTGATCAGTGCTTGCAAGAGGCAGAAAAATGAGATCATTCCTACCAGAAAGTCACTGACTCAGCATAGAGTAATCAAAACTTTGTAATGCAAAGAGCATTTAAAAATTAAGCAATGGCAGTGGAACAAAAAGTTTACTTCCTGACATACTCCAGACAAAAAAGGAAAAAAAAAAAAAAAAAAAAAAGAAAAACCCTAAACAAAAATAAAACCCCCAGTTCTCTTCAACACAGACTTCTCATGTTGTGATTGTGATTTTTATACTTTGGAAGCACTCGGAATCTTCAAAAAGTAGATAAACAGATTCAGAGTTTAGGTTTGCACAAGGAAATGCCAGTATCTGTATAGATAAAGCAGGAGCTGTACAAGAAGGTATTCTGAGAATACTGATGTATTAGAACAAGCATTGACAAGATGTACTCACAGTCACTGGCAATGCTTGGAGGCTTTCTTGTCCAAATTTGCTGATGGATCTCTCTTAAAGATGAGATATATTCACATCCTAGTATGCGATAAAAATGTAAGGCCATAGCTTGGATAAAGTTACATACTTTACCTATTTTACATCACAACACTGAATTTGTAGCATGAAAAACTGCACTGACTGGTAAGTAAATGGAAAGAGAAGAAATGCCTCTGAAAGGGATGATGTCAAACTGACCGTGTTTAAAGGCAAGTGTTTATTCTTACTGAGTCTCCCCCCTCCTCTCTGCCAAAGACAGGCATCAGAATTCGAAAATGATAGGTGTCTACAACAGCTACTTTCCTGCAAGTTAAGCTATGATTATGTAGAATATGTACATTCAATATCTATACTCATTTTTCCACAAGAACTTGGAAAAGCTCACAAAAAGTCGTCTGCTCTTGTACCCCACAGTGAAACATTATTTTCTAGATTCAGATTTGCCAATGAGTTCAGCTCTATAAAAGAGGTTAATTCCTAAACCAGACCTTTGCTGTCCAACTCAGTGTCCCATTTTTCTTGTGGCTTGATTTCAATTTTGTTTGTTTTAAAACAATCAGCTGTTGAGAAGGAGCCCTAGCTCTAGCCTATAAACAAACATTTCCCATGCCAATCCTGTCAAGGATAAGAGAACTGTAAATTTACCACACCAAAGCTTTTCCTGGGACTATGATCTGCATTTCCCTGAATACAAAGAGTTAGA
Source organism: Fregata magnificens (assembly GCA_013389945.1). NCBI lineage: Eukaryota > Metazoa > Chordata > Aves > Suliformes > Fregatidae > Fregata > Fregata magnificens. The sequence goes on from WAAD01006084.1 coordinate 9,521, forward strand.
TGGCATTGGTTGCTCAACATGATTTCTATGATCCCATAACAAAATTATGATTTTTTTTTTTAAATTAAGGCATGCACACCAAAGCAGATTTTAAATCTAATTCACAAAGATATTTCTATTTCCCACAGCCTATTCTATCTTCACCATTCATACTCATTGCACACTAATCATCTGACAGACTTACTATTAATGGTACTGTAAAATGATAGTGATAGTATCAAAATTAAGTGGTTCCTCTGACATCAAAAAAGAATATATTCAACTATTTATCAAATAGCAATTAAACTCTGAATGCTTTATCTACCTAATAACTCAAATATATACTATAGATTTCATACATTTTTATTTTGCAAATCAGTAAAATGTTGAAGTCTCAAAATTTAAAGTTGAGCTTACTGTAGACAATAGAAAAGGTTGTCTACCAGCTTTAGGAGGATTAATTTTTGCACCGGCAATACACAGCATGTTAGAATCAAGGGTTACAAGTCAAGATATTCTTTTCCTTTACTACCTCATGACAGTAAATACTTGTAATTTTCTTTCATTTCTTCCAAATTACAACTCTGCAATGAGGGTGCATACATTCTAGCTGCTGACTCCAACTACTACAGTGATTTTGTTTCATCTGGAAAGTACAAGCACTTCCTCTGTTCACTGATTATACAGGTTGCACATTATTTCCCTGCTATACTTGTTTGTTAATGAATAGGATCCAGAAATAAAAATGTGGTAAGAAATTAATTTACAATGCTAAATTTCATATTTCCTCTATTCTGGCTATTCTGCTTCATTACTACTATAGTCTACGGTGGATGAAAGAGGAAAATAGCTTTTGATACTTAGAGATTTATGGGGAAAGGTTTTTTTGTTGTTGCTGTTCCTTGTGGTTTTGGGGAGGGATTGTTTTTAAGTAATACAGGTAATACCCTAATTTTCTGTCAATTTCAAGATATTCATGCTTGTGGACGACCAAGAAAGTCCAGGACAATGACACGAGCTTTAATGCACTCTACTGCAATGTTTTTAAAACCCTGTTTCCTGTAACAGACATTATCTTTGGATACAAAATACTCAGATGCTGGTCATATTTGTCCCACAATGATATCCCCAGCAATACCATTCCTCTAGGACAATGCAGGTGCCACAGTTGGACCCTGGTTTCACTGCTTTGCAGCCTGCTAAAGAGAAGAAATTAATCAAATGAAAGAAACGGTGAAGAGCAAAGCTACTGTAATTGTTTACTAGCAAAGGCCTGGTAGAAATACAGGTGGCAAAGCATAAATCAGGGCAGCTCCTCCTTTGTTTTAAGCCTTGTTTGAGTCAGATACCACAAATTCCAAGCCCTGCACCAAGGTGCTTTGCATGTCAAAGTGTCCTGCGTTAACTCAGGTATGTTTTGACACTTTATTTTTGCAAGACAGATTATGAAACTTGAAACAGATTCATACTTAATTTGCCAAGATTCTCTCACTTTTTCTAGCACTGAATTTATTCCAGATCACTGTGTAATAGTTCATGTTATTATAAAAGGTATGAGTAGTCAATTATTCATTGTCTAACCAAAGCTTTTACTATAATATCAATGACCTGGATGAAGGGATAGAGTGTACCCTCGGCAAGTTTGCTGATGATACAAAACTGGGAGGAGTGGCTGATGCGCCAGAAGGCTGCGCTGCCATTCAGTGAGACCTGGACAGGCTGGAGAGATGGGCCGAGGGGAACCTGATGAAATTCAACAAAAACAAGTGTAAGGTCCTGCACCTGGGGAGGAACAACCCCATGCACCGGTATAGGTTGGGGGCTGACCTGCTGGAAAGTAGCACTGCTGAGAAGGACCTGGGAGTGCTGGTGGACAGCAAGTTGACCACAAGCCAGCACTGTGCCCTGGTGGCCAAGAAGGCCAATGGTATCCTGGGGTGCATCAAAAGGAGTGTGGCCAACAGGTCAAGAGAGGTTATCCTCCCCTTCTACTCCGCCCTAGTGAGGCCACATCTGGAGTACTGTGTCCAGTTCTGGGCTCCCCAGTTCAAGAAGGGCAGGGAACTACTGGAGCAAGTCCAGTGGAGAGTCACAAAGATGATCAGGGGACTGGAGCACCTCTCTTATCAGAAAAGGCTGAGAGACCTGGGTTTGTTTAGCCTGGAGAAGAGAAGACTGAGGGGGGGTCTTGTCAGTGCTTATAAATATCTGAAGGGTGGGTGTCAAGAGGATGGGGCCAGACTCTTTTCAGTGGTGCCCAATGACAGGACAAGGGGCAATGGGCACAAATTGGAACACAGGAAGTTCCACCTGAATATGAGGAAAAACTTTACTTTGAAGGTGACAGAGCAATGGACCAGGCTGCCCAGAGAGGTTGTGGAGTCTACTTCTCTGGAAATCTTAAAAACCTGCCAGGATGCGGTCCTGTGCACCCTGCTGTAGGTGTACCTGCTCAAGCAGGGGGGTTGGACGAGGTGATCTCCAGAGGTGCCTTCCAACCCCTACCATTCTGTGATTCTGTGATAACATCCTTTCATCATTAGCTCTCTTCTGCTTCCAGCTCCAGTTTCACAAATCATACTAGAATTACAGGATTAGCATTAAAACAAACTGTAAGGAGAAAAAAAACACTAGACAAAGCACAAAAAAAAAGATTACTCTAGCTGATATTAAATTTTTAGAACTAAAATTCTGTGATAGTTAATGGAGAAAAAGCAAATTTTCTTGGTTGTTGAGCATGAAAAGATCTAGTCCGACCTCTTGTATTACCTCAAACAATGCAATACTGTTTAACAGCAGCCTGTCTTCCAGAAAGGCAATAAAGTTTAAGATCTCAAGAAATGAAAACCCTATGACTTTCCTTGGTAGTTCATTTCAAAGACTAACTACACATATTGCTAAAAATATTAAGGCAATTTGTCAGACTTTAATTTCAAGTCACTAAAACATTTCTCTGTTAGCTGAGAAAACCTTTTAAGTAGTCATTTTACTCCTGTGAAAGGACACATACAAAGCAGTAAAACCATCATTCAGTCTTCTTTTTAATAAACTAAATCAGACTGAGATCCTCAAGTCTCTTATTATAACATACTTCTTCCAGCCAAATCATTTTTGTATCTCTCCTGTAAATCTATCAAGATTTCTACAGTTGTCTTTCACATTCACAAAAACAAGAAGACAAGGCAAGCAAAAGAGAGAGAAAATAGTGAAGGCTTCCCTAATAAGCACTGCCTTCTTGTTACATAGCCCTTATCTAGATTTCACAGACTGGTAATTTATATCTCCACTACAAGAAATAACTCAACCACCAATGCAGAATTAAACTAGTAATGTAGCAGTCAGCTGTTAAACTTCAGTACCAATAACGCAAAATAACAAGGCAATTAACAAATTCTCTAAATAATAACCCTTACATTAAGGTACAGAATCATAAATGGAGAGGTATATCATGTATTCACTTCTCAAGAAAATGAGGCATGCATTCTGCTTCTTCATGGGAAATAAATTTATTAATTTTACCTTTATCTAAATTTCCAACTGCTTCATGAGAAGACAGCCTTGTCTCTGAAGATGAAGTAATCTACTGGCCTTTTTCTGCAGCCACTTAAGAGACATTTCCCAATATTGTCATCATTAAGTCCAGGGGCAGTGAGTATGCCCCAGACCAGAAAAAGTAAATATAAACTCTTTCTCTTTGCACCTTCTTTTCAGGTAAAGATTAGACTGAGCTGTGATGTGGTATAGCAGGTAGGAAGTCTTCAGTATGTGAACCACAGCTGCTGCTACTCACAAAAGTACTGGAGCTTCTAGGATGGTTTGGGCTGCCACCTATAATTAGACTTGTGTGCTTCCTAACCAGGAAGGCTGCCAGAAAAGTAATGGTCTGTAGCTAGTTGGTAGAATCAAAGTCTCTGCTATTGTGCAGCAGGGAGAGAGGGACTGCCAGATAAATTTTTAGGACACTTTGGGAACGCTGCTGTCCAAATAGCAGATTTCTCAATGTTAATTATTTTGCTGTCTCTTCCTCCTCTCCCCTGCCCTGGCTTCCATAACAACATGTGATTTAAACGAGAGGTAGACCTTTCTAAGTTACAGACTACTCTTGTGCACTCTGTGGCTGAAAACAGCAGTTATCTCAGCTGTTGGACTTCTATCGTATTCAAAACTGGACTTCTAACTAGAGAAGAATCCCAGTATCATCTCCAGACTGAAGGTAATGAAAACCATTTACCCAGTCCTAAAGCAGGCACTCAGAGTATGTTCATTAGCTATAGAATTACTCTATTAGCTACAGATTTCTACTAAATTGTCTGATGGCATCATTCAAGGTATTGTATTCAACCTATAAAGCTTGGCTAATCTGAAAACTCATTAATGAAAATACTCTTAGCCTTATAGGGTAGTCAAGCACCAAGAAGTACTTGAGGAATGTTTTCCTCAACTCTAATAGCACCTCTCATTTTGAGGATTAATCTTTATGTAGTTCATGAATGTGACTGTGGTTTAGAAGTTCCCTTTTTTCCTTATTACTGAGAAAGAAACACGCAAACCCCACAATTATTATTGTATCACTAGAGAACTACACAAAATTCCTTCTGTTTCAAAGAAAGCACCTAAACTTTTAAAAACAAACATTTTGCTGTACACTAAAAAAAAAATCTCTCCCAAACACAACAGCGTGATTTTTCAAGAAGTGAGACATTAGTAACCATTAACAACTCTGATTTTTCATTAGACACAGAGTTCTCACCTAGTGATGCTAATTCCTTGGCTTTCACTAACAAATTAAGATAACATATAAAATAACAGGGAAATAATTTCTTGGACCTCAGACAAAATGCTTTTGATTCTCTACCTATATAAGCTGCATTATTTTAAGAAATCTGAGGAAAATTTCAGGTGGACAAAAGATAACACAGATATGACAGGTAAGCAACAGCATACAAGGTCTGCCTGATATTTTGAAATCAGAGTATTTGCTGTCTTCCTAATTATCATCATCCCTCATACAGCATGAAAGCATGTAAGTATTCTGCAAGTTAATGTCACTTGATTGTTGACCAGCAAAAACACAGCATTCAGAAGAGACTGAAAAACATTTTTCATAGTATACATTTCAATTGGCTGCTTTTTTTTTTCCAAAAAAAAAAAAAAGGAGCGTGGTGATCAAGAAAGATCACTTTTTCAGAGTAAAACACTCTTAACCCAATAACTAGTCCTTGTAATAACTTATGAAAAAGTACATTTGAAATGACACAGGTAGGAAGCTTGTCACCTCGCACTTAAATTAGTTCTCCAAGCTCTGATGTCCGATACAGAATCAGATACAGAATCTGTTCCAGGTGTGCATAATAAAAAGGTCACTGAAGCAGAAATTGACACAATCTGTGAAGACTCTTCTTGGTGACAAATACTGCTAGACTAAGAGACTAATTTGTTTAAAAGTCTGAAACTGTGGGGAACTTAGGACAAGCCTGAAGACAATTTTGTAACCATGAAAGATAAGGAAGAGCAGGAGTTCTTCCAATCCTTCAGGCCACATTCGCCTTTAGCAAGAAGATAAGGGAACAGAAGGAGGTAGCCACTGAGTAGGAAGAGAAGATCTATTAAATCACGCAAAGCTACCCTAAGACTGCAGAAAAGAAAGGCTTACACTCGTGGAAAGCACAAAGCACTGCTTCAGACATGCTCCAGAGTGGCGGGAGAGAACATAACATAGTCTTGCCTCTGTTCTTCCTGCAAATTTTGCATCCTGAACACAGGAGAAGCATTGCCCCTTGGCCCCATCATGATCACACATTACAGCAGAACTGCCTGCTCCTTTCCTCCCAAGCAGGTGACCCCCAGAGCTCCCCGAGGGCTCAGAATTTCTGACATTAGCTCTTCTCAGAGCACAAACCAAAACAAGGGAAACGAAGAAAACTCAGACCCATTGGCCATGAGGTATCTCCAAATACAAGTTAACGAGAAGAAACCTCCACACTGTACACCTGCAAAATAGGCACATTAACCCTATACAGTCCCTCTTTGGCACCTACAAAAGATCTCTTCTTTGTCATTCATTAGAGCCACTTATGCACCACGCTCCTGGGAATGCTGTCTCCCACTCCCTACTCTTACCCCCTGCAGCTGGAAACTTCCCCTGGCTGAGAAGACTCAGCAGCGTACCAGGGACACAACCTTCCCCCCAGGGATCCAGCCAGCAAGGAAGGTAGATGGAACCACCACAAGATAAATGGAAGACCTCTCTTTCAGCTGTCCAATACAACTATTTACCAAAACACAACCCAGCAAGCAAAAGTGATGCCATCTCTGATAATTACATCTGTTGGCTTAGGAATGAAAAGATGTATCTTAGACATTGCTGGTGCAACAGAATCAAAAGAGCAAGCAAACTAGAGCATTCTGCTGGGGAAGATACGCCAACCAACTAAAGGGCTGTGGCATTGTTGCTTTCCTCCAAGAGGCCTCTGTTGAACTGTGCTTCCACGATGCTCTAAAATTTGAGCTGAATAGTTTGGGGATAGTATAGTTCCAAGTACTGCAAGTAGTCCACATGCACTTTACCTCCTAGTGCAGCTAGATGACCTGCCTATTGCTACAATGTATTGCTGTGTTGCTGTCAGTCAGTACTTTCCCCATCAGGCTATAAAAGAGAAGCAAAAGATACTTTTGTGACAAAAAACCTGCTCCACGTTATGACTGCTGATACAGACTAAGTCTTCATGAGCTTACTTCTCTCGAACCTGTACAGGGTCTCAGCACATTTTGCACACTGAATAGAAGCTGTCATCAATAGAAGTGATATGGGGAACAGAACTCACCTACACTGTTCTTGGCAAATTTGTCAATGGTTAATGTGCTGCCATGAGGAGGAAGACCATACTATTCCCATGCTATGCCTGCTGGCTGGATATAGTTATCTCACACATTATGTGTGTCTATATCTATGGGGGACTCCGCACTTACTGTTATCCAAAACACATATGGGACTTCTTAGAAATTAATAATTTTTGTGATTTGGGATCTGGAAAAAACTTGGGGAAGCATATGGGATATTTTTAATATTTACACTTCTGTCATACAATAACTCCTTCCAACAGTTATTTTTGTTGTCACATGATATTTGTATGGTATCACACTATCCCCATGATTAATAAGCTATTTTAAAAAATGTATCAGCTATATAGCAATTTATTATTTTTGGTTGGCTTTAATAAAAAGTGATGCAGTAAAGCTCTGCAGACAGCAGTACGTACTTCCATCACTACAATATTTGGGGTACATAAATATGTGTAAAAGCATGCTATACATTGTTAACACACTATTTTGATATCTTTATTTTATTTCATAGACTCAGAAAGAACCAGATTGACTAAATATACTTATCCTCGAAGAACACCTTAGATATTTTATATTACTAAAAACTAGGATTTTTTTCTGACCTCCATATTTTGAGGTTTTGTTTTCAACTGGCTGAGTTTTTTCCAGAAAGTTATCTTCTACCCTTCTCAAATTATGTATCTGGAGGTAAAACAAGAGATTTCATCAAATTCTATGGATAACTATTTAATTCGAATTGTCCTTACATACATATAGCTTTCAGTCTATCAAACCATGTCTTATTCTATATGCAGAACACTACTGGTCATTAGAGCTTTTATATATATATATATACACACACACACATATAAATAAATATATACCTATAAATAAAAGACATACATACACATATGCATGTATAATATGTATATATGTTAGAACCTCCAATTTTCAGTGACAAATGATTTGTGTCCAGTTTCCTATGAAAGGCTAAACTCCCGTTCCCTTTGAGGTATCTATAGATCAGTATAACAAGGTAGAACAATCAGTAGAACAAGGTCTGACACAAGAAATTCATAAGTAGTGTGTTACATAGTATGTTACATAAACAAGGTAGTAAAACCAGCAATATTTTGAAAATTCAAGACTATTTTACTAAAAGATATGTAAATCTATAAAAGGAAAATACAGTGGTTGCTTATTGCTACGTATCAGTTGTGATCTTTCATAGTTCAGTCTACAGTAATAATTTATAAGTTAATTAGTCATAAATTTTACATGGTTGTTACTATTGCTATTTGTACCTTAAAATGTGGGTTATCTTGTAATTTATATAATCACAGAAAATATTCATGGGGCTCTGTAACTGAATAAATACTACTTATTAAAATAGCAAAGGCTGTAATTTATCTTTCACTATCAACTTGTACTTCCTTTTTATTTCGGAGTTTCAGTAAAATAGTTCACTATGCTTATTTCTTCAGAATGAAAAAGTGATAATTAAACAGAAGTTATTCTTACACTGTGTGAAAACTCCCATGGATCTCTAAATGGGAAATGGAAAGATTGCAGTAGAAAGAAGAAGAAAACAGCGTATTCAGACATTTGCAGCCCACAGAACAAAGTAAGGTCACATAATGAGAGAAGCAACAGAAAATAGTCTAGTTTCACCTTAGGCCTAGCCTCCCTAAAGACATTAGCCCTGCTAATTATGAAATAGTCAATCTGTAGTATCTTTCCACAGCTCTAGGCTAAAGTCTGAGAGAATTCTGCTGATCATGATCCTCTCTTAAGCCAGCTGCAAAAATCATGTATTAATGTGTATGAGGGGGTTATCTTTTCAGAACAGTTAAAACAGTGTTATATATAAACATAAACTGATTTTTGAAAATATTTAAAATCCATGAACTACACAGATATCTTTGAGTTGTTAATGAAAAATATATTTCACTTCATGCTATTTATAGATTCATAGAGTGATTTAGGTTGGAAAAGACTTTTAAGATCATCAAGTCCAACTGTTAACCAAGCACCACCAAGTCCACCACTAAATCATGTCCCTAAGCGCCACGTCTACACGTCTTTTAAATACCTCCAGGGATGGTGGTATCCACCACTCGCCTGGGCAGCCTGTTCCAATGCTTGAACACTCCTTCAGTAAAGAAATTTTTCCTAATATCCAGTCTAAACCTCCCCTGGTGCAACTTGAGACCATTGCCTCTTGTCCTATCGCTTGTTACTTGGGAGAAGAGACCAACACCCACCTCGCTACAACCTCCTTTCAGGTAGTTGTAGAGAGCCATAAGGTCTCCCCTCAGCCTCCTCTTCTCCAGGCTAAACAACCCCAGTTCCTTCAGCCGCTCCTCATAAGACTTGTGCTCTAAGCCCTTCACCAGCTTTGTTGCCCTTCTCTGGACACGCTCCAGCACCTCAATGTCCTTCTTGTACTGAGGGGCCCAAAACTGAACACAGTACTCGAGGTGCGGCCTCACCAGTGCTGAGTAGAGGGGGGACAATCACTTCCCTA
>WAAD01006084.1:19620-39955 GCA_013389945.1 Fregata magnificens
CCCTTGGGTGGATCCCATCTGGCCCCACAGACTTGTGTGTGTCTAAGTGGTGTAGCGGAACACTAACCATTTCCCCTTGGATTATGGGGGCTTCATTCTGCTCCCCGTCCCTGTCTTCCAGTTCAAGGGGCTGGGTGCCCAGGGAACAACTGGTCTTACTATTAAAAACTGAGGCAAAGAAGGCATTAAGTGCCTCAGCCTTTTCCTCATCCTTTGTCCCTCTGCTTCCCCCTCCCCCCAAGGATGGAGATTCTCCTTAGCCTTCCTTTTGTTCCTAATGTATTTGTAGAAACATTTTTTATTGTCTTTTACAGCAGTAGCCAGATTAAGTTCTAGTTGGGCTTTGGCCCTTCTAATTTTCTCCCTGCATAACCTCACGACACCCTTGTAGTCCTCCTGAGTGGCCTGCCCCTTCTTCCAAGGGTCATAAACTCTCTTTTTTCTCCTGAGTTCCAGCCAAAGCTCTGTGTTCAGCCAGGCTGGTCTTCTTCCCTGCTGGCTCGTCTTTTGGCACATGGGGACGGCCTGCTCCTGCGCCTTTAAGACTTCCTTCTTGAAGAATGTCCAGCCTTCCTGGACTCCTTTGCCCTTCAGGACTGCCTCCCAAGGGACTCTGTCAACCAGGCTCCTAAACAGGCCAAAGTCTGCGCTCGGGAAGTCCAAGGTAGCAGTTCTGCTGACCCCCCTCCTTACTTCTCCAAGAATGGAAGACTCTTATCATTTCGTGATTGCTATGCCCAAGGCAGCCTGCAACTGTCACATCACCCACAAGTCCTCTGTTTGCAAACAACAGGTCCAGCGGGGCGCCTTCCGTAGTTGGCTCACTCACCAACTGCGTCAGGAAGTTATCTTCCACATGCTCCAGGAACCTCCTAGACAGTTTCCTCTCTTCTGTATTATATTTCCAGCAGACATCTGGTAAGTTGAATTCCCCCACGAGAACAAGGGCTAGCAATTGTGAGACTTCTCCCAGCTAGTCATAGAATATTTCATCTGCCTCTTCATCCTGGTTGGGTGGTCTATAACAGACTCCCACCATGGTATCTGCCTTGTTGGCCTTCCCCCTGCTTCTTACCCATAAACACTCAACCCTATCATCACCATCATTAAGCTCTAGACAATCAAAACACTCCCTAACATACAGGGCTACCCCACCACCTCTCCTTCCTTGCCTATCCCTTCTGAAGAGTATATAGCCATCCATTGCAGCACTCCAGTTGTGCGAGTCATCCCACCATGTTTCTGTGATGGCAACTATATCATAGTTTTCCAGCTGCACAATGGCTTCCAACTCCTCCTGTTTGTTGCCCATGCTGCATGCATTGGTGTAGATGCACTTCAGTTAGGCTATTGATCCCGCCACCTTTTTGGGGGGAGAAGCCCTAATTCCTATGTGACCATCCTCAGGCGCTTCCGTGGTTTCTAACACATCTGTGACCCTTGCATCTTTGCTGCCGCATGGATCTCCATCCCCTACCTCCACTGAGACGGCAGACTGAAGGACCTCGCTAGCACACCATCCCTCAAATATTGGCGTGCCACCCAGGCTTATCTCTAGCAAGCCTGGTTTTATCCCCTTCCCCCTTCAAATCTAGTTTAAAGCTTTTTCAATGAGCCCTGCTAACTCCTGGACAAAGATCCTTTTCCCCCTTTGAGACAGGCATACCCCATTTAAAGACATTAGTGTCAAGTCTGGACATCAGTCTCCAGTCTGAAGAATGTAGCATTGATAAAATAAATACACAATACTTCCTTTCTTTATGAGGCACATATCTAAAATCTCCGTTTAACTGAAAGGTACCACACCCAGACCACCCTTCATTTCTCCTAGCCATTGATTGTACCACAGCACCTGCGTGCTCCATTCTTCAGCCATAAGGCCATACACTTCTGCCAAAACCAGAGCCTTCACTGCACACTCCCCACTTTCTGGTCCTGTTCTGTCTATGTAAGAGGCGCATCCTATTTTATCAGATATGCTGTCATGCACCGTGATTGCCTATATGAGTCACATGTAAACAGAGCTGTCAAGCTGAGACCTCATATGCTAACTTGCTCCTCCAAAACAAGTAGTGAACCCTAGACCCAAAACCTCCCCATTTCACTTTCTCATGGATTGCTGTTCAGAAGATGTTTCTTCTACAGTTCTAGAAAACAAAACTAAAAGTCATCCAGCCTGGAAAAAAACCTCCAGGTAAGCAAACCAAACTCAACTTTTTCACTGCTGCATTTGGCACATAGTCAATGTCTGCTCAACAAGTAAAGACACTGCCTCAGTCACAGTGAAATTTATTCTTTTGTAGAGGACAAATGAAGACCATGGAACATTTAAAGCTTTCACAGAGCTTAAGTGAGGCTGCATGATGCATAATGCTTGTACAGACAATCTCCAGAGAGACAAAGTTTACCTTGAAAAATGTCAATGTCACTCCCAATGATTGCAGAAACTGTAGAAATCCCTAAAATCTTCTTTCATTGTGTTTCATCTGATTCACCCTGCAGTAAGTTTTCGGTGCTGCTTCTCCACTCTGCAGATGCAGTAGTCACTGAATTTTTCAGAGACAACTTTCAAAGCTCTGGAAACTCAGTATTTAATTAGCAGAATCCGTATTATGAAACTGACTCTACAGTGCTGATATGGCCACCTCCCATTACAAACTACGAACCCAGTAATGGCGGGGGGGGGAACCAATAATGTAAATTCTGGTAAAAGCTGGACTGCACAAAATACTGAGAAAATGAAAGAAACTTCCTTAAAAAAAGCAAGCCAAAAATCAGAAAGATTAGGGATAACATGAAAGTAGACTGCAGCACTCTACACAGTCAGTGTGCATTTGCCTGAACCAGTTAAAAGCACAGTGACCAGAATGCTGACCAAAGAACCTAGAAAAGAAGAAAGGAAGATACTCCAACCTGGAGAACAGTCAGGGACAAACTATATCCAGCTTATGAAATTCTATTTCTGAGCCACTGAACCTCCATGTCAGACTGATATGTACATATATGTTGCTAGCGTAAAGAAGATTTTTACAGTGAAAATCCTTCCATTTACATCCCTGAAACCTTGGAAACAGGATGGAAGTACAAAGCAAAGATACTAGAAAATCCTAAAGGAGGACAAAGGAAGTCAAAAGACTTCTAAGGAATCCATGGATGCACAACAGTTCATTTATCAGAATCTAGCAAGCATTGCCTGTTCATCGTACTTTTTTTCTCTTGCAACGTGTGGAGACAGAAACTAACCTGAGGCAATAACTATGAAAAACTAAGCTGTGTAGATAGCCTGGAGAAAATAATAATAAATATTGCCCTGGTTCTAGTTTTCAGATCCCACACCATGAACTAATACAAGCTTTGAAGGAAGGTGATCTCATTTTATATCTCCCTAATCCCTTTTCAATTGCTGCCAAATCCTTTCAATAAAACAAAAAACTTTGGAATTACATACATATACCTATATCTATACACACACACACACTCTTAGATATATATATAAAAAACCATATATATACATATATATAAAAATTCAACTGACAGAATATGACTGCTATACTGGAAATCTATACTTTCCCTAAACCTTACATTACTCGTATTACTTCGTTCAGCACTCAGAACTGGCCTATTCCACTTGAGCTCAGTGAAATAAAACAGAAGCAACAATTTCTTTAGAAAACCCAGCTCAGCTTACAGCTGAAAGGACAATATTTACTGAGCCACCTCTAATAACAATCTCGCTCTAAGTCAGTGGCCTTTTGCTCAGCCACTTTCTCTCTTCAGCCGTCAGCATGACCTTTGGTCACAAGAGGGACCAGATCAATAGTATCAACATGAACTAATCCTTGCCGAAGCATTTATTTCTTTTCTGTCCTTTGCTAAGCCAAGAAAGCAAGAATTACCCTAATTCTCAAATTATGAGCCTAAGATGATACATGTCAAGTTATGTGCCTAGACAATTTAAAAAGTAATATGATTTTTTAAAGCTAAGCGAGCTCAGTTTCCTTTGTCTACTGACCTAAGAATTTCTGTACTCAGAAACTGTGTGTACTCAGGTTTTGCAGCAATAATCGCTTATAGACCAAATCATCTCTAAATGACACACTGTTATAATATCCATACTTTGTAAAATTAAAAAACTGAGTGTATGTAAGGTAACAGAAATCCAAGTTCCCTGAATTTAATCCTAATCCACATTTATTATTTGGTCATCATTTGATGCACACAGAAAAAAAGTGTCAAATTCTTATTTAAGTAAAATGTCCAAAAGCTTGCAAAAGGGAATGTTTTTTTTCTTTTTTAAATTAGAAAGCAAAGATATTATGAACAACGCTGACTATACTGATGCTAGACATAAGTTTCTAATGTCTAATTGCATACACCATGCGTGTAGTAGAGAAAAATGCATTAAAGTATGTATCAATTAATTAATGTAGTAAAGTAGTAAACCACACACATAGATAAAGTAAGATTTTTATTATAAATGGCTACACAAAATAGAAAAGTAGTGCATATTTATATGCAAGGTTGTAGGAGAATATATTCTATGTAATTTTTAAATTATATGCAGCCAGGATATTCTTTGTAACATTAAAAAAACCCCATAGAACTCAGAGAAAACAGATCAAGAGACTTTAAAAAGTCATCTAGTCCATCTTCTTATCCTGTACTGCTCCAACTGATGTCCAAAAATCATTAATTGGAATTCTTTGACTTCTTTACAGTACCTACTTACAAAACCTTTAAGTGAAAAAAAAAGTAAGTTCCTGCCACTTATTTTCTTTGGAGATCTGTCCGCTTTCCATTTTTTCTCCATTTGAAGCAGTAAAGAGATAAAGAAACTATTCAAAAGCAGCAACGTAATTTTCTAGACTTTCAAGGTTCTGGAAACTTACAAAGGATCTTCCTTTTCCATGTTACCACATCTTTTTCTCCAACAGTAACAGTTACCTGTTTTGTTCCGCTAATACTGCAGCAGCCCACTTGTGTGGTGTATAACATTAGCATTGGTGAGAGTATCTGTTGTGTACTCACCACGGTGATGTGAATATCTGAATATAAGTGGAAACACTGCTTATAGACCCCTTTCTTTTGCTGGTGTGCTAAAGGATTCAACATTACAACACTATTGTAGGCAGACATTTTAAACCCCAACAATCCTACCTTTGAGACAGGGTAATTAAATTTGGTCAACAAAAATTAGGACTGTGAAGCATAAGGAAATTATAAGAACAAATCAAAGGAAGAAAAGAAATGAGAATTCAGGCCTTCTTGATTTCTGATTTATTAAGGAAAGCAGCAGAGGGCAGACTGTTCTACAGATTTTGGGATTCCTGAAATGTTGTGTTTTGAGAACTCATTCTAATAATATCAATGAGTTAACCTAAATAGATGAAACAAACTAATAAAATCTATGCATTTTCCCCCTAGAAAGAGCAGCAATTAAAGAAAAGGCAAACTCTGCATGAGCTTTTTAAGAAGCCTGCCAAAATTCTGCTCATTTTCATTCCTCAGCTATTTAATAATTCAGGCAGTACATTGCAGTCAAAATGCCCATTTGCCATTTCTCCATTTGTATAAAGCATTAGTCAGTGTTTTTTAATCATGTTGCCTATCTTTGGAACTGTCATTGCCTTTCTCATTTCGCTACTTTGAGGAGAAAGACCAGTGATAACAATTTCATGCCTTGAAAAGAAACATGCAATGCTACCTCTACATTTTGTAAAACTGTGAGAAAATCCATTTAAAATTTCATCCACATACCTTTCCAAAATGATGATTTATCCTCACATTCCAGTGAGGTGAAGCTACTTCTAAATAGCTCTGCTAGTTGTTCTATTCTGCTGTTGTTTCCATTTGAATGTTTGGGGTTCCCCCCCCCCCTCCATTCTTTTAGGATATCACTTTCAATAAATGGGCATCTAAATGTCAAGGTCATCATTACAGAATATTATTACAGGTTGCCTTTTGCACATGTAACTGTACATTTTGAAATGAAAAATGCAGAAGTTTGAATATATGGTGGTTTTGCATGGAATAGATTGGAGGATACACAGGCACATGATACCATGTCATATCCTTACAAACATTAATATTCGAGGATGCTTGAGTCAAGAATGTTCATTTATATACAAGCCTTGACAGTGCCTTCCCCTTAGCTCCTGGACAAGGTGGTCCATGCAGGAGCTGTGCTACCAGGGCTTCTTGGAATATGCCTCGAAGTATACAAAAACACAGTGGATCAGCCATTTGTTCTTCTGTTTTCTCCCAGGAGTTAAAAAAAAAAGAAGAGATCCAGTGACTAGATTATACAGAGCCAGCATACTTATTTAACTGGCAATATTAGGAGTCTGAAGATCTCATAAGAGTTCTTACTAAAACCACTGAAATTACACTAGTGCAATGTCCTGGCCAGAAATTTCAGAAACTGTTTGTGAAGGGGAGCAATACTTCCCCCTCAGTCGGGATGGCAGGGTGGGGAAGTGAAAATCAAAGAGATTTAAGCAAACAAATGTCTATTGAATTAAAAAGACAAATAGAACAGGACAAGAACTCAGGGATACCTCAGCAATTAAGATTACCACTCTCCCAAAATAACTCTGTCAAAAGTCTGGGTCAGAGTTTCTTTTACAGCTGTGGGTGGCTACTGATGTAAGTTACTGTTGTTCTGCTTCTCTGCTTAAACTCTCACCTCATTCCCTCTGCTGGCTTCATAGAGTATAACCGCTGGGGAGATCAAACTGGGTTATGACGGGTACACAAGTGAAACTTAGCAGCTTCCCTTGCTCCCTAGTGGGTAGGAGGTTACTGTCCAGATGCTGGTCTGAACATGACCTGACTGCTTCAGTCTTTATTCTTTAACAGATGTCACCAATGCCCTTCTTGTATCCTCTTTTAAGATGTCCAAACATCAGCCAGCAGGTACTGCTACTTAAGTCTACCCAGACAGAAAACTGCAGTAACTCATCCAAGTTTTTTTGGGCTGCAAGTAGACCAAATGCATGCCACATCCTATGCCTTGGAAGCCATGTATAGCATTACAATAGCAGCAAGCTTGTACTAACAGCAAGGAGTACTGCAAAAAGAAATGAAACACCCCCCCACCCCCCCCAGTGTATTCTTTGCAACATTTGAACACAGGAGAATAACTATGATAGAGGCAAGCAACGAAATAACGTTAATAAAACTACTGAACATATAGCTTATCCCAAACATAATCCATCAGCTAACTTTAATGGTGTTAAGGATCCTGTGGAAAAAATATTGTGTATTCAGATAATTAAAGATCACCTCTAGAGTATTTCCAAGAGAAAGAATTAAAATTATAATGGCAGATATAAGCATGACAATCTTTTATTTTAAACACATGGCTTCCTGAGTTATATTCTGTTCTTATTATCATAATAAAAATTATTTTTCCAGTCTCTCTAACTTAAAATAAATACTTTACTGGATATAATATCGCCATTAGGTAACAGATATATGAACAATGGTCAATTCATTGTACATAAAATCATTCAGAGAACCTTTAAATGTTCCCTTGAGTCAGTATAATTCTAAGTGATGCACTGATTTATTGCAGCTTGCCTACAAGTTTGCATTCAGCAATTGTGCGATAGATTTCACTCTTAAAATCTAGGAACCTCAAGGAATGATACTAGTTTTAAACTCTGAACTTTCTGTGCTACCGAAAAAGAAAAGGTCTAAACAGAATCTTGAAAAGCCATTCTGGAACTAGGAGTAAAAACAATCCAGCTTAATTTTGGACTGTGGCAATTTATAAATATCAAGTTATGGAGTATATTTTTGGTGCTATTAAATTTGATAATATCTTGCTCGGAAACAGCAAAGGAAATAGTTTCACCTAATCAAATTATTTGCTAGCAGGATCTCTGGAATATCTTCAAAAGGCATATGAACAAATTACTGGAAAATGGAATAGCCTTCCTGATTCTGTGTGTGATGATTTGTTAATGATTACATTAAAAAGAAAGTGATTCATAATGAGCTTTTAAGGCAAAAGGGGATTATTACAATGAGATAATTATCTTTCACATAATACAGGTCACAAGTTTTTGTTATGTGGTTCTTGCATTATTGTGATTCTGTTTCAACAGGCATATGTAAGTTAGAAAGAGACTGAATATTGCTTTAAAAATGTCAACATTAAGCACTGTTGAATAGTGCAGACTGTACATTCTCCCTTCTTACACTCAGCTGCAGAACTGCCTTATAAAGCCACATTCAGACAAGAGTCTTGCATGAAGATACAGATTGATACAGAGAAATACATGCTTCCTACTGGCTCTTTCCTCTTCCCAAACCACAGATCCTGCTGTCATGCCAAACTTTGACATGGAAGGTGGATAGCTATGTAATGTGAAGTCACTTCCTCAAACAGAAAACACCTGCAATCAAATTATTTGTTTCCTTCTAGAGGTTTCTCTGCATTTTTGCGTATGGAAAACTAGCCAACAGTATTTAATCAGATAAATAGTTTTTTGGGGGGATAGATTATAGTTAAAAATGAATGAGGTGACCACCAGATGACCCTTCCAAACCAAGAAGTGGAACACACTGCAGAATTTATACAGTCCTTTAGAGTGGATGTATTGCCTATCACCAGCCTGTATTGAGAAACATACCTAAACCATAATACAGACCACTAACACAGCAAATCTTTTAACCAGTGAAGATGATCTTCCTAAACAGATGTAAGGCAAGGCTGCCAAAGTCCATTCCTCAGAGATCACTGGGTGGTCCCAAAATACCCTTATTAATATGCATTGCTAGCATGACAGAAACAAAGGTATCAGATAATTTAATGAGGTCCTTTCTGTCATCAGAGAGATGATGCTTCTAGTAAGGCTCCAAAGAGTTGCTGAGTAGGTCAAGGTTACTCATACATTTCATTAGTGACTTGAAAGTTAAACCAGTGCTGGTAAAATCTGCAAATAACACAAAGGGTATTCTTTGAGGAAAAATAAAAAGGAGGAAAGTCAGTCCTGTTGAATTCCAGAGCCTGTGGCCCAGGCAAACAAAATGTAGGACTGAATCCTGAAAAGTAGTCAGTAAGTGCAGAGGGATCTGGATAGGCTGGATCGATGGGCCGAGGCCAACTGTATGAAGTTTAACAAGGCCAAGTGCCGGGTCCTGCACTTTGGTCACAGCAACCCCATGCAACGCTACAGGCTTGGGGAAGAGTGGCTGGAACTCTGCCCAGCAGAAAAGGACCTGGGGGTGCTGGTCGACAGCCAGCTGAACATGAGCCGGCAGTGTGCCCAGGTGGCCAAGAAGGCCAACGGCATCCTGGCTTGTATCAGGAATAGCGTGACCAGCAGGAGTAGGGAAGTGATCGTGCCCCTGTACTCAGCACTGGTGAGGCCGCACCTCGAGTACTGTGTTCAGTTTTGGGCCCCTCAGTACAAGAAGGACATTGAGGTGCTGGAGCGTGTCCAGAGAAGGGCAACGAAGCTGGTGAAGGGTCTAGAAAACAAGTCTTATGAGGAGCGGCTGAGAGAACTGGGACTGTTTAGCTTGGAGAAGAGGAGGCTGAGGGGAGACCTTATCGCTCTCTACAACTACCTGAAAGGAGGTTGTAGTGAAGCGGGTGTTGGACTCTTCTCCCAAGAAACTAGTGATAGGACAAGAGGAAATGGCCTCAAGTTGCGTCAGGGGAGGTTTAGACTGGACATCAGGAAGAATTTCTTTACCGAAAGAGTGGTTAGGCATTGGAACAGGTTCCCCAGAGAGGTGGTGGAGTCGTCAACGCTGGAGGCATTCAAAAAAGGTGTAGACGTGGCACTCCAGGGCCTTGTTTAGGAGGCATGGTGGTGTTGGGTTGACGGTTGGACTTGATGATCTTAGAGGTCTTTTCCAAACTTAATGATTCTATGATTCTAAGTAGGATTCAGGAATCACAACACACAAGCAACTCATTATGAACTACTTCTAAAACCAAATGCTACCACGACCTTTGGATATGTGACAATGAAATTAGAGACAATGTTAAAAGAGCTAATGGAATATTGTGATATCCACAGACAAAATGGGAAAATGGACAAGAGAGTATATAAGCTATCAGTACAGTTTATAAGACTGAGATGATTTGCTTATTGTCTATAAATCTGCTTCAAGAAGAAAAAAAATTACTACTAAAGAGCTCTTTAATCTGAGAAAGCCATAATAAGAAGCAATTCCTGAAAGCTGAATTTGAAAAAGAAGCAAACTGGAAATATGGAACAAAGCTTTTATTTTTTAAATAATGGGGGTAATATAGGAAACCAGTGAAAAACGGTGAATTGTGCATTTTATGTCTTCACATCAAGTCTTATGTCTTACTGATAAGGTAATAATAAATCAATAATAAAGTATCATATGTTCATTTATTAATATGACACTTCACTGACAACATGGGAAGATAGGAAGGGTACCAAAGATCACGAAATGTATGCATAACAGATATCTTGTGTAATATTTAAAATGAATACCTTGGTGGCTTTAGTAATTCAAAGACTGTGAAATAAAAAATTCATGCTGGACAACAGCAGCTGGCTGACAAGCCAGAGGAACACAGTCTTTAACTAAGGTGCCTGGTCCCAGGAAAAGACCTCAGTGACTTTGCCATCGTTGACATAACTCCTGGTTAATTAGGTAGGTACCTTTAAGTAGCCAGACTGCCTGATTCTGTCAACTGTCATCAAATGCATTTGTGTCTAGTGTTTAAATCCAAGGGAATATAAATGCAATAGATGAATGTGGAAGTAGTCCAAAATGTAAGGAGCACTTGGAAGGCAGATTACTGCATCTACTCTGCTAAGTAAAATAATACCCAGGAGCAAAGCTAGGAGCAGATTCCCTGATTGTCCATGTGACGTAATTGTTACTTAGCTCCCAGGCTCTGTTTTGAAGAAATGCATTTAGCTCACTCTGAGACCTAACCAGGGAGTGGTTCAGAGGGAGGAATATTCCAAGGAGCACTCTCCATAGACAATGTGAAAAGGCTGTGCTTGTTTTGGCTTCTTCTGCCCTATACAGTCTTTCAGCTCTATCCCCAAAGGTTTTTCATCCTCAAATACCACTGCATGCATTCCTACCATATTCTGGAGCTTGTAAAACACATCCTTTGTCTCGTGTTATAAAAACACTGTGCTGTAGGGCTGAAACACAGCCCTCACATTATTTCAGAGGCTTTCAAATGAAAAGAGAAAACAAAATAAAAAAATCTTAGGCTCACAGTGGACCCCAGTCAAGTATTATGCAGGGTGACATCTCAGGAAACAGAAAGACCTGAGTAGTTTTGAGGCAAGATACTCCATTCCTTGGAGTTCAACAAGCATTCCCTCAGATGGACACATTTTTGCCTTGCCCATACATCCTCTGAGTCACCACTACTCATGACTAAAAGAAAAAAAAGTGAAAAAAATTTAGGTGCAGAAAATTTGAAACAGGTGAAGAAATTCTGTCATAAATAGTGATTGGGAAAAAAGACAACGAATAATCAGGTGCAAAATACAATCTTGTTCATAAAATCCTGAACTTAAGTCGAGATAACTAAAATCTTTGCTTTACTATTAAAGCCTGTAGAGTGATGAAAAGCAAGATGAACTATGGTAAAAAAATGGCAAGCTAAGAATGTTCTGCCTCTAGAGGTTAAAAAAACCCCTAATCCTGAAGGATTTGCTTCTATGAATGTTAAAAGAATTGTTTAAGAACCTAAGGGCTGTGCAATCCTTTTCCAAGACCGCAAAAGGTCAGTGGGGGAACTACGTACCTTGCTCAAGCTTTTTGAAAGTAAGTATAGATGGCAAAAACTTTCTCTAGCTCCAGGAAAATCCTGAAGTATGACAGACGTCTATCCTGAAGGTGTTCTGATTCACCCCCATATATCTCTTCTGTCTTTACAGTCTAGAGGGCAACATCCAGCATACAAATTGGCTGAGGTCTTTTCTGCTGGTGCAACAGGAAACTGCTGCCTTAGCCACACACATTCTACATTCTGAGGATGCAAGGGCATGTACTCAGCAAGCTCCCTGGCACAGTCACTTGAAGCATAAAATATAAGCATAACATAGGTAATTTAATACCTTTCTACTATTTGAGTTCAGCAACCTTTTAGAGCTTAAGAAATGAGACTTGAATATTGCTTCAACATACAGCATTTTTGAATTTAAGCCAATCTGGAAGTTAAAGGTCTCAGTATTTGCTCCGTTCCATGTGTATTTTTCCATGTATATTGTTTTGTATAATGTACATGTATATTGTACAACTGTTACATGCATATTGCTTGATTTCTAATCTTTGTTAAACTGTAAAATTATGCCTGACTGATGAAACACACCTGCTTTTATATCAATTCAAAAAATATTTTGATTGAGAACTCTCTCTATATAAAAGATTTCCATCAGCAGTAATGAAACTGCAACATGGAAATAAAAGGAACAAAAGCTTGAAGAGCGATACCTGGATCTTATAAAACATTTTAAAACTCAGCCACTCAATGAAGAACAGATTGTTACACATAAAACCATGCTCACAAGAGGAAAGTGTTCACTTAGAGAACAGCAAAAGAAAAGAAAAAGGGACAGAGCAAAGACAGAGTCATAACACTCTTCACTATTCCATGACAAGCTATCAGTTAGTAATACAATAAGATCTGACAAAATTAGCTAAATAGAATAAGATAAGGAATAGGTTGACATGTGAAAAAACATTTTGACTACTTGAATGCCACATATCATCAAATTTCATTCTAAAGAGCATCTGCCTCAGCCACTGATGGTGATTTTTTAAAAAGAACTGCACTTTATATTACTAGCCTTCATAAAGATTATGCAGCAGCCAATATACTGTGAAAATTAAAGAGCAAATCTCTGCATGGCTTACTCTCCAGGACCCTTTTTCTACTATTATTACCATCACTGACCACACAGAAGCTGTAAACAATTTGTACACATGCAATATTTGCCCTGTGGGAGCCTGCTTTTAACTGATTCAGGAATGATGTCAACAGTAGTTCACTTCTGGTAGTAGACTGCAAAATGTCGATGGTTCAATGCCCATGACAATTCCTCAAAGTACTGGGAAATGAAAGGGTAAAGGGAGAGGAGGATGGAAATTAGACACTGAGGCAAATACTAAAATTATGGATTAAGAGTTATATTGGAGTTTTTGGATCACCTGTATTATCTGATGGGATTAAAACAATATCAGGCAAAAATGTGATTAAAAATATTTATATAAATAACTGTCAAAGTTAGGAAGGGCACAGTCACATTCTCCCATAACATCTGAATGGCAAAGTTAAAGCTTACAACTATGGTATCATTTAAAACTAATTAACTAGGTAACTCATGCAGACATCACTCTTTTGAAGATGATGATAAAAAGCTATTTGGAATTTTATACTACTTGTACAGATCTCCTTCTGAAATAAAAAAAAAAAATTGTTGAGACAAGGCCTTATATGTGGAAATTCTGAATAAAAAATAGCCATCCTACAACCCAAGAGAAGCTGCTGAAAACAGAGATGTTCCACATTGAATTTTGCAGTTTTTAGTGACCAACAGACATGTTAATAAAATCTAGACTGTTATCTATATAATTGCACTCAATCTTTTGAAACATCTTCTTATATTTGGAACTCTGTGACCTGACTCCATCCTGCTTGTTTGTCTGATCTTTCTGCTTTACCTTGTCTTTTTGAAGGTAAACCATGTTTGCAAGATGCCTGACAAACTGAAAATCAATCTAGTTAATACCTGCAGTTCACCCATAACATCAAATGTTAAATAGTAAAAGGGGAAATCCTGTTGTGTGGTTTCATGATTGGTCTAAACAAATTTAAGTCCACACTATCAACAAAAGCGATGCTCCTGACTTTCTCATTGCTGCCCTTGGCTGAACACTCTGATCTTCCTTGTGCTGACACCATGGCTCATTCCACTGCTACCCAAGCACAACAGGGAACCGTTTCTGCTGGAAAGCAGCTCCACAACAAAAGACAAAACAACTCCTTCCCCCAGACTGTATTTCCCAGTTCCCAGATGTGGCTTACCAGGCAGCGAAAGGGAGGGATGGGAATGCTGGTTGGTGGTGAAGGGTACTGAATGGAACCGGTCCTCAGAGCAGGAACACACAGAGATTAGTTTAAATCAATTGTGCAGCTGCACCCTTTGAGACAATGTTAAATATTATATTCCAACTTTTTCATCTTTTAGTCCTGAAGTCCCCAAATCCAAAANGTTCATTATAAAAAAAATTTATTGAATTAAATTACATTGGATTTGTTGGCTTGTTACTTCAGAAAAAAACCGACCCATTCTTATCTGCCTAAATAGACTAGAAACCTAACACAAGGCATCCAGGTTCTAAAATACTGTTACAGCCTACAATACTTTGGTGGGTTTTCCCAGTACTTTCTTTAGTATATTTAACTTCTCTTTGGCATTTTTGTTTCTAATTTAAATTTGTTTCTGTAGATTTTGGAACCACAGTAGTATTAGACTACTACATGACAATCAAAAATGAAACTGTCATACTTCATAACGCTGTATATTAAAAAGCAAAAAGTCAGCGAGTAAAAGCAATGAGCAAGTGATTCTATATTAATCTTATTTCTGACTTCTAATGGTATTTTACAAAGGAAAAGACTGTAAATTAATACCTTGTTTAAAGGGAGAGTATGCAAACAGAAAAGCAACCTTTCATTTTTTTCTTATTCCTTGCACTATTTGCATCAGCACATCATAGAAAAGTTTTTTTGATGAACAGTTTCAACAAAGAGAGGTTTCCAGTCATTCACCCTACCAATAGAATAAAACTAATAATGTGATAGAATTTCAAGCAAAACTTTCACTGAGCTCATGAATGATGGAGAGATCTGAAGCTTTAGGCAAATATATAACCAGTCATACCAATTTCACTGGTGAAGAATCTTAAAAAAGAAAAAATATCTTGAAGTGTTTAAATCAAAAGCAACTTTATTTAATGTATGAGTTGGCTCTGAACACACTAAAGTAGCAAAAACAGGAGAACACATTTCTTGCTGCAAGGTTTTCTTCTGCAACTTTCAGTTTAAGTTAATCCAAACAATTGGAATTCCAAATTTGTATCAGGTGTATCAAGTAGATATCTAGGAGAACATTTTTAAATTTGAATATTCACTGTGCCATAGTATGCTCTGGATTACATTTCAAAATTGCTTACCTTGAGTTATTGTGATCCTGAATTCTGAAACAGGTGTTGTAAGGAAAATCCAATTATAGGACAAAAGAACTGGATCTGCATATTCTCTTACTAAAGTGAGACCATTTCATGATTTTGGTGCTTTTTTCTGACCTTCCCTGTGGAGGTGCTAGAAAGAGACCCCCTCTCAAGCTTCCCCCCAACACACAGCAGGGGGAAAAGGATAAAAAGAGGCAAATGGAGAAGATCTAGTGAGAGAAAGCGGTGGTGGAAAGGACAGTCCCAGGAATTGCAGCACCACTCTTCCTTAGTACTTCGTCATCCAGCGCATGTATGCAGCACAGCTCACCATTTCCAGTTACCCAGGTGGCTCCTAGCCTTGGCAGGTGACCTTGTCTAGGAAGGTCAAATAATCAACCTCAGCTGCAATGCAAGAACTCACTAAGGCATGAATCCTCAAGATTTCCAAGAAGTATATGAAGTCCACATGACCACATTCTGAGAGGAGAATGATTACAGATAAACAAGTAGATATATTTTCCAACTTGTTCTGAAAAAATGTTTGCCTGTGGTCACAAGTCAAGAATTCATTCCCTTAAATGGCTTTTTGATGTGGATTTTTAAACATAAATCTGCATCAGAATTCTTCTAGTGCTGCTCGTAGTATTTTGTCTTGGAACTGCTTTTCCTCTCCACAAGCCACTTCAGTCTGATAGGTCATGCACAAGGGATGAATAAGAAATACACAATGACCACATCTTTGAAGGAAAAAAAAACTACTTGTAGAAAAAGAGATTTCTAGCCCAATAGATTTTTTCACATTTTAATAGCTGTAAAAGATTATTTGTCTTTAAGCATTACGAAACAAATTGCATTCGAGTGTAAAGTCACTTTATAAATAGGAAGCACAAGTGTGGGGACCCAGTGAGCCGCTAACCAAGCTAACTCACATGTAAAGTACTTCTTATGATGCATTAGATGTGTCAGCATATTTCCAGGCTGAGAATAGAGTGGAATAAGCCATTTGTATTTTTTTCATGAAAATAGGTTAGAATTCGTATTCATATTGCACATTATTCATGCAACTAGAAAACTGCAATCTTACATGTTTTCAGTTTTACTGCTTTTCTTTGCCAAACTGACTGAAATCAATTAAGGTGACACATTATGAAAATCATTGCACATTACAAATTCATAACTTCTAGAGCAGAAGCAGCACTAATTGCTCAAAAGCTGCCAAACATTTATGAGTTACTGTAAAGTTACAAAAAGACAATCATACAGTCGGCAAAGATGGGACTACAACTCAGGCAGGTAATTCACAACGAGCTCACAAAGCTCAAGTACTGTAATAATGTTATCTGCAGCAGCATGATGATCAGCATGGGCTGACCTCCCAACATGTACTTACATTCCCAGAAAGAATGTGAGTTCATTCACTGAGTTCTTTCCTACCACAAAGTACTCCAAGCACCTAGCTTAGGTATGTCCACAGTTGGTGGAGCCTGCAGCGGTGCTATACTCCAAGAAGTTTCAAAGCTTTTATAAAGACTGGGAAAAAAACATACTTGAAAGTGCAAGAGTATTTGAACAATCTCTGGAGACTTGCTGATGAATTCAGAGAACTGTCTAAGTCAGACAATATTTATTTTCCTCCTCCTTTCAACTGATCCAATTTCATTAAAAGAAGTTAAAAACTGTACTTTTTTTTTTAATGTTCCATTGTTAGAAATTGCTATAGCTGTCACTGGAATATTCTTCAATTACAAGTAGAAGAAGAAATTGTCCCCTTACTTTATGACTGCCAAGTCTTCAAGCTCTATATTTAACACAAATTATTTATTGAGTTATTTTGTATACTTGCAAATACTTGTGTTCAGCTACAAATATCAGTGTATATGGTCAATATATTCTGCTGTAAACAGTAGCAAAGGAAGGTCACAGGTCTGTGCAAAGGCTGGCAGCTCTTGCAGATGAACAAACGGGCTAACTCTCACTGGGTATATTGAGAACTTCTGAGACACTGTAGAATGAAAGGCAATTATCAGAGCTGAGAAACTTGCAGAGGCATAGTAACATGCAGCAGAGTGCTAGGCAGGTAGGAGTAAAGGACTCTGGGGTTTGCTAAGACAGCTTTAATGTGGGTATCTGCTGATATTGAGAGGATGCAGGAAAGTGGCTGTACATTTGTGAAATAGCAGAAATACCACATTATATGGAGAATAACTAGTCTGAAGATGCGGGAACTGAATATTAGATTTTTCTGTAATAGCAGGACAGTATCTACAGCAGAAGACTTTGGGAAGACAGTGTCCTTACCCTGAGATGATGTTGTTTCAGCTTCCCTCTCCTGGTTATCTTCCCTTGTTAGATCTCAGCGCAATAGCCAGATGGACAATGCCAGGCTTCCAGTCCAGGAGGTATGACAAACATTACACATGTAGAGCTACAGAAAAACACCCACTGGTTGCCTAAAGATTTGCAGAATAGGAGAGTGCAGCAGAATAGAAGAAGCATTTCAGGGTTGTAAGATGTGGAGTATCTGGTAGCTTTATGTGATTTAGTGGCCGGGGAGGTTGCCCAAGTGATTGAAATTAGTAACAAAACACAGTTGGAGACAAGAGAGAGGAAGAGGACTTGCCTGTGAAAGTTTTCTCCTTTAAGATGTGATTCACACTGAGTAGCTTGAGGACTCTAGACTAGCTATGGTAGTAGTAGCAATGTGCTACTGGAGGCTGAGGTCTTCATATATGCATTCATAATCTCAGTGAATGTTCAATGGTTAATCCTGCCTCATCCGTCAGAGAGAAAAGACAGGGAAGAAGTGACAAAGGAGAACCTGGAAGCTTCCCGCTCCCTGTTTGGGGGAATGGTGGTAAGAGAAACAAACAATGGGATTCTACAGTATGGATGATAAGGTTGGTGGTTGCTTGAACCCATAAGCAATAGTGATTAAAATTTGCCACTGTGACTGAAATGAAAGGAGCGCTAGTGAGATAAAAGAGAAATTTAAACAGAGGTTTTTAATATGTAGGCTTATAGAACCTAAAAACTAACTTACAGATAGATATCAAGAGTCAGTTCTGTCTGCCTGAGACTTTGATATTCCAATACACAGTACAAACAATTTATTCAGCCTTTTATTACCTGGGTAATAAATAGTTTGTAGCCCTATTAAAAAAGATCAACCCATCAACTGTTTTCACTTACAGGGATACCACTTTTTTTCTGTTCTATTAATGTTCTGAACAACTAAGACCAAGACTGGAGACAGGTGGTAATTTTCGTGACAGGTGGCCACATTACACAGCATTTTCCCAGATCCCCCCCCACCTCAATGCAAATGCAATCTGGAAGTATACAACTGCCAAGAATACCTTCTTTTCTTTTTTCTTTGTGTGTATACTGTTTCCTTTTTCCTCACTTCAGATAGGAACTAAAATAACTCACAGTGATGCACATTTGGGCAATGAAATTTTTACAACCTCTTCTTACATATGAGGAATGTGCACACTGAACCTATTTATTCCGTGATTTTATATAGCATTTCTGTATGTAGCAGAACATTAAACAAATGCCTGTGTATGCCATCAGAGTGCTCAAAACCTGACTCTGAGAACAATTTCCATGTGTGCTACATATGCCATCCAATGACGGTAATATGTAATCTAAAACCTATGGATCAAGCCTCGGCAATAGTAAAGTATATGGGGAAAATAAGGTATAGGATGTACTTGACTTATCCTTAACACATTACACTGTTATGTTGCTATTACAGCAGCACAATGCAAAGGAATATGGGAATCAGTCCCGAATTCCTTATGATCTGGAAGACAACACATAAGAGTATCATCAGAAACATGCACACAAGCTTTCAGGCTAAATGCCATTGAATTAAATAGCTTGTGGCTGAAGTGTCAGCCTAGAAATCAAAGAATCTGTGCTCTTTACCCATCTCTCATTAAAGACTGGGTCAATTGAGTGCCTCAGTTTCCTCATCAGTAAAACTGGGATAGCTCTACCGATATCAATTTTAATCATTTTGATACTTGGTGATTAAAGGTCTCCCTAAGAGATACTGCTTTTTCCCCATTCTATAGTGTTGCTTTTTGCAGTTTTAATTCATATTGGCACAGATTATAAAATATTGATTTAGAACCATTCTATCTGAAAGTCAGCGCAAGCCTGCAAATGCAAATGGAAGCATTAAAAAGTAATGAATTCTGTCTTCCTTTACATGCGATGCTTCTCAAGTGTTTAAACTTCCTTTTTAAAAAAACTGACTGAGATCCAGCAGGACTATGGGATTCCCTGCACTTTGCTTGGTGTTACACCCATAGGCATTGGTTAATAAGAGAGCTCTTCTCAGTTTTAAAAGCCCCTGGAAGCCCAAATTCATGTCAAGTGAAGGCTATGTTACCTATTAAACATGACGGAAGCAATTTTTCCTGCAGAAGGTAGAAGAAAATATTTACAATGGAAATTTTATGATTTAAGAACAGTAGCTGGGCTAACAGTCCAAACTTCTTTATGCAAAACCAATTTTTAATACAACTCTTTGCCCATTATCATAAAAAGCAAATGTATGTTCTTGTTGAAATATTTTATTTTATTTTAATGAGGAGAATAAAACCTGGGGGAAAATGCAGTCAAGCTATGTGGAGGTGGGGAGTACAACATCCATCTGGAATAATCACATTCAACTCAGAAGAGTTGCTCTAGATGTACACTAGTGTTCAGAGTATTAAGAGAGGTAAAGGAAAAAAACAAATGTGAAATGTTTTGATCATTGGAAATGGAAGCTTACAAAACAATAATAACTACAACAAAACCTGAGGAATCTCCTGGGTTACCCAGGACTAAAGTAAGCAATCAAACAAGAATATTAAAAAAACTTAACTTAACCGGGTGACCCGCCTAGTAGATTAGGGCAAGGCTGTGGATGTTGTCTACCTGGACTTTAGTAAGGCCTTTGACATGGTCTCCCATGGCATTCTCCTGGAGAAGCTGGCAGCTCACAGCTTGGATGGGCATACACTCTGCTGGGTAAAAAACTGGCTGGATGGCCAGGCCCAGAGAGCGGTGGTGAATGGAGTGAAATCCAGTTGGCGGCTGGTCACGAGCGGTGTTCCCCAGGGCTCAGTTCTGGGGCCGG
>WAAD01006084.1:40291-57748 GCA_013389945.1 Fregata magnificens
TTTAGCTTGGAGAAGAGGAGGCTGAGGGGAGACCTTATCGCTCTCTACAACTACCTGAAAGGAGGTTGTAGTGAAGCGGGTGTTGGACTCTTCTCCCAAGAAACTAGTGACAGGACGAGAGGAAATGGCCTCAAGTTGTGTCAGGGGAGGTTTAGATTGGACATCAGGAAGAATTTCTTTACCGAAAGAGTGGTTAGGCATTGGAACAGGTTCCCCAGAGAGGTGGTGGAGTCGTCAACCCTGGCGGCGTTCAAAAAAGGTATAGACGTGGCACTCCAGGGCCTAGTTTAGGAGTCATGGTGGTGTTAGTTGATGGTTGGACTTGATGATCTTAGAGGTCTTTTCCAACCTTAATGATTCTATGCTTCTATGATTTCTTTGATTCAGCTTTTACCAGAGTGTATTGGCAAAGGAACCTTTATGTATACTCCTTTTTTTTTTTTTTTGTGTCAGGTAATACTATTAGAGATGAGGATATCAGAAACATAGGTTCAGAAACCAACAGACAATGTCCTAAGTAAATTACTAGTAGGCTTAGGTGATATTTACGTCATGTTTTCGAAGGAGCATAGGAATGAAGCAGAATGGATGCTAGCGAAAAATCCCCCAAAACTGCATGGACAATAATATGTACTTGAGATGATCTGGGAATCGGTAATCAGTAAATCTTACACTGGCACCTAGCAAACTTGTTTAAATTAAAATAAGAAATATAACAATAAAGAATTCAGTTTAATCATTATTCCCTACAAAATAACAATTCCTCCCAAAAAGTCTATGCGATACTGATCTCCTGGTACTGCTTGGCCTTCTAAAAGATCATAAAACTGGACAGAAATTTCCATAGTTGTCAAAAGGCTGCAGATAGTGTAGTGTCCTTAACCAGAAAATAATGCAGAAACTGAAGAGACACAGAATAAGAGAAAATACCTCCACTGATTAAAAATTATGGTAGGAAATAAAAGGGTATAATTAACTGTCAACAAACTGAAAACCTGAATTCTAACAGACTTCAAAAATTCCCAGTAGGATCTTCAAGAAATTGAAAACTTTTTAAAATATAGGTGGGAGATAGGGTAGCACAGTCCATTTTCAATAGTGATTTTGACATTCTGAAGACAGTGTCACCAAAAGCAATGGCACTTAGGCTGAAGTCACAATGTTCCAGTGTACATCTGATAAAGTTTGATATATTTCTTCATCTGTTAAAGACCTAAAGAGTTAAACATGTGACAAGGTCATTTGGTTTAGCAAGTTTAGCAAGGATTTTTAAACAAAGCTAAACAAACTTGGGGAAAGAGCAAGATGATGGCCATGTGCAATGTTGACAAATTCAAGGTAATTTCCACTAGAAGAAAAAATAAATATAGTTGCTTATGCACATCAGGAGAGTCTAAACTTACAGCAGGAATTCGAGGAAGAGATCTGTGAATCCCTATAACTAACTGTATATAGATTGTTGATGAATACAATTGTTGCAGTAAAAAAGCCCCATGAGAGATCCTATACACTTATGAGCTTGAAGCTGACATGAAGATTCACAGCTAAATTTCTCTTTAAAAGATAACTTTACAAGATTCTGTTGTTAAAAATACCCTGCCTAAATTTCCAGAATCGTGTCTGAATAATAATTGCAATGAGCAGTGACAACAAGGCTCCAGGGCCTATGTACTATGATTATATAACCATAGATTGACTAGAACTAAAAAAAAAAAAGACAGCATCATTTCCATGGACAGTATAAAAATACTCACTTAAATAACACTTGTTAGCGTTGTAGTTGCTCTCATAGTTGATCGATGAATAAGAAATTTTCTAAATATGCATTTAAGAAAGTTTGTAAGTGAGAACTGAAAGGTTTTCCTATTTTTTCAAAATGAAAGATGCTTGCACGAGTCTGCTCCTCCCAAAAGGTTCTGCTGATTCTTGAAGCAGCTTGAAAATACTTAGTATCAAATTCTCAAACTGTCTAGTTTAGGTAAATTTTTTTGGTATCATCCAAGAAACTTAACTATTTCACAAGCAGCAACATGGGCAGATTAAACTTGGTCTTCCATATCTTTGATACCAGGCTTAACTTCATTCATAATAGCCATTCATAGCTTCATGACATACTGACAGACCTTCCCCTATAATCATTGCTGGAACTATAAACAATATTAATTCTTCCTATTCCCTACTAAGGAAGAAGAAGAGAAAGCAAAAATGAGAAATATTGAATTGAAACTTGGAGCTATGGGCCCAGACAGGCAGTGTGAATTTAAGAGCTACTTCAGCACTAGCAAATCTATTGGGTACCATTTGATCTTCCAACATAAAGTATTATTTTATGAAACAAACACATGAATCTATTATGAATTAGATATCCAATCTGTTTTGTTAAGATAACATGATCTACAAAAATGAGAATAACTTTAGATGTTATAATTATTGCATCTAATCACTGCTCAAAATAAAATTTACAAACAGTCCTCGAGCACAGACTGGAGTGCGAGATTCCTACTTTACATCATGTGACTAAATCGTTAACCTATAAAGACATGGTTGTGCTTGCTTTTCCTGCAAAGTGGAATGCTTTAAGGTGAAAAATACCTCACGGGTATATATGGTCTGGTAGTAAAAATGTTGTTGTGTGTAATGGGATGTGTAGGTTTAAACTTTTTGCTGAGAAAATTGAACTGAGACTCCCATACCTCAAGTCAGTACATCCACAGTACAAGTCAGCAGATACAGGATGAGCACAAACTCTTAGAAGTAGCTTCCACCACTGCATTTTATGTTGTCTGATCTTGTACACTTGCTCTGAGAAGGTCTGCCAGATCTTAATCCTTCAACAGAGGTTGCTGGAGAAGTGTGTAGTTGATTACTCATATTTAGTGCTCTATCATGAGAGAGATGATGAGCTACTTGACGCTCTTAAAACTAAGGCACTACACAAACAACACTTAAAGCATCTGAAGAGGCTGGGCATTTCCCAGGTTAGAAAACTGAGCAGAGATGTTCAGAAGTTCAGCTTCAGTTTCACATGCCTGAATTCCACTTAAATCTTGCTTAGGCACTCCAGTGTGGTTTTTGATAATACAGATTTCAATGGGGCTGTTCTTGTGAGTAAAGCAAGGTACTCAGTCAGGTCTTAAGGCTTCGTGTGCTGTTATGTCTATATAGTGGTTCCCTTAACTTTTTAATTCTCCATGTGAGCAGATGTATCGCTAAGAGTGTATACTCATATGTCTCAAGTGCTCACATGATTTCTTAACAAAACTATCTCACACACAAATTGGATGACTTGGTTCCTTCAGGGAGTAAATAAACAAAATCTCTCACACCTTGAATGAGAAGAAGATAAACAACCTCACTAAACTGAAATCAGAGAACAAACAAGTAGTCTATAACATTAGCAAAATGCAAACAAAATATTCTGCAGTCTTAATGAATAAGTAACAGGACAAATTGCTCGAACCTTGCAGAGGACAAGGAATAGAAGGATAAAATGAAAATGTGAAAGAATGGTGAATTTGTCAAATCATTTTGGCTTGAAAATATTGGGGAAAAAATGTTGACATGTATAACTTACAATTTATTTTAGTGGCTCAATTCATACCTGTTGGATAACTCTCAAAAACCAGGAAAGACAGACAGTGCTACTTATGCCCTATTTATGTACTGATGATTAGGTTACTCTCCACAGTGGAATAAGACATAAATAAAGAATCTCTTCTTTGCATCACCCTGAAGTTGCTCTTATCTTCTAGGAGCCTCTTATCAATACACTACAGGGAAATAAAAATTACCCTGCTTGTTTGGTTTCACGAATGGCAGCTAAACACTTTTCACTCTAGCACTTACTTCATTTTCTGTTTAAAAATGGCCAAATTCAAAGTTAAGTTTTAATTTAATTTTTATCTAAGAGACTGCATTCATGGGTTTCAAAATTATGACCTTCTCACAAATTTGGCTAATAAGATAAAAAGCTATGCAAATAATCTACTGATTAGCATGTATGACGTCTGTAGAAGGAATATAAGGCACTTCCCCTAACAAAATCACATACTTTAAATCAAGTTCCTCAATAGATAAAGTATTGATGTATTGTGTTAGTCACTCCTTAGCTCTAAGCATTTAACCTAAAGCGAAATCTCTCAAACTCTACAAATAAAGATTAATAAAACTGCTCTGAAAAAGAAAGCACTACTGTTATAATCTAATGGGAACTGGGGCAAAACATCTATCCACAACTGAAATCAATAAACAATTTGAACCTGTGAATTTACATGGTGCAAATAATAAGGAAAAAACCCCAATTAAAAATAATTATTTTGAAAGACTACGTTGTAAATTCTAATCATAGGCTTCCAAGAGACTATATAGTTGAGTAAAGTTATTCATGTGCATGCCTATTATGTGAATTTACTCAAATATTAGCATACTTCTACCACACATCACATTGATTCACCTCATAATAAAAGCACAGTGCATTTGAAATTGGTGTGTCTCAGATCAGACTGGATAATTCAGCCAATCCTTACCAATTTACTGAAGCAGTTGAAATATGTAACGAAAATATCATAGAGCTATCAATTTTGCATTACAGAAAATACAGCTAAATAACAAAACAGAAACTCAAACTCCTCTAAAAGTCTTAGCATTTAAAAAGCACCTGCTGTAGCTGCTTAAAACGTAGCAGTGCAATGGGTGATTAGGGCTTTAATTTTCTTGGAGCAATCACCAAAAAAACCCAGAAATCATCCATAGTACAAAAGAATCAAATTCCAATATTTCCTTCTTATGTTATCGGTGAGCATTTTTAGAGCTAATTTTGAATAGCAACATGTAAATATACCCAGAGACTTGTTAATATCTATTTAGTAAAATGAAAAAAATCCCATATACTGTTTACTAGAAATCACAGTTATTATCAATAATTAGAGAGAAGATTGTGAAATCCTGCTTCTGCTCAAGTTAGCAGTTTTACAATGAAAGCACATTAAGGTCACTAGATTTCCAGTCATCATTGTTTGAAAACCACCTGTTCAAATAAACAGTACTGCAGAATTTTCGAGATGTTTACTGAGCCTGGCTGGGATGGAGCTAATTTTCTTCATGGCAACCTGTATGGTGTTGTGTTTTGGATATGTGACTAAAACAGTGTTGATAACACACCAGAGTTTTTGCTGTTGTGGAGCAGTGCTTGCACAGCATCGAGTTTTTCTGTTTTACCCACTCTGCCTCTCCAGTGAGTAGGCTTGGGTACACAAGAGGTTGGGCGGGGACAGAGCCAGGACAGCTGATCCAAAGAGAGCAAAGAGATAATCCATACCACACAACATCATGTTCAGCACAATGCTCAGGGAAAGGAGGAGAAAGCACGGATGTTTGTGGATATGGCCTTTGTCTTCCCAAGTAACTAACGGTTCCATGTGCTGAGACCCTGCTTTCCAGGAAGTGGCTGGACATCTGCATGCTGACGGGAAGTAGTGAATGAATTCCTTATTTTGCTTTGCTTGCAGGCACAGCTTTGCTTCACGTATTAAACTGTCTCATCTGAACTCATGAGTTCTCTCGCTTTTGCTTTTCCAATTCTCTCCCCCATGCTGCTGGGTGGAGTAAGTGAGTTGCTGTGTGCTGCTTAGCTGCTGGCTGCATCAACCCACCACAAGAAACAATCAAGGAAAGACACTGTAACTGCAAAATCTGGGATGTAATACCAAGGCAGCATGCCTATAAAGCAAACATTCACAGAGTAAGAAGGACAATATAAAGGAAGGGACTCCTCTTTTATCAAAACCCAGCACCACTGAGAGTTGGCTTGCTAAGTCCACCTTAGCGTACAACTATTTTAATACAATGTTAGCACAATGGCAGACAGACTAGTCTTTAAATAATGTGTACTTTGCTTATTATAGTTAGTCTTTACAGTAGTTATTATGGATGGTTTTATTGTACTGATCTTTGCATATCAACACGAAATCAGAAGAGGTACCCAGGACATTATTGTAACAACACAGAGATAATTTAGAAGGCTGTCACAGTCATACTTTGCATTCCCTTTCACTGTGGGGCTAGAGCAAAAACTTGAAAGGTACATTCTTCAGCAGAAGAGCATGTGTCTTTTGCCATACGATTTCAGCTGCTGTGGCCATACACTTCCACTACCTTCTGCTGGTCAAGTTTTAGTCAGCACTGACTAACCACAAACGATTCACCTTGCCAAGAGAAAACTAGTTGGTTATATTCCTATTTTCAGTCATTTCTCCCCTGTCATATTACCACCTCTGATGCACCTAACCCATTAAAAGACACACTGAAGTTCCCAAAAACATCAAATGAAAAGATACATCTACCCATGTGCTTCACAAATAAAGTTGCTTTCCCAAACTACTGAAGCTGACTTCCTGATATTTCACACTGAAGGTATGCTTCCTGTCTGATTTTGTTTCAGAGTTTCCTCCATTACTTTAAGAGGTGACTGATAAATCTGGCATGACAGATAATGTCTGTGTATGACATTATGGAATGTGATACCAATATTGGTTGTTTACTGTGTGGCCAGATGATCATTTTTTATTAGCAACTGAAAATTTACATATCTCCTTAGGAAAGACATTCATGTGGATAAAGTGGATCTTAATTGAAAATAGGTAGATAAGACTCACCACCTTGCATCATTCATGGCTCCTTCCACAAGAAATCTCCAGGAACATTAGTTATATCTACATTATAACAGGAGCAGAAGTTTGTGCTGAGACTTCTCACATTTTCAGTTTACTTGTTTCAGGGGGTTTCATTCAAATTTGACATCTGGTTTGAACATTAGTCCGAGAGGGACTTATCCCACAAACCTTTGCTTACTTAGTTACAAGCTATCTAGGGAGCACCACACTGGCCTTCAGTGTCTCTCTCACAGATGACATTAGCACTTCATTGCCCATGTGATTGCACATGTCACCACAGCCCTTATTTCTAATTTTCTTGTTCCTGCTTGTACCATTTCTGAGCGGCACAATGGTACCTGCTTCCTGGCCTACCCTCCCAGTACAAGTTTGGACGATATATTCTGTGAGGTGCTTCAAAAGAGGAATGCAACTTAAACCTGCATCTGCAGAAGCTATGTTGGAAGTACATTTTAATGAGCCCATCCTCCTGGACCTCCTTTTCTGTGGAAGACGATAGGCAGAATGATTTTTGGGAGTCCTTGCCGCGATGATTGCTTCATGCATGACTGACTGGAGATTCTGGTCCCAGAAAACAAGCTTGGATTTATGGGACAGTATTATCCTCCGGATGTGAAATGATCAGCAATTAATGCAAAACTTTCAGATGTGGAGCAGAATTGCAGAGCCCCTCTGCTGTAAGCTAGTGCCATGACTTCATCATCCTTTCATGCAGTTTCGGAACTGTTTTGAAGAGTGTCAACCACCCAGCGGAGCCTTGCAACCCCAACTCTTACTTTTTAGTTAGTAACCAGTTTGCAAAGAGTAAGTACACCAGCAGTGATCGATTGCCTCAGATACCATCCTTCAAACTATCTTCCTTCAAATAGTAATAGCAGGAGATACCAACAAAATCATCCAAGTCTTTAATCTCTGTGAGTTCCTAAACCATGAAGGGGAGAGCCAGTTCATGGAACCCACGTTTCCATCTAATGCACAACTCAGGCTTGCTATACCCAAACCTCATGAACTACCACCTCATGCTATGCAAGCCTTGGAGGCCCACCATTGTAGACTTACAAGCATCTTAACAGGCTTCACCAGAAGTCATGATGTCTGTGCCTTACCTAACTCTGGCCTAAGAGCTGATGAAGACTAATGCCTTATTTACCATCAGAAACAGGTCCTTTAACACTGTTTGGGTGCTTGTCTATACCAGAATAGATGTTGCACAATCTCCATGCTGCTGGGTCATGAGAATATGCCTTGACAATGATGGAGCCCATTTCTGGTTTGACTGGCCCTTAGGACATGTAGGCATGAAGTCAAAAGTGCCTGTCTGAGTGCAAAGGGTTATGTAGGACACTGGAGGTTAATGTTCCCAGTTCTCTCCAAATCATAGGTGCCTGCTGTCCCTCGTAAAACCTCTGCAAGGACTTAGGGCAGCCTTTCCATTCAGACAGGAATAGTAAGGACCAGTTCTTTTTGAAGCACTACCTCCCACATTCTGCAAATGATCCAGGCACTGAGGATGGTACTCACACACATGCTACTTTGCAAGCTTATTGAGGAGGGCTACGAACTTACTGTGTGTCCAGAAGGGCATTGAGTGGGTTGGTAGAAATGTGCTTAGGTGGTAGAATCATGGAATGCTTTGGGTTGGAAGGGACCTTTAAAGGTCATCTAGTCCAACCCCCCTGCAGTGAGCAGGGACACCTTTAACTAGATGAGGTTGCTCAGAGCCCGGTCCAAACTGACCTTGAATGTTTCTAGGGATGGGGCCTCCACTACCTCTCTGGGCAACCCGTTCCAGCACTTCACCACCCTCATTGTAAAAATTTCTTCCTAATATCCAGTCTAAATCTACCCTCCTTTAGTTTAAAACCATTACCCCTTGTCCTGTCACAACAGGCCTTGCTAAAAAGATCGTCCTCATCTTTCCTATAGGCCCCCTTTAAGTACTGAAAGGCCACAATAAGGTCTTCCCGCAGCCTTCTCTTCTCCAGGCTGAACAACCCCAACTCTCTCAGCCTGTCCTTGTAGGAGAGGTGCTCCAGCCCTCGGATCATTTTTGTGGCCTTCATCTGGACCTGCTCCAACAGTTCCATGCCCTTCTTGTGTTCAGGGCTCCAGAGCTGGATGCAGTACTCCAAGTGAGGTCTCACCAGAGCAGAGTAGAGCAGCAGAATCACCTCCCTTGACCTGCTGGCCACGCTTCTTTTGATGCAGCCCAGGATACGGTTGGCCTTCTGAGCTGCAAGCGCACATTGTTGGCTCATGTCCAGCTTTTTATCCATACAAATTTCTAAACTACCTTTGACCTCCTTCACATCAACACTAAAAAGGAATAGGCTTCCAAAATTTCTTGGTCATTTCCCCTCCCTGTGCTCCCTCTGGATAAGGAAACTGATGCTATGCTTGCATTCTTTAATGCCCCCTAAGACTTGGCTGCTTCAGCTATTCACTTTCTGACAGCTCTTGATCCACAATCTCTTTTGGACAAGCTTGGTTTCTCCAGTGATGCTCTTTATTGATTCTTCCTTCTGTACTCATGTGTGGCTTTGAATGATACATCTGAAGCACTCAGGAAACACCTTGGTTCTTGACTTGAACAGTTTCCTTAGAAAAATGTATCATTCAGAGGCTGCTTTGCACAGATCAGGAGAAAGGTGGAGATTGAAAGAATATTGCTTGTTTGCTGCCACTAAGAAAAGATAGGTCAGGGCTGAGGAATAGAAACGTAAGTACTATGAGAATTGGAGTGAAACTAGGTCACAGTTAGGGAAAGAGGGACTGAGCTGGCCATGGATGAGGGAAAAGAACCTCATCAAGGAAACCAGATGATTGAAAAGAAGCTCTTCAAGGAAAACTTTCCCTCCCCCTCTCCTGAATGAGATCACAGTCTCTGTTTTGTCCATCTCCCCATTTTTCAAACCTCGGGAAAAATTACACATTTGTCCTACACCTATACCTAAGCTTTTGGTTGAAATAGTGTGCAACTATGTCTGCCCCATCTCGTACTGAACTCAGCTCATACTGATCCACCAACATGTGGTTCATGTTCCTTGCTGCAGAAAATCTTCACAGCTGGATCTCTTTGGTTCCAGAAACTTCCAAATATGATCTACATTGGTATTCCCCATGCAGAGACAATTATTCACAGCCACTGTAGACTTTCTACCTCATAACAGGCATTCAACCCTCCACAGCTCCCTTTTGTCCACGGCCTCCCTCCATAAAGAACATAAGTGCAAGAAAGGCACCTAACTTTTAGGAGTCAAGAATTTAAATTGAATGAGTGCCTGTAGCTAGACAGAAATAGGTCTCTTGTCACAACATGAAAAGAATCCCAGACTATGTATGTACCTATGTACTTCGGGTTTGCTTTTTTGCTAGACAGTAGTTTTCCTAAGTTATTTGGAGAAATATCATTTCTCTCTCCCACGAAGAGTATTCACTAGATAAAAGCAAAAGAAGAAAAGAGTCAAAATAAATAACTAAGTGCATAGTATAACTACAAATTTCTGTGTTTTAAAGGATGTTTGCCAAATTTAGGTCATGGATATTTGTCTAAAAACGATAATTAGCAGACTGGAAAGGAGGGCAAATTGATGTGCATTACTTCCTATGCATGACAACACTTCTGTTGATGACAGAAAGTTTTGAACAAAAAAGGTAGGGAAAGCTCTGAAGCTCACAAAAAGTCTAATTAAGACACATCACTTTGAAATGGTTGACTACCATTACTATTCATCATTTCAATATCACAGTAAGGTGGGTTTCTTTATTAAACTCAATAAAATTCTTGAAACAAACATCCAGAAAGCATTTTTTTCAGATAGTGATCATAAATGCAGTCATCAGCTCCCATGATCCATCCACTTGTATGCCATTTTTATGTGCATCTCCAAATATATGAAAATCTATTTTTTCTTAGTAGATTTGTTTGCGGATGTCAGATTCCATTTTTACCTACTAGATGAACACCAATTGAAAGTGAAGAAAGCTCAGTACATTTAAGTGTAACACATTTAATCTGCTTACTTAAAAAGCATGAAAGAGGCTTGGGAGACCAATGGACCCAATTTATGCATATATGCAGAGACCTAATATGTATACAAATATGAATGCACACATAACCAGATGTATAGCAATCTCAGTATAGATTTAAAATTCCCCAAACTCTGGTTCTGTCAGACTTATCACACAGGTACATTTGATTATTTTTACATCTTTTATAATATTTTTTTTCTTTCAGATTGACAATAAATTCATTTCTGTAACAACCTATTTAGGCATCTATGCATATAAAACACATATATGCATGCATTGATTCCCAGGGGGATTTTTAAAAGAATTTATGTTAGGAGTACTGACTCTCAGTGAGGTTTCAGTTCCTGAATCACTCAAGTGCTCTGGAAAAATCCCAAATATATTCCAGAATGAGATAAAGACGAAATGCATCAATGATTCTTCCAAGTCAAATAACAGAACTTTGGTTTTATGATCTTGTCTGTGCTTCCCCCATTCCCTCTGCCCAATAAATCACATAGAATAAACAGCATGGAACACAGTTTGCTTATTTTAAGGATAAAGATCTACTGAAACCTTGTTTAGATTAAGAGACAGCAGTTCCAAGGAGAGTAAATCTCTCACACTTTATATTTAGATGTTATGCCATCCTTGTCACAGACCAAAACCTCAAGTTCTATTCTATTCTTTTCTTTTAAAGTACATCCAACCTGATGTCAAACATTCTTTACCACACTTCCTTTAACTCCTGTAAAATTCCATGCCTCCTCAAAACTCTGCAGGCGATGATTTAATTAGTGCTATTTGTTTTCTTTGCCTGATTTTTTTCTAGAGCGCACAAACAACTTCAGTTTTACCTCCCAGTAGTATGGTCTCTCTGTGTGCATCAGCTGCTGAGGATCCATGCTGTTCAATAGACCTATCTTAGGTTTAGATTTCACCTTCCCCTTTACTTGGGATACTAACTCTGGAATCAAATATATGATTATTGGCTGTTTCATAGAAAGAACTGACATAATCTTATAGAATCATAGAATCATTTAGGTTAGAAAAGACCCTTAAGATCATAAGTCCAACCATTAACCTAACTCTGCGAAGTCCACTACTAAATCATGTCCCTAAGCGCCACGTCTACACGTCTTTTAAATACCTCCAGGGATGGTGGTATCCACCACTTCCCTGGGCAGCCTGTTCCAATGCTTGAATACTCCTTCAGTAAAGAAATTTTTCCTAATACCCAATCTAAACTTTCCCTGGTGCAACTTGAGGCCATTGCCTCTTGTCCTATCACTTTTTACTTGGGAGAAGAGACTAACACCCACCTCGCTACAACCTCCTTTCAGGTAGTTGTAGAGAGCGATAAGGTCTCCCCTCAGCCTCTTTTTCTCCAGGCTAAACAACCCCAGTTCCCTCAGCCGCTCCTCATAGGACTTGTTCTCTACACCCTTCACCAGCCTCGTTGCCCTTCTCTGGACACGCTCCAGCACCTCAGTGTCCTTCTTGTAGTGAGGGGCCCAAAACTGAACAGTGTTCGAGGTGCGGCCTCACCAGTGCAGAGTAGAGGGGGGACGATCACTTCCCTAGTCCTGCTGGTCACACTATCCCTGATACAAGCCAGGATGCTGTTGGCCTTCTTGGCCATCTTGAAGCCATGGGTTTTTTTCACAAAATGTACCCAT
The DNA here is from genome assembly GCA_013389945.1 of Fregata magnificens. Classification (NCBI taxonomy): domain Eukaryota; kingdom Metazoa; phylum Chordata; class Aves; order Suliformes; family Fregatidae; genus Fregata; species Fregata magnificens. The sequence goes on from WAAD01006084.1 coordinate 52,653, forward strand.
GAAAGTAAGAATTGCTGTACTGTATTTGATATTCAAAAATCACCCTTGCCCTCAAAGCATGGGAAGAAACACATAAAACAGGCCAGAAACCGATTCCAAATATGATCTAAAAGCAGAATCTCTCTTGAGCAGAGCCTGTAGAATTTTTGTGATTTGCAAAGGGCTTTACATGAAGAAAATTTTAAAAATGTAAGCAAAAGATAGGTTTTCTTCCATACTACTCAAAATTGAAAGGTTATTTCTACATTTTGTAGCAAAGTTCATAAACAACTGCATTCTGCCATAGCTGGATTTCTGTGATGCAATTTCACACAGTAAGACAAGTCAAGCTAATAACCTGCTCCTTACTGCCAAAATTTCTATTTCTCCTCTATCACCCTCTCTGTCCAGTCCCAACTATGCACTTCTTCCAGCTTCCTTATGCATCATTCTGACTAGCACCAGGTAATTCAGTTCACTAATCTGGCAAAAAAGTAACACAGCAAAAAAGAACTAGTATTTTGCCAGGTTAGTGAATTGGATTGCTTACAGAAATATCTGATGAGCACCACAGCTGGAGCAAGGACTGTGCAGCTAAGCGAAAGGTGGGGGCAGAGGAACACTTCCATTTTCATGTGCTAGTGAGTCAGAATAATTTTGTTTGCTTAGGTACGAAATGGCTACTATATTGTCTGATAACACTAGAATACAGCAAGCTGTTATGTCTATTAGAAAGGCCTTGCATGTGTTGTGGATGGCTTACTTTTTTGCTCAAGCAACAAACAGTGAAAATCAAGATTTGCATGCCCCATAACCTGCATCCATGGCAACATGAAGCCCTGAAGCCATGAAGTCTAAAGAATATGTATTAATGACAACAATAGACAGCACTAAAACATGTCCAAAGATATATTACTAATGTAAGCCTGTTTGATGATGGATAAGCTTTCAGTAGCATGGAGGCCATTCTGCACCCAGTAAGTTGTTTTCTTTGCACTGGATTTAAGACAAACTTTCTCACATTTCTTAAAAACAAAGGTCATAAAAGCTATATAAGAGTCTCTTCCAGAATTTCTTACTGCAGCTGACCACCAAATAATCAGCAGCTCAATACAAAAATATATAGATGGTCTATCCTATACGTTTGAAGTAGGTGGCTGTACTGGCTAAGCACATCTTTGATGTGATGGAAGAAGTCCAAGGGAAAGGACTCAGTGACTCCAGAAAGTACCTATAATCAATTTTAACAAGCATTTGTGAGCTGAATAAATGACAATATAGAAATACACATCCTGAAATCCGAGAGCAACATGCCACTCCTTCAGATCTGATACTGGAATAGTCATTGCTAACAACAATGATTTTAATCTATTTATTCAGATTGAGAATGTGACAAACCCCCAGACTTATCTTTTTCCTCTGAAATGAGGAAGAGACTTAAGTCTGATCAAGTCTCTTGATTTCTCACCCCCTTGTATAGTGACACAGAACCTTCTCTGATAGTAACCAGAGACTCCACACTTCATTTTATTGTATGTAATGTCAGAAGGTTCTCCAGACTGGGACTACAGAATAAAGATATGGAGACGATAAGAAAAGGAATTCAATTTCATAGCCCCTCTTCATCTGAATGTGTTTGCCTGAAGCAAGGATAGTCCAGGTAGAGTGGTATAAAGCAATGATCTGAGCAATGATCAAAGGTCTGGGAGCTGAGAACAGGCTTCAAATAGGAAAAAAGTCCTCAGAAGGGAAATAAAATTTGCTGTGTTTAGGACAAAGGAAAAGAATGACCAGATGGCAGAGCAAGTGTTTCAAGAGTGGGTTTTTTGCCTTTTATTTGCAGATTTTGTTAGCTTTTGTTGGTAATAGGAAGATACTCTTTCATCGATGATTTGCAGCGCACTCTTATTCTGTGGGCTGGAGCATAGCTGTCCCTATGAGGATCCAGTACCCAGCAGTCATCAGCGTAGGTAAAACCTACATTGTTCTCTGAAGTTCCTTGAGAATTCCGCAGAGACTGCTAGGATCAGTAGAGCATAGCAACAGCAATTCCCATTGCTATAGAAGCTATAGCAGTTGCATCTAAAGCAGCCTGAAAAGAAATCTAGGAGAAGACAAATTGACTGTTATACCAAAATGAACTTTCATTTATCTCTGTACTCCAATGGCAACTTATGAATAATATACTCTATTTCAGGCCAATTTAGCACAGTCAATTTCAGTACCGCTGCTGGATCATTTGAAATGATCACCTGAAGGCGTGATGTTAAACATTAATTCGCAACACAGAGGTACATGCTTCACTTTCTTTGGAAGCAGCTTGTCTTTTGAGACCTGTTAACTTGTGACCAATAGAAATACCAATACTTTGTGAATCTTTTAGAAAGACAGGGAAGCAACAATACCGTTATGTGACTTACATTGGTCACTGGAAAACTTTTTCTACATCATTACATGAATATTAAACATAAATTCTGTCTTGCTATGCCTTTGTGTTGCCCAGCACAACAGGGTCCAATCCAAACTAGGCCCTTTTGGTGCTACCAATAAATAAACAAATAAATGATTGGGTGCATTTCTCTGCTGGTAGCCAAATAGTCTGTCCTTTCACTCCATCCACAGTACTGTTTAGAAGCATCAGCCAAACACAACATACGTGTGGTACAAATTCTCTCTTTCTGTTACCTAACACATTCATGGCAGAATGAAATTGCGCAGCTCTGTTAAAAAGTATTTTTACAGGATACTGTGGAAGACTCCTGTGGCAGGGGACATGCAGGTTTAACTAAATTCTACGTGAACCTGTATTAATTCAGGTTCTGTACCTGCCTTTTTCTCAAAGGAGGGATTTATAAAGGTATAGGATGCCTAGCCAGTAACAGCACTGCTCCTACAAAAGCCAGGTTGCTGAGATGGAAAGAAGAGGTGTGCTTGGGAGTCAACCTTCTGCAAGTTCTTCTTCCTACATCTACATTATCCATGAAATTCCCAGTACCCCCACTTATAGAAGATATCAGTGAAGTTTCCAGAGATAAAGCTCCAGCTTTCTAACCTTGCATACCTCTCAAAAGAAGAAAGCATGACTACTAGACTTGCACTTTCCCAGAAGTGCACAAATTCAAGGGGATTTTCCTCTTTGCAATTGAACAGAATATATTCAGTGTACTTCATACAGGTAAATACTAAGAGTAGAACTATCAAAGCAAAGCTTGTCGCATAACTAGAGGTTTAGTTGAGTCTTGTGAGAAGTTCTGGATCAGACAGAAAATGAGGCTTATGAAAATGCAACTGTTCAGAACAAGAGCACCCAAAAATGCAGGAAACAGTTTTAGTCATGTTACGTGAAGCACAGACTGGTTCTCCAGGAGGAGATTCTTCTTTACTTTGTAGCCTGCCTTTGGGTTCATTAGGTTTATAGTTACCTTGGGAACAATGGTAGCGAAAGAACCAGAAAAAGATTAGGTTGGTATTTTATACAGCACTGTCCCCTACTTTAAACCCAGAATTTATTTAGCTACAAAGAGGTTCTAAAAAATATTGGTTTATTACTTCCATATCCTGTAACTTTTACACCTTCCTGTAATATCCTTTCTTCTTTTTTTTCCTTACTTTATATGTATTTTCACCAAATCGGAATACATTTGAACCATGACAAACTACGAAAATTATGCAGAGAAACATTTTGAAACACAACACATTTAAATATCCTCCTCAGATTTTTTTTAAATCAAAGTTTTCAAATTTTCATTACATTTATATTCAATTTATTTTGTGTAGACTTCTAACTTAAAATTCCTACTGTATAAAAATATACATAAAGTACTGGCACTGATGTACCTATATAATTAATGAAGAGAAACAGGCACTTTTAGTGTTTCACCTTCTCCTCCAGGAAGAGATGAATTCTGCCCTCAAATCACTTATTTCCCACCATTCACTTGGAAGAGTCTAAACAATATCTCATACATAGGTATCTACAGTGAAGATATCTACAGCTGGCTAGCTGCATTGCAGCAATTAATTTATTCATTGCTAGCACAACATTCACAACTCGCTCATTACCACTTTGTAGTCTACCTTTACATACTGAAAAGTGTCTACTTTTCATTCTGAAAAACAAAAATTAATTCTGCTTTATATTAACTGATATATGCCAAAAACGCAATAAAAATTTTTCTTTGGACACCTTAAAGACCTAATGGTAATTCCCCAACAGCACATCTTTTTCCAGTCCAGCTAAGTAAAGCAAAATGAAGTAAAACGTAACAACATAAACTGTAATCTTACCTGAGTGCTTGTAGAAGATGATTCACATCACTGTATTACAAATACATAGAAATGGTGTAAATTCTGAATGAGAAAGGATACATTCGTATGGCTCCTGTTCTTGTTCCAATTGCCAGAATTTTCTGAACTGGGTCAAAAGCTAAGGCAGTGGGTAGATAAGGAAAACCATGGCGAACCGTCTGAAACAGAACAGATGACCAAAGTGGTTGAACTGTAACCACAGATAACAGCATGTATGCTTTATTTTATGTGCATAGAAAGAGAATATATATTTTGCTATATGTTCTAGTATTTGCAATACATTTCAATAAAAGTATTTTAAAAGATACAGTATTTTGAATACAGAGGTGAATTTCACTCATGACAATTTCTAGATATGCTCATTACTCAGTAAGATTTTAAATGGTTTTGTTGTAACAAAGTAGATTGCAAAGTATATGCCGATATACAACTGATATATATTGCTTATATGGTATACTGAAAGATAACCTCAATATGCGAGGCAGCTGAACTGTAAATAGAAAAAAAAAGACACATAATATGCTTTCAAAACACTGTCACAAATAACCTCAGCCTCAACAGAAAGAAATGGAACATGTCCAGGGGAAGAGATCCAATAAACCAATAAATTGAATTGAGTCTATGAGGTAAAAATCCTTAATATCAATTTAAAAAAACCCAAAGATGCCAGAGAAGATGTTCTCAAAATGAGCAACTGAACCACTCATCCTTTCTTAATCTTTATTGCTTTTAATGCTTTTAATTCTAATTTTTGCAGAGATACCTTGGGGAATAAATGAACTGAGCGTGACACAACGCACCCTTGAGTT
>WAAD01006084.1:58250-76364 GCA_013389945.1 Fregata magnificens
CTAAGGATTAGTTTCTAGACTGCAAAAATCCAGAAACATATGCTACTTCAGTAAGCTGTAGCAAAGTAACACACTTTTTATGTTAATGTAGACGTTGATCAAAGACCTCCACAACTCTGTTTCTGGGTATTTTGTTGTTTTTTTTTTTTTCACCTTCTCATCTTCTCAAGTGGTAAGATTACTCAAATATAAAACTTTTTATTCTAACACCTAAGCTGGAACTAGACTTACATATTATAAAAATGGGTTTATGTCTCATGTCACAAAAACATCAGGAATTATGAATTGTAGTAGTTTCTAGTGTGTTGAATGTTTGGCCTAGCTGCATTACTAATTTTCAAGTATAATAGCTTTCTGTATTCTTGTGAATAAATGTTCTTCCCTATCTGAGAAAAACATATGTTTCACAAATGTTTTTTTTTATTATTAATGTTTAGAAATCCTCTCTATAATAAAGTTTGAATTTCTAGCAATTCCAGTCACAGTAAGTTTTTCTGATGTTTAGCTGTGACTGGAGCTTTCAGTACTATTCTTTAGATCTAAGAATGTAAAGATCAATATTTTTAAAGGCTTATTTGATTCTTGCCTATCTATTTAGCATCTGCTTTGTATTTTCAGTATTTCTGCAAGCTACAGTCAAGACTTTTCATTTGGAAATTTTAAATGGGACCTGTTATTGAGACAGAACTATGTTTTAGAAGCACAGTGATGTACATCTTTTCAGGATCATAGTTCAGTAAAAATTCTTAAACTCCAGGATTGACTCAAAAGTGTTATTTCTGTTTTGCAGCCATTTTCCAAATTTGAGTATTTAGACTAATTCCAATCGGGAAGTTCTTGTGAATGCAAAATTCTGCCATTTGTAGAATAAAATAATATTGTTGAAGTCTACTGAACCTCCAAGTAAATGACAATTTTCAAGTAAAATACTTATATTTATTAGGAATCTAAATAAGGGACAAAACCAGTTTGGAAGGAGAGCCAAGCTATACTGTACACAGTTAAGGCAGAAAAATATGTCTTTATGATTGAGATTTTGGCACAAATTAGAGCAGCCTCAGAAGTTATTCTGAAGATCAAGCCTGAAGATCAACAGAAGAACAGGGACAAACTGTAACACTTCAGACCTCCAGACTCTTCTCCTCAGCCTTGGTCCAAAAACCCTTCTATTTCCAACAACTGTGAGTAAAATCAACATGAAAAGCTAGCACTTGAAGTAGATTTTTCAATTATGCTAGTGTGAGCATATGTGTAATGATTCTAGAACTGTGCTGAGGCTTTCTTACAGCATTTACTAATACAGGTGAAGAAGAGGGGAAAGGCCACAAAATTAACTTGATCCTAGGGTGACAAAAAAAAGTATGTTCCTACTTAATCTGAGTTGTGTCTAGCAGGAACAACATAGACCAAAACTACCAATGGTGAGCAGAAAATGCAAAACAAAGTAGATTTTTTTTCCCCAAAATTAAACTATCTCAGTAGCAGGCAAAAGCAGAAAAAAAGTATCCTAAAACATCAGTCTGTGTTCAATGAAATATAGGACCTACCTACCCTGAATGCCCTAAGAAAGAAGGTGCCAAAAAAACTCAAAAAAAAAAAAGAAAAAAGAAAAAAGAAAAAAAAAAAGAGAGAGAAAAAGCAGACAGCAGATGGAGCCAGGACTGCTTTTCTCCACATTATCCAGATTTCTTTTATGTGTCCTTTTTTAGCATGCTGTCTCTAGAGACAGTCTGTGCTCCCTACAACATGCAGATTATGTGCAATATTTGAAATAATTTATTTGAAACAGAACAATTACAAATGCAGCTACAATTTCAGCATAAATCTTTGTTCATCTTTGTTATTCTCCTTTAAATTATCTTTTAAATCATTTTAAGCAAATATTCTTATGGTGAATTGCATGTATATATCATTAAAGTAATCTTTACACAACCAATTTACCTAAAGGAATATAGGAAATTGATTATTTGGGCTTGCCAGTATTCTACCAATGAACGTTTTAATATGCTGTACAGAACATAACAACAATCTCTTACTGTCTAAGATACCATGATATATTTCATTAGCTGAAAAAAAAAAATCACACTAGTAATAATATGCAATATCCAGTATAATTCTTTACATGGTGTATAATGCAATTTTTCAGTATAAGAGTTTTTCTTAACTTTTTTTATATGGTAGTTTATGTTAGCCTGCAAAGACACCATTTTTTCAAAGTGATTTTTATATTCTCAAAGTAACTCCAGAAAATACAGGACTAAACTAAATTTTAAACTGTATCAATTAATTAATAAGGTTTACAGTCAAAACTGTTCCTGCTAATTTGCATAAACATAAAATTTGTAACTTTTCTACTAATATTTTACGGATAGCCTGTTTTGTGTAACATGTGACAGCAAAACCAATTTACTTAGGTAAATAATTCTTGAGAAAATGTCTTTTTATTAAATTTGAACTATGTAGTCTAAGCCTGTGACTCAGGATGTAGAATCTCCTCTCAAATTGAGACCAACATGCCACTTGCAAAAGTCTCATTGAAGCATGTAATTTATTGGTTTACAGAATAGAAGATGAAGTGTTGACTGAAACCTATATAGCCTCTTACTCAGCTATGTAGGAAATTTAAAAATCTCAATGATTACAGCTTTCACCAAGGTTGTAGTGGTGAAAATGGGTGCTTATAAAGATGAGCTGCCGTGCATTATATCGCTATAAGATCATAACATCCCTCATTTATAGGCTTCTGTGCCTGGAATCTCTGATTGGTAAGACTTCTCCCTACTCAGGAAAGATGGAAAGAGGACAAGATATCAGTAGGCTTCCAGCCTAAGAAAATGATACAGGATGGATACATTTTTTATTAGTTACATTTTATTTCTTCAAAAGAATATTTTTTGTAAAAATCCCATCTTAGGTAAAACTTTCCAAAATTTCAAACCCAAGCCATGGATTCCATTTAGCTCTTAGGAGCCAGGGCTTCTGAGCATGATCACAGGATATTCTAAAAACTACCTTTTTTTTTTTTCCCTCCTTAGATAAAGATACCCATAGATAGTTCTTTCACTCTGTGCAAAGCTAGAAACAGTCATATGGAAAAAGCCATCTACAAAGGGGCCACAGACTGGGAAGGCTGATTTCTGTCCCTAGAAAGATGGTAAAATAAAGACTAACTGAGCACATGGATAAAGATCATCTACAGAAGCCAGCAGAGTTTCTACAATGGGAAATCCTGTCTGACTAGTTTTCTCTAGTTCTATGAAGCTGTCAGTGTGCATGTAAATGTAGGGGATATGAATATATGTAAGTTTCCCAAAAGCCTTCCAATAACATTCCACAGCAATGTTATTAAAGAAACAAAGTTGTCAGGGGACTGAAGAGAAGTTTTTTTGTGGACTGAAGGCTGGTTAGATAACGGGAAACAAAGGACAGGGTTTAATGGATTTTGACCATGGAGAAAACCCAGAAGTAGGGTACTCCATGGATGGGTGCTTGGACCAATTTTATTCATCATCTTTAATGATCTATAAAAGGTAGTGAACACTGAAATCTCCTTTGGACAGTGAAATTCAGTACCAATGGTGACCAACTCCTGAAAGAGCTCATTAGCCTGAATAAGTGGGCAACAAGGTGATAAATGAACTTCAGTGTGGATAGACGTAAGATAAGGTATCTAGAGGAAAAAAAAAAAAAAACTTAACTAGGCTTACACAATGCTGANTGATTTTGTGGGCATGGTTGGCATTCCTCTGAAGTCTTTGGTTCAATGTGCAGCAGCAACCCAAAAAGTCAAGTAATGTTGGACATCATCAGGAAGAGTATAGAGAATAACACAGAGGGCATCATTTTGCTGCTATATAAAACTTCTGTGAGTCCATTACTTGAGTATTGTATGCAGCTCTAGCCTCCACATCTGAAGATGTAGTCAAGTCAGAGCCGATACAGGGAAGGCAACTAATGCTCAAGGTGATGGACACAAGCCTTATCAGGAAAGACTAAAAGTGCTGCAACTTCAGTTTGGAGAGGAGAAGGCTGTGGGGGGATATGACTGAGATCTACAGAATCAAGAGAGTGGGTAAGCTAAATGTGGAACTGTTATTCAGCAAAACCACAGAGCCACTCAAAACAAGTGAAAGATTAGTTTAAAACAGAAAAAAAGAAAATAATTCTTTACACAACAGGTTATGAACTTCTGAAACTTGTCACCATAGGAGATTGTGAAGGCTGACAGTATCAGCAGGTTCAAAAGGCATTAGACAAATTCAAGGACATTATTGATAAATGCATTCTAAAAGGACTGACTGAGGATACACTCTCTGACATCTCCAATCCAGTGATGGTGGATGATGGGAGATTAGAAAGGGAATGGACTGCAGAAAGTGATCTAACTTACTACTATCCCTAAATGACATATTCTATTGCCACTGTCAAGAGACTGACTGCTGAGCGACATGGACCATTGGTTTGTCTGAGCAGGGTATTTCTTATGAGCTTATCGTCTTCACCAGCAGCAGTGCATCTGAGAGAGGGAGAAAAAGGAGATCGGTATCGGTGGAGAAAAAAACATTAGAGAAAAAACGTGGAAAATGTGGGTACACAAGGGAAAAAGAGGAGTGTTACTGAAATAGGGAATACAGAGGCAGGAAGAAAAGATACGCACAGGAAACAATCAGATTAGTAAAAAAGTTTCATAATAGTTACATAGACAACTTTTGGCATAGAAGAATAGTACTTTCAGCAATAGGAAAATTTGTTTTGTCTTTTAATTTTTAAATTACAAAACTTACTTTGTTATAAAAGGTCACTTAATAAGCTATGGTAGAATTTTGAGAAAATATCTGTCCTGGACATAAAGTAGACTTCAAACACAACCTGAAATTTTAGCAGTTTAGTTTCATAAATTTTATACACTGATAATTATATTTATATGAAAAAAGCCAGAGAGATATATTAGAGTATTTGAAATGAACTGACTTGTGTATTATACATTTTTGTACTATGAACATATGAATCCTTTTTTCCTTTGAAAGCAGCTTAATGTACTTTAAAAAAATGAAAACATAAGGTTGCAAAAATCAGTATCAAGTCTATATTTTTAATATGTATTGTTTTCACTCTATTATTTTTAAAAAGTCTGTACGCAGACAATATAACTTTTTTTTAAACATGCTAGTTCTACCACACATTACATAATTTTTCAATTTCCTCATATTGCTTGGCCCTGAAAAAGAAAGTACATCCAAAGGCATCTTCCAGACAATTAGTTTAAAAAATAACTAAAATGAAGGAGAAGTCTTGCAGTCCTCACTGAAGTTCCTCTTTTCATGACAAAAATCTCTGCAGAAACTTCAGAAATGTGTTTTTCCACTGTCATTTTCCATTCTGCAAACTGGATGTTAAGACTATCAAATAAGGATGGTCCTATTCGCATGTGATTCATATTGATACAAATAGCCAAGTTAAGTGAACCACAGGGGAAAAATAAGGCCTTCTGAATTTCAAAAAGCATTCTCCTCGTGCTTTTTCTTTGAAATATACTGTAGTGTATCAAAAATACAAAATTAATACAATTCAGGCAGAAAAATCCACAAATAAATAAAATGACATTGATCCCCAAATTGCATGATTCCCAGTTCACAGCACAGGTGAGCTTGGAAGGGAACTCTGCAGACTGTCTAGTCCGACCCCCCCTGCTCAAAGCAGAGTGGTTGGATTTTAATCTTACTTGTTTGATCTATTTAAATCAGCATTGCTGTGGCCAAGCAACCGCTTGACAACTACACCATCTTGCCACATCTACCACAGCACTGAGTTACAGCATAGTAAGTTAATAAAATAAGTTACAGGTACCTTGGTTTCAGCTGAGATAGAGTTAATTTTCCTCCTAGTAGCTGCTATAGTGCTGTGTTTTGGATTTAGTATGAGAATAACGTTGATAACACACTGATGTTTTAGTTGTTGCTAAGTAGTGCTTACATTAGTCAAGGACTTTTCAGCTTCCTATGCTCTGCCAGGTGCACAAGAAGCTGGGAGGGGGCATAGCCAGGACAGCTGACCCAAACTGGCCAAAGGGATATTCCATACCATATGACATCATGCTCAGTATATAAACTGAGGGGAGTTGGCCGGGGGGCAGCAATCTCTGCTCAGGGGTGGCTGGGTATCAGTCAGCAGGTGGTGAGCAATTGTATTGTGCATCACTTGCTTTATATATTATTACTACTACTACTATTTGACTTTATTTTATTTCAGTTATTAAACTGTTCTTACCTCAACCCATGAGTTTTCTACCTTTTATTCTTCCGATTCTCTCCCCCATCCCACTCGGGGTGGGGGGTGTGTGTGGAATGAGCAAGCGGCTGTGTGGTGCTTAGCTGCTGGCTGGGGTTAAACCACGACAACAAGGTAATACATGAATGTAATCATTTCAAGGTAGGTATTACCCCCTTTGGAGAAATCCTAAGTTCAAGAGAAGACATTGTATGCAAAATGATTTCACCTCTTCCCTTCCCATTCTTTCTAAAAGAACTGTACCAAGTTAAAAAAAAAAAAAAAAGACAAATATACAAAAAGGGAGGAAAATGGAGAACGCAATGAAGGAATTGCATTCATTGTTCAGTAAATATGCCATAACGGACTTCCCATTCTTGCCATTTAAACTGGTAAGAAGAAATAGGGCATCAACCTATAGAAAAATACCACGGACTTTATTAAAACTGTATTTGGCCTTGGCTTTAATGTAAAATAATAAAAAAAACCCCAACCCTAAACCACTGATTTCAAAGCTCAATTTGGCCTACCTACTCAAGCAAGACTTCTGTCCAAATGGGGAATCATTATAGTCAAAGTAATTCAAATAGTAGTTCATATTGATTTTGTTGTTGGTTTTGTTGCATCATTTAACCATATTACTCTAGAACTTGAAATAGTTTGGTTCCGAATATCATCTGTCTGATGGAGATCTATTTTATGGGTTTTTACAGTAATTGTAAAATCATTCAATGTATCTTTTTATCTTCACTATGACTGTGGATGCAGAGAATTACGTAATTTCATAACTTTAATGAGAAATTTAAAAAAAAAAATCTGTTTTTATTAAAGTTAAACCAGACCAGCCTAGCAATAACTAATTAATTTTGCATGTCTTCCCATCTTCAGATTTTCTGGAACTTTGCTACTTTACGTTGATTATGTCCTGTTCTGTTATGGCTGATTGTGGTTACTGTTCTGAAGTAGATATTTTGTTTACTGCTTTCAGAATATTTTAATTTTAAAAAGTCAGCCATATTGGGGAACTTAAAAAATTTTGCAAGAAAATTCCATGCTACTATGATAGAAGAAAATTTTGCTACTACGATAAAGTTCTTGAAGGTTTTTTTTTTTTTTTTGGAAAAGCTATAGAAACACAGTGTTAAAACCCTACTTTGATATAATCCGTATTATTGGTTTATTCCTGTGGAAATCTTTTATTTTGCAATGTAATTTGGCATTCCTGTATACAAATGCTATTACCAGATTTCATTACTAGCATTTACAACATTGTTTACTATTTACTACTAATTCATAATTAATCTTCCTCTACCTTCTTTCTGTATGCATATTGTATGCAATTTAAGGACTTTTCTTCTGATGTTGAATCAAGAATTTAATCTGGAGACATTGGCCAGCATCTCATCTCACATATGGTGAAGATATATTCCAAATGAAATAGAGATATTTTGTGACAGCTTTTTGCCCTCTGACAGCAGTAAAGTTTATCAGATCTTGCACATTACTATCCCCCGCTGCATAGCCCATAATGCTACCAAGGGCATAGCTCACAGACACAAATGAAGGCACTATATCCAAAGATCATAAGAATCAGATCTCTGTTTACATAACCACATGCCGGTTTTCCTGCCTTTGCCTCATTCAGTGAGCATTTAAACATATATGTAGGGACAAACAATGAATAAACTAGGGTTCTTTGGACCCACTACAATTGACTTTTATCCACAGCTACAACAGAATGTATCTGTAATACAACTGACACTGGACAGGTGTAACTGAAAGCATATATCCATCCTTAAGGGATACAATAGATGGAATGGGATGAACGAAGCCGAGATGCGCATTCATAATTTATTTAGTATGACTTTTTGTGATGTCCAGTGGATAATGCAGAGATTCTCTCACAGGAACCATTGCAAAGAACACACACAGAACAGCATCCGTCCTTCCCATATGTTGCACTGTTCAAACCAAATGTGACGGAGGACAGGAACAAAATATAAGCAGACACTTCAAGAAAATAAAAAGATGCAATAAAGACTAGATTGCCACACATATAGATGTAACTGAATACTAGCTGAATAAGGGACCTGACTGAGTGTTTGATCACACAGCATTCTTAAATGGCAGATTTTAAAATGAAATATAAGCAATTATTTTTAATTGATTGGATCCAAATTCTGCAAAAAGACATGCTACCATATCTACCATATGCACCTGTATCTGCACATATACCACTGAATTCAGTAAGGCTACTTTTGAGTACTTGCATTCATCAACTCAAAGCCTTAAATATTAAGGGTCATTTTTTTTTTCAGTACCGTATACAACTTAACTTCAAAGGAACAATAAAAGTGTACCTCATCAGACTTTGACCCCAGTTACAGGCGACAGATTGTCTCTAGTATTTTTTACTATTCATAGTCTTTGCTGGTGATCTGTTAGGAATGGACACAGCACTGCACAAAGATAACATCTTATTACATTTGAGCATATTTACCAGCCATCTGTACCTAACAATATTGCTTTCTCTCCTCTCCACAGATGCACATTACTTATACTTCTGATCATACAGTCCTCTAGCTTTCCCCTATAATGACTCTAACATACACTGTGACAAATAAATATATCCCTGTAAGCTGCTTTTATAAACACTTTTTCTTAGAATAGCCAATAGACCAGTACATTCATGTAGTTTAGGGTATATTAGTTCACTTCTCTACTGCTTCCTTTTCTCTGTTTATAAAGTGAACATACCAATACTAACTTTTCACAGTATTTTCATACAGACCTGAAAAAAGGATTTGGGCATATACCATACACCAGGGAGTATCAGATGTCTCAGAATAGGCGTCAGATATGAATGGAGATTCATCTAAACTAACCAAGCGAGAATGGGGTCTGTCTTCAATTTAGTCCACTTCCGCTGAGGACAGCTGCATGTTTTATGTAGTATATGTATTTCTACTTGGGAAAAAAAAAATCTCCCACTACTTCATATTTTTATCCATGAACCTCTAAGTAATTTCTCAGTCGTTTCTTTAAAAAATTAAGTATAAGTCTTTTTCTTTCAGAAATAAGTATAAAAAGAAAAAGTTGCTTATACAACTGATGTTTTACACTACAGCTCCACAATCAGAACACTCCCTGAGATATGGCCCAACCGGGCTGAATTTCCTCCATCCTCCCAGAAGAGATTCAAAATCGCTTTTCCCACTAAGATAGTGAGAAAATTTCTCATTAACTAACTGGTGGCCCACAGGTGAGGTACAGTATATCCAGTGTGTCCAGTTCCCACTAGCAGGGAATAACAGTTAAGAGGATAAAAATGATGGAACACAAAATAAAGGTGAGACAACAGAAGAAAACTTGGGGTTGGGAATTAACTTTGTGAGAAAAGCCTTATGTCCCAGGTATAAACTCAGTACAGTTCTCACAGGATGAGAGACAGCATCACCACACCAGATTGTAGGGGTCAGGCCTGTGCTGTGTAAATGTGAAGACACTGTGTTCCTCAGTATGTTCCATGTTTTTTTCACCATTTTCAGGATATCCAGGGATTTTCCCAGTCCCTTCATCAGCTGAGGGAGGGAAGACTGGAGTTCTGTTACGACGGTCTGATCTCTGAACAAGTGCCTGTGAAAAAAGTCACCCCTGAACAGAGAGAATATTAAGCTATCCTTAACATATACTTTCAGTGAGGAGGGACATTCTCACTTTCTTGTGAGGAAAAAGTATATCCTGAATTTCATTTCTTTATCCAAGGACTCCACATATTTGAAATTAATGAATCCTTAGATTAAAACCAAAACAAAACCAAACCCCAAAAAACCCACTTGAAACAGCACACAAAATTACAGTAAACAGTTTAACTTTTAGGTTGCCCTGTGTGGAGTCAGGAGTTGAACTCAGTGATCCTCATCGGTCCCTTTCAACTCAGGATATTCTATCTTTCTTATGTTGCTAAAAATGCAAGGTCAACCATAAAAAGCAGAAAAATTAGAACATACATGAACTAAGACAATCTATGCAATGTGAATTTGTTCCCCTCTTGTAGGGATTAATTAAATTATCTTTTTCTGCCATAGAACTTTTGCCTCACTCCACGCATAGTACAGTCTGGTCTGTCCTACGGACAAACCAAAAGTAAACAATGAAAGAGCTGTCGTCTGCCAAACTTGTCTATTTGGCACAAAATAGGAAGATGCAAGGTACAATTCAGACAGAAAATTGCAGAAAGGAAATTCTATCAATGCCAAGGGCCATGAATTAAGCTTTTCACATGTGGCTTCTAATCATATTTCCATTTTGTGATTGACTAGTTTGAGATAACGGAGGTTGATGATATTCATACATCTTAGGTGCAATTCACAGGTCCAATGGGGAGCCAGAATTCCATCTGTAATCATCTGAAACAGGAAGAAAATTCAGAGCCATTCTGACTATCTAAGGTGGACACATAAATTGACAGTATGAATAACTAGCCTAAAGACTACTCTGTAGGTGTGCACAATACTTGCAACAGAATGTGAAAACAATGGGAGGCATAATGGGAAGACGTAAGTGGTATAAAAATGTTAAATATGCTAAAAAAAAAAAATCAGATTCAAAGCAGGTCAAGCTGGAAACTCGAAACAGTGGACACTAAACAATCTGGCATTTGGGATTGTCTGTGCCTTGGTTCCTCATCTATACAGCAGGAATAATAATATCTCCATCTCCTGGACTGGACCTGGACAGGCTGGAGAGCTGGGCCAAGGGGAACGTGATGAAACTCAACAAAAACAAGTGTAAGGTCCTGCACCTGGGGAGGAACAACCCCATGCACCGGTATAGGCTGGGGGCTGACCTGCTGGAAAGTAGCACTGCTGAGAAGGACCTGGGAGTGCTGGTGGACAGCAAGTTGACCACAAGCCAGCACTGTGCCCTGGTGGCCAAGAAGGCCAACGGTATCCTGGGGTGCATCAAAAGGAGTGTGGCCAGCAGGTCAAGGGAGGTTATCCTCCCCTTCTACTCCGCCCTAGTGAGGCCACATCTGGAGTACCGTGTCCAGTTCTGGGCTCCCCAGTTCAAGAAGGGCAGGGAACTGCTGGAGCAAGTCCAGCGGAGAGCCACAAAGGTCATCAGGGGACTGGAGCATCTCTCTTATGAGGAAAGGCTGAGAGACCTGGGTCTGTTCGCCCTGGAGAAGAGAAGACTGAGGGGGGGTCTTGTTACTGCTTATAAATATCTGAAGGGTGGGTGTCAAGAGGATGGGGCCAGACTCTTTTCAGTGGTGCCCAACGACAGGACAAGGGGTAATGGGCACAAATTGAACATGAGAAAAAACTTCTTTACTGTGAGGGTGACAGAGCACTGGAACAGGCTGCCCAGAGAGGTTGTGGAATCTCCTTCTCTGGAAATATTCAAAACCCGCCTGGACGCAGTCCTGTGTACCTGCTCAAGCAGGGGGGTTGGACGAGATGATCTCCAGAGGTCCCTTCCAACCCCAACCATTCTGTGATTCTGTGATCTCACATAAATATTATGAAGGTCAATTCATTAATGTTTATAAAGCTTTCAAAACTACAGTGGTGAGCACTTCTGTTGCAGAAGTCCATGGGGAACTTAATATTCAGGTATGCTCTGAGTTCTAAGTATACAAAGAAATATTGAAGTGCTTTCCATTGAGCAAACACTATTTGTTTTACTAAATTAGACCTAAAGAAGAAATATGGGATCATGTAATTAAAGGTTGTATGCACCAGCAAACTTAATTTAAGGAATTTGGAACTTTTGAGAGCTTTGTTTTACAATCTTTAGTCTTAAAATGGTTTTGAAGATGTATTCGCCTGTGTTGGCCATGAAGGGTCTGCATTAATGCATTTAGGATTAATATTTGATTAACAATCAAACATAGTGATGCAAAAAGATAGGTATTTGCAAGAAACAAACAAGAGAGTCCAGTTGTACTACTATAGGTAGCTTAAAATCTTCAAAGTTCTTAAAAAAGAAGCTTTTAACATGCTATGCTCTTTACCACTGATGAGTCCTATTTCTAATTAATACAAACATTTTAAAAAGAAAACTACATTATGCTCATCCCGCATTTCATAAAATTACCATCATCTAATTACAGAAGTGCTATTTATGATGCTGTAGTTCTAAACAGAATAGGGTTTTGCACCTAACATTAGATCCAAACTCTGGAATATAGGAAAAATCCTTCCCAACGTTATCTTATTTACCATTTAAGTATTGAAGGAACTCTGAGCACTTACAAGTAAGGGTTAATACTTACTTTAAAATGGGTTTTCTCTGAAATGTAGCACTTCACACACTTCCCGCCCCCCGAATGACCTTACTAAGGAAACAACACAGATTAACCAAACAGCTCAACCTAACTAAAAAACTTTGGATAGCTTATAACAAAGATTTTTTTTTAAATTGTTCTTCATAACCAAAAATAGAGGTATGTGCTGCTGCAGAACTGTTCCTAAACTGCTGTTCCAAAAATTCATCTTCTCTCTGTTATCATTGAACTGTAGCATCATGTTGCATTTGCAGTTAAAGCACCTACTTGACTGCTGTCAGAGGGACTAACTGTTCATCTTCACAGGTTGACAAAATCAAGCATTACCATCTATAAACTCTGGGAATTAAAATTTAAGACCACCTTATAGGAAATCCAGATAATTAAGGTATTTAAATTGGCTACTGATTGGATTCATCTTGAGGGCCTGTTTTTGTCAAATATAAGTAGGGTTAGGAAGGCACAATTGTAATCAGCCATGGGCTTCCATACCAGTTTCAACAAAAACCTAAAACTACTGTGGCCTCCATGGGTTTTGTTTAAAGATTGGGTAATGTGCATACTGAAACTATGACTATACTATCAATATGAATAATACAGCAAGATTCAAAGGGATGTTTATTACATAGCAAGACTACCCAGTAATAACACTGAAGACCAGTTTTGGAAAGAATACAAATCTTATGCTTCGGGCTTTAAAGGCAGTCCACAACCATCAGTATTTGGGGAATAATTCTGTGAGAAGAAGATTAATTCAGTGGTTCTTGAACCTCTTCTAGGGTATCCACTCGCTGCCTACAGCTAAAGAAAACATACTGGACTAGATTAACTGTACATCTAGTAAAGTGCAACTGTTACTATGCTCTTCACTGAGGTCTTCATTTCAAACATTTTCTGCATAATAACTTTAGTTATTAACATCATGATCTACAAATTCAACCCTATGATTGTTCTTCAAGGAAAGCTGAAGTAGTTCTCTATGGGAGACTTATTTTCATGAAGAATATCCACTCTATGTTTGAAAAAGGTACAACTTCATTCCCAACTGCATCATCCCGTAACAATCAACCTTCTGCAAAAGTAATAAAATCACTGTTTTCTCCTTTCATGTTCTTTCTGCTCAAAGTTCTACTCAAATGATTTACAACATCCTAACTGTGATCTTCTCACTTCCTAGGAGATCTCTCCCCAGTGCTGTATTTTAGTTTCTATGCGCTATGCACAAACATAGGCGAGCCTAAAAAATCCTTGCCAGAAAAAAAACATAGATACAGAGGAAAAATATAAACAAGCAAAACCAAGGAAACTAGGTCTATCCCCATCAAAATTAATATAGACTTTACTAACATAATCTACTGGATCGTGCCTACTTTTTGGCACGATGCTGCTATCTCACACATTCAATTCAATGCAGGTGAACTATAATCAATATTTCCATGATTTCCACTCGGATACTCAAATCCCAAGAGCAGCCCTAGATATAACAAACTATACCTCAGCTTCCTGTTGTCACAAAATACAGTTCTGACAAAATTTCACATTACATGAATACTTTGAAAAGGGTGCCACTGATTCATTAGTACAGCTACCAACATAGAAATTTATCATGCTGAAAAAAAGACCATAGCTATTTCATATGTAATAGTTTCAAGAATATTTCATTTATAGTCTTTCAATACTGAAGATTACATTAATGATTTAAATATAAATGCCAAAAGTAACTCATTGTGAGCATCTCAGTGTAAAATGAAATATTCAATTTACTTCTATTAATTTCTAATCTATATCTCAAAAAGACACTGTGGTAATAAGCATCCTAAAAATGTCACAAAATGGAGAGACTGCTTTCAGGTGCATTACTAATGAAATCAGATGCATTAACAACAAAAACAGTATTCTGGTAGAGGATTGGATCTGTGTTTTTAGTCAAGCAGACCTCCCACAAACTTCAGAAAGGCAATTTATTTAAATAAAAACTGCAGGGTAAGGCCCTTTAATTCTTAAGTATGAGTCAGCTTTTATGTTTCATATCTAAACGAAGATTTTATAATCAGCAAAGAAAGGAAAACCAGTTTGGGGTGCTACTTAGACTGTGAGCCCATCTGCCTTGATCCTGGAGATCACAACAAACCAAAACTGCCATTAGCTTTACTCAGTTCTGTGTGCAGCAGGATCACAGATCATGGATCCTTAAATATGCAGCCTATATAACTTATGTAACTTAACACGAAAATAGACAGTTGAAATACCAGAAGCTTTACACAACAAAAGCTCGGGGAAGACAAAGCTTGGATTAGATGTGTCTTGCTGTATTTTTAATTTAATTCCAATTGATTGAGGTACAAATTATGGCTCAGATCCTGCACCCTGAAGCATGCAGGATGAAAGCTGCGCCTGCGTCGAGTCCCACTGCCTTCGGTACACTTGCATAGTACATAACGCAGGACTGAGGCCTGTGGGGTTTTGTTGGTTCACTCAAACATGCTTGTAATGTTACTAAACTGTAATATAACTGATTAAGTAGAGCCTGTTGAATAAAATTGCAGTATTTTATAAACACATAATCATCGAGTATTTTGGAAGTTTGCTTTTAGCATACTTTTGTATCTTGAAAAAAGGAAGCTGGTATTTTGTATACTGTAGACTTGACTTCTGCAGTACCGTGCATTCATAAGCAAGTGCTGATGCAAGCAACCAAAAGCCTTCCTGTACAAATATTTACTTTGTTGAGAACATTTTAACCTGAGAGCTAAGACAGGCAAATATTGCCTACTTAAATCTTCTCAAAATGACATATTCCCTATACACCAAGTAGATCTACTTCCAAGGAGATCTATCAGGTGTATTTCTGAGTAGATCTATCAGGACACACCACCAACTGTCTTCAAGTAATATCAAGCCAAAGAAGGGAAATAGCAGCGATTAGGCAGAAAATTAATTTCTTTTCTTCTTATGTTGCCTATTTTTGCAAATATACCATACAAAATAAAAATATATCATACTAAATACAGATCTTTGGCCCTATCAAAAGACTTAAACATGAAGAATCATGCTGAGTTTTAGCCTTACTTAGAAGTCTCAAAATGTCAGACTTTCTAATGATATTTTAAAGTATCTTGATTATTTGCATTATCTTTTTACTGAAGTGACAAAAATGGGAAATCGCTGTATTGAATACCTGGAGTTTCACAAAATGCTAAATTACTCTGTATATAAGCAAAAGGAGTCAAATTCAACCCTGGGAAACAGGTATGATTCTAATGCACTGATCACTGACACTCTATCAAACTACAGAATAATTTGACTCAAATGGCCTGAACCTGTTTTGGTTTAGGACAGCAAAGAACTATAAAACCTCCCAAAATTAGAATTATGTAGAACCTATTCCAAAGGTCTCTGACTCTTTAAGTCATAGGGGCTCATCCTTCTTCCCCTGTTTTGACACTAGCTGTACCTGAAAACCAAATAGAATTAGAATCATGGTATCTGGGACCAGGAAAGCTGTGTGTTTCACAAAGACCAGATCTGCACACAAACTGTCTTATAGGCTTGTCCTGTTTGTTTATATTTCTTCCTTCTTCCCAAAACACAAAAAGAAACGAGAATGTGCTGGAGTTGGCCATAACCTAAATTTCAAATCAATTGGTATCTGGTTAATAAAAGGAAAGTATACTTAATAGGTGAAGTTCATTTACTCTTAACAATGTAAACTGCAGTGATTAAAATTCTGGGTTTGAAGCTTCTAAGCAAAACAAATGAGCAAACAAAACTTCTAGTAAAGCCAACAGAATTAATGTCAAAGTTAACAGCAGAGGACCATAATATCATCTCTCCTTTCGTTTTTGATCTTCATTACAAAAGTATGATTTTCGTATTCCAGGGTTGGTCAGAAGTACCAAATAGTTTGTACTGATTTTACTTGCGCATTTAAGAACACCACTGAAACCTCCATTGCAGAAAACAGGTACAAAACATAAAACACACAAGGATATCTTATGCTTTCTACTCAAAGAAAATTCCCACTTAAGGACCTAACCAACACCTAAAAACCAATGCCAAAGAAATTTGGCAACTTTTGGTATTTATGCTGTCCCACTAAGTTTATTGTCATATAACCTTCCGTACTAATGCTAAAAAACCACCCTGAATCTACATCCAATCCCTCACAAATAACGGAAGCGCTAGGTTCAGTACTCACTGCACTGTCTTTTATTTCTAGCTTGTGCCTTTTTCTTAAAAAAAAAGGGAAGGAAAGGAAGAGAGGATGAGAAGAGTGAGGAGGGGAAGTACATGGATACAATTTTGAATTTCTAATGACTTGTAAATGTAATCTGTACTAGCACCAATTGATTTGCTTTCCTGCCCACAATCTTGTTACTAGTTTGGGGTCCAAGTGTGAACTTAGGATTTGGCCCTGAATGCTGAAGTCACGATTTTTATGAATTTACTGACCACCCCTACTCTGCAGCAGGAAGAAAAAAGCATCGACGAGATCTCTGTCTTTTCATTCCAAAGTCCTTATACAACCACTGCAGTTCTCAAGTAAAAGGCTTTTTAGTATCATATGACTGCCCCCCCACACAATGTAGCTTTTATTATTTCCATAGCAAAAAATTTTACAGCCCTTACCTTGCAAATTTGAAAATAATCTGAAGTGAGAGTCTCCTGAATCTCATCTCTGGGAGTCCCTGCAGCTCCTGCAGTCCCTCCTGAGTGCACGGAGCCACCACCAGCCCCACTTCCACCACCACTGCCACCACCACTGCTTCCACCAGGGGATGAGGCAGTTAAACCATCCAAAACTTTGCGAAAATTAAATTTCTTCATTTTGGAAAAATCTTTCGGAAGATTTGGGGGGGGAGAAAGGATGTGTCATAAGACATTCAGCTACATGTAGCGAAAGAAAAAGTCTTTAATGGTCCTCTGAGTGAGGCAGCACTTTAGTCCCTTGTACCAAACAGAATGTGAGTATTAGGTGTAATTGATTGAAAAACACAAAGGCTTCATTTTGTCAGATGTAAAAGCTACCTGGAAAGATCCTTTAAAAAAAGAAAAAAAAAAACAAAAAAAAATCCACAAGCACCAAAACTAAGATTTACGTTCAAGCAAGGAACAATGGAACAACCGCCATCGGGTCCTCTCACAAAATCCACATTTAGCAGTGGTTAAACCCGAAAAGTAAATAAAAAATTCAAGCCGGCATCCAAAACAGTAGGCTCCATCTCTCTAGCTTTTCTGCCTAAGATTTGCCTTCGGTACTTGATTATTTTAACAAAACTACAAAAATTCGGCTACATTCAATTTCCTCTTCCCCTCAAAACCCTTTCAGTCAGGGGTGTCTGTCTCCAGGGTTTCGGAGGAGCGGATTCCCTCTCCCCGCCACCGCTCTCCTCCCGCAGCCGCGGCTCCTGCTATCTAGTTATCTGCCCACCCCAGCAAGCGCCGGCAGCCGCCGCTGCCCTTGATCCTCCTCTCACCCTCGGGCTCCCGGCCGGGAGGGTGCGCGGCCGCTCCACGGCGGGCTAGGAGCCCCTCACTTTCCTCGCCACCCACCC
>WAAD01006084.1:76665-156322 GCA_013389945.1 Fregata magnificens
GCCCCGCCCGCCGCACTAGCGCGCGACTGGGGCGCCTGCCCCCCTCCCCTCCCCCGGCGCGCGCGCCCAGCTCCACTGGGGGGAGAGCGGGAGGGAGGGAGGGCGGGCCAGAGGTTGATGATTGACAGCGGCAGTAGCTTCCGATTGGCTGCTGAGGGCAAGTTGGGTGGATGTGAATGGCGGAGAGGAGAGGAGGGCGGGGACTGCTCTCAACGGTTCGGCGGTCGGTCGGCTCCAGGCGGAGCCTCAGGCCGACACTTGCTACGGTAGGGACGGCATGGCTGACCGCCGTTGTGATCCGCGGCATCTGATTGGGACGCTGCGAAGATGGGCACGCGCTCCCACCAATGGAAAAGGCAGCACCGCGAGTTGCCCTCGCCCCCCGGAGCTTTGAGGCGCTTTCCCTCCGCGACGGCCCGCCCCCCCCCCAGCCCAGCCGGGTGTATGGGGTCCGGGGGCGNGGCGGAGGCCCGAGGGGGAGCGGGGCTGGAGGGGGACAGAGCCCCGCTTTAGTTCTGGTGTCAGTGGGGAGAGCCGAAGTTGGTTTCTCAGCTTCAGGCCCAACAAACCCAAAATGTCACGGGAAGTAACGGTCCGGGCGGTGACGGAGCCGGGCCCTGAGCGAGGGGGAGCCTCCATTTCCTGCCGGGGCTCAGAGCGGTCTGTGCAGGTCGATGTCCAGCCCATCTGCCGATACTGCCCGGCACCTCAGGTACAAATCCCCTTTTCCTTCACAAGAGGAATAAAATAACCCACGGTTGCCCTTCCAGGCGCTTGCGTGGACGGTTCGGTGATTCTCCGAGGCTTGCTCCGAAGCTGTGGAAGCACGCGACGTGGGATGGTATCTCCGGCCTCTGAAGTGTAGTGTGGTGTGGCAGGAGAAGCGTTATACTGTGCACAAGACTCCATAAAAAGGTTATTCAGGTCAGAAACAAATGAGGTAGCTATTAAAAGTGACTCGTGGCACGGCGCTGTCAGTGTGGTTGGAAGCTTGGAACTGAATAAAACAGTGTAAGGAACAAACTTGTTCTGTATGGTACTAAATATATAGCACCTCTTCTTGTATAATAAAATCATAGAAGCGATGCACATTGGTCACCTCATTTTGCAGCTTCTTCAGGAGCACTTGGTATAGTTCTGATACTCACTCTAATACCTGATCCATTTTTTGTAAATACTACAGTTCCGTGAAGCAAGGTAATATGTGTTTATTTCAGCTTCTTACACTAACCTCCCTACTTTTTTTTTTTTTTTTATTTCGGCTCATCCCTGTGTGTTCACAGGTACTCCCCATCTGAACGATAAAAAGATTCCAGTGAAGTTCAAAGAATAACTGTAGCTTCCCTCATGTCCTCATGAAAAATAAAGGATACATTGCTGATGAAACTGGAAAGGTTGATAGGTTTCTGTAGCCAGAAAAAAAGGAACAGAACTTTGTATGGGAAGCAAAACATATGAGGACTATGGCTGGGAGACAAAAATGAAAAAGAGGATGGAACTGAGTAACCAAATCTGTAAAGGTGTAAGTGCAGGGTTCTGGAGAATAAAAGTCAAAACTCAATTGAAACTGTTTGAAGAATGCCATGTCCTACTGATATTGTGTTCACCACAGGCAACGCAAGTGAAAAGAAAAAGCTAACAAAACCCCAAAGAAAGATAACAACATGAGTTGTAACTAGGGAAGGGAAAGATAAGGTTAAAAATGGAATAGTTAGGATGAAGAAAATGTCACGTTCAGACTTGCAAAAAAGAGAATTGACTGGGAGTCGGGGTGCTAGAGGAAGAAAATCTGGTAATGTAATAGTCCCACAGTTCTAGGGAGGACAGAGATATGATGGTTAGTTTTAAGTGAAGAAAAGGAAGGACCAAAATTAGAAGAACGATAAAAAGCCTTTGGAAGTGGAATAAGATGCATACATTTATGGAATATCAACAAAATTTGTCTTTCAGAGAATCAGTATGAAGAGCTGGGTATTGATGATTAGATACTACCTCAGAGTATCTGAAAGGGCAAGGATCCTCACACTGCCAATGTGCTGTTAGGAAAACAGACTTGTAGAAAAACCCAAAACCGGATACTCCCAACAAAACATTGAGCAGTCCTGTTTAAAAACACCAACTGAGAAAAATACTTTGGTTCACTACTTGTGAAGGCATGTAGGTCCCTTTTGAAAATTTTGCTCTTAAGCTGGACACAAATCCAGAAGCAGAGACAGAGCGATGGAAATGAGAGTTGCGGGGTGGTGCAGAGGGAGACAGGACAGTGCAGGACATAGGAAAACTCGCTATAGTGATGACATGTACAGAAAGAAGTCCCATTGAATGACCTAGCTGGTGAGAAGTTTTGTTGTAAAAAATNTTTTGTTTAGTGGAGAAAAAAACAGTAGACAGGTGAGGCATTCAGTTGCTGGTTTGCACTATGTTTAGATGGTATTGATGTTTAGTAGGACACTTCTGAGGTTACATAGTTTTGACATCAAGAGTTTTAATGATAGGTTTGTAAAATGACGAAAATGTGGAAAGATTTTAGATGTTAAATTGATACATAACAAATGAAATAAGGCATCCCAATGCATTGTGGGATATATGTATCTGAATCTGTATTTTAGATAGTAAGGGGAGAGAGTATATTCTTCAGTGGTTTCTTCTGGATAGTATCTTTTACATGTATCAGTCATCTTGTTCTGCAAGGTCAAACAGAAACCAAATGTTAGAAGAATAACTGCTAGCAAGATTTTGCTGAGAAAGACAGCATCTTTAACAGTCAACTCTATCAAAATTAGTGTGAACTCTCATTTTGATTTTTGCTTAGGTAAGCTTGTGACTACATGTAATAACATTAAAAAGGTTGGTCAGAATCAAACCTGGCAAAGGAGACTAATATTAATTCAGCACTATCTAATCTCAGTCCAATTCAAGAGCTGACCAAGAAGATGGAGAATCAGGAAAGATGTGCTTAGATCAGCTGACCAGAAAGTGATAGTCGTAGAGATTGCATATGTGTTGTATATGACTGATCATTAATGTTCTGGTCAATCCTCTTTTGGGTATTTTTGTTTACCTCATCTGGCTTTCTTGTTTTATTTTTTTGATAGCAAATTCTGCTTCAGCCAATCGGCTAGAATTTCCTGACTTTGTAAAGCTGCAAACATATTTTAATCTCAGGCTTATATTGGTGCTAGTTTAAATAAAGGCATGTGGAAGTGTGCAATAAGGCTTCTTTGCCTTTTAAAGATCATTCATAGGTGGCTCCTTGTTTCACAGTTTACACTTTTAAAATGATTCATACTACTTTTGATAATACATGAACTAGTAGTTAAAATCAACGACCCTTGAGAGAAATCATTGGATGCCCATCAGCAGCTGACTAGACCACAGCCTTGCAACTATACACTGCAAGAGAACCTCTGTACTTCTGCAGAACTGAAGAGAAAGGACATAATCACATACCAGAAAGACATTTATGCCAATGCAGGCAAAACTGTGACTTTCCATAGCTGCCCATTCCTCAGTAGACTTCAGGACATTTGCCAATATCATCCATGTTTCTGTGTAATTCCAGAACATCAAATGGCAGCAAGCGTAGTGTTCCTGCCTGCAGAGCCCCACTAAAAATATCCCCAGTCAGTGCTGAGTATCTGGTTAGAACAGCTTGCTGAACTCTATCAATTAGCCAGATCTTAATCTATTTAATGTGTTTTATTAAGGCTATATAATGCTAATGTTTTAATCAAAATGTCAAGCAGTACTAAATCAAAGTCATTAGAAAGGTCCAAGTCTATCACATCCATGTGGTCACCTTGATCAAACAAACCTGTAATCTCATCAAAAAGTGATGTCAGGCCTGCTTGTCAAGACTTGTTTCCATAAAGCCATGTGGACTTGCTTTCATTATATTCCTACCCTTTAACTCCTTATTGGTTGAGTCACACACAGCATGACTGTTTTGTCTAGGATTACTGAGGATGCCAGGTCTGTTATTACCTGGGTCATTCTGCTTGATTCGTGGAATAACATAAGGTTTCCTTTGGCCCTTCGAATTTGTAGCTGTACGGAGAGCTGTTAAAAATTAACATTAGATGGCTGGAAGTCTCCTACTATTTTAGGATCTTTGGATACACCAGTGCCACAGAGGTTGCTGATTGAAAAACAGCAGCGCAATTTTCATCCTCCATAGGTGTCAATGGATAGAAAAATAATTCGTCATCCTCATGTAATATTAATACATTATCCTTTTTTTTTCCCTCACAAGTACAGGATAGAAATATTTACCATAAAAATTAGATCTTTTATGCATGCTCAGAGACCAGATTTCATAATGAAGAAGCTGTGACAAGGTGGGATGTCTCAGTGTACAAAACTGGGAATCTAATATTTGCATAAGAACTCCATTTTGCACAGTGGGCCGAGTATAGGTGTGAATTAGCCCATGGATTGAGTTATCTGGTACAGCTTGAGGTGATCCGTTCTCGTTGCTGTTGAAAGGGAAGGTCCTGCATCCACTTGAGCCCTTAGGTGTTTTGCCCCTGCAGCAAGAAATTAATTTGCTAGGAAAGTCAATAGTTTTCTTTGGGGTTAATGAGCAGGACTAGCTCTGCGCAGGGTCAGACAGGCACCAGAGCCAGTGCAAAGAAGGGCAGAGCTATAGGCCTGCGCCGAAAGATGAGGGTAGTCTCCCTTTTGTTAAACTTAGTTCAGCTCAGGCATACAATGTAACTTCATCGCGATGGTGGCATTTTGAGTTATATTCTAAGTATATGCCCTACCCAGGAAGGGCTGCATATCTCAGTGAAGCATTGTCACAAGCCACCTGAACAGCAGTCGGGGGCGTAAAATTTTGACTAGTTTTTACAGACTGTCCTGGTGCAGTAGAGCAACGTATTTCTTGCAGAGGGTTCTCCCAAGGCTAAGGGGGGACTCAACCTACCTTTGGTCGCTCTGGAAGCAGGGGTCTTTTTCTAACAGATTGTGGGGTACAGGCTGTAGCAGAAGCCACAGAAGAGTTAAAGCCTCAGTGATGATTATCTGCACAGCAGTTACTTGCTCTATCTTTACTATAGCAAATATGCAAAACTCTGGGATGTCTAATTGAGATAACTTGAGTTCCAGTCATGACAATGTGGGGCCTTGCCTGGGACACAAAACTGGTCTAAGAGGCTGGGTAAATACTAGGGTAATTAGTATATGCCATATACCGTGTCGCCACAGATTTCTTATCAGCCTTTACTGTACTTCTCAGGCTGACTTTTTGGTCTTCTCTCTGCAGTCAGCTTGCATTGTATTCCATGCACAGTTTTCTAGTTCTTCCTCTTAAGCCCTTTTCTTAACACTTTGTTTTGTAGATCACTAGCTGTCACATAGCTTTAGCTACCTCTTTGCCCTCTTACCCCTTCAGTAAGGATTAGACAAAACTGTCTGGCTTTCCCAGGTCCTGCTGTGAGCCAGGCTATTTGAACTTCTAATGACCCAGGTTTGCAATCCAGCCTGTACACATCCAATGTATCTAAAGGTGTAATGGTTCATTAAAATATTTTTAGTAACTGGCACAGATTGTCAGAAAGCAAAGTTGTTATTTTCTTACCCTGAAGTTTTAATTTCCACCAAACATATGTCTGACTTTTGATCAATATGTACTTTCTCTGAATTTTTTGCAAAATATTTTCATTGATGCTTTTTCAGTTCTGAACATTTTCATCTTCTCTAGTAGCTGCAAAACAGCAGGAACTGATGCCTTTTCAAAGTCAGTTGTTAATAGTTCTTAGAACAGCTTTCCAAAAAAGCTATGAAAAATGTGATAGTTCTCAATAGAAAGAAAGGCTAGTGATTCTTGTCCAAATGTGTACCTATCTGGGTAATATATAGCCAGATCACCAAACTGACCAGTCACTCTCCCAAACACGTTAGCAAGAGATCACAGATTTCCAAGTCATCAAGGATAAGCTTTCAGATAAAGAACTTAAAGCATTAGTTGAGCATGTTAGATAATCTACTGTATTTAAATCTCCTGAGAGAACAAGATCCTTTATTAAAGCAGAATCAGTAAGAGCTTTAGCAAATCAGGAAGACTGCAATTCACAGTGAATATTCTTCTTGTTGTCAGCTTTGCTACAAATTTGACATTTTGTGCCTTTTCTCGTTATTGCTCTGAGTTTTCTGCAAATTATCAGTGGCATTTGAAGTGACAGCTAATGTATTCCAAATTGTTAGTTCATTTTACTAGATTCTGCACTAACAAAGGTCTCAATTAGGACTGGGCTACTTGTCTTGGTTGCTTTCAAACCCACACAGTCTTGCAAGTTTGAAACATAGTCTTTGAATTCATATTGCACTTACAGGAGACTATGAAACAAGAGCATAAGGAGTTAGAAAGAAAAAAAATACATTTAATGAGTCTGCACTTGCTCCATAGAAAAGCCATCAGCACAGTTTGCATTTTTGGGGGATTTCTTCCAATACTCACAAAAAAAAGACTTCTTTTTAGCTGGGGAAAATTTCAGCTGCCCTTCAATATCCTTCAGTTTAAATTATAGGGTAGAAAGGTCCGTTCACTCAAACTAGTTCAATGAATCATAGGAAGCAAAAATATAATGTGTCAGTTCAGAAAACATCAGATATCACATCCTTGGTCTCTATGCAAAAAAAATCTTCATAGTAAAGTCTAGACCTGCTATAACCTTGGTCCAAAAGCAGGTGACTGGCAATTCATATAGATGACCTTAAATTTAGTGTAGATATTTGCATAAAAAGAAGAGTTGGAAAGATGAAGGCAGAGAGAGAAAAGGAGAAGAGCAAACGGAGCCCACGTTCCAGTATTTCAATCCTTCTGTCATTAAGAGCATTCAGTTTTACGTCTGCGTCTTTCATTTTTAACAATTGAGATGTCCTGTAAATATATTACTATTGACCTGCAAGACCAATACGCTTGTCTATTCTAGACTGAGCAATACTTCATAATAAACAGCCTCATCAGAAGACTCCAGGGAAGAAATGCTACCTGCAGTCTGACTTTCAACCCTTTTGTGAAGTCTATGAAGAAAAGATAGCTAATACTCTATAGCATCATCCCCCCAAACCATCCTCCAAACCAGGGCCACATCCTGACCATAGTCATGCCTTGGTCCTTCATTGCAGAAGAACTGCAAACCACCTAATCAGCTGTCTAAGGATTACGTCAGGCTGAGCTAGTCCATGGGTGAAGTTGATCACTGCAATGGTTCTTATGCCTTCTTTTCCCCCTCCGTCCATCATGCCTTTAATCTTAATTTAAGAACAAATTGAAGGCAGATTGGACCATTCTGTCTCCTCTGCAACTATCATATGAAATATTCCATCCTAGTCTCGACGCTTCATTGAAAGGAAGTCTGGCAGAAATGTTAGCAGCGAAAATCCAATCAGTCCTGGAAGTTAAAAAAATGTTTCTTCATGCCAGGAATGACAGCTGTATTATTTCTCAGCCCTTGTTCTGTCTCTCAGTCAGGGATTTTCTTTATGCCAACGTGATATATCAAATAGGAATTTGGTATGTAGTGCTTGTGTTGGATTGGATTGAGTTGTCTCAGGGGCTTTGAATCCTTGCTGTCCCATCTGCATTTTCAGGTAGTGGATATTTGCAGAGAGCGTTTCCAGCTAAGAAGTTAGTGCAGTGCTGATCCACAACACAATGCTGAACATAAAGCCTGTCCCTCTGCAATTTGTGTGCTATGTGTAATCCTATAAATGTCCATTTCTTCAGGCACTGAAGGAAATGAGAATGCCCGCTATCCACCTCAGGCCAGATTTGAGCTTAACTCTTTAGCCCAGGCCCCCTCTGCTTGTATAGCTTCAGTCTCAATGGATCCCAACCAACCATTGCACTGTTTTCTAAAATTTACAAGAAGGACTGAAGTGACAGATTCCTCTAACTCATCTTGTCTCAGGTCAGGATCTCCTGACCACAAATGGTGCTAGTAATAATTAGCCATCGCTCAAGGAAGTTTTCAGACAGGACATGTATGATAAGAGCTATTTTTTTCTAGATTACTGTTGAGGTGGGCAATGCATTTTGACCCACCTGTACTGCAGGTAGAAAAAATGAATATGTGTGTTGTTGGCTATAGTGAATTGGCTGCAGGTAGTGCCCCATAACCACTGGTATGAAGAGATCTAACATCTCTAGAGAGCAATTGAGAAATAAACCTGTTATATTCTCTAACATGTCAGCAGGGGAATCGAAGCTGTATTTGCAGCTGGCTTCGTGGAGCAACTGTCTCAGCTTACCCTTTTCTCTTGTGCTGCTGAGGCAGGGTCAGAGGCATCTCCCCTCTCCATCCAGCTCCACTTTGGCACATTCCATGAGGGATTTTTATTGATATTTTTGGTGATCTTTCCTTGAAGGAGAATTAATACATGGTGCTCCCCAAAAATCCAAGCCAGGTTGTCAGTAGGGTCATCCTGGAGAGCATATGTAGACTGTTCTTGAAAATACATATGCAGGCTTTCCTTTTTTACTTATACTCCAAACTGCTGAAGTCTGTTCCAGTTCCTATACTGTCAGTCAGAACCTGCAGAATTTTCCTGGTGTTATAATCAATATATTTTATTTAGGGTGATAGGAATAATTTGTTTTCCAGCTCAGAAGCTCAAAATAGTGTTAAAATATTTGTAAACACACTGTAATAAATTTCTAAATGTAAACTAAAATAGGAAATGTTTGCTTTGAAAGTATCAGAATTATTTTTTTAAAATGTTGTTTGCATTTTTTTGCACTGGAACCATCTTCTAAACCTGACATACTCATTCAGTCTTCCCATTGACTCAAACTACCCCAAAATATCTGTCACTGACCTCCACTCCTGTCCTTTATAAAGGATTTGCCAGTGACTCAGGTCTGTTCAACTCCAGCTTCACTCCTTTCATTTAAAAAAAACAGAGAACTTGGTTTTGTTACATTTTGAGGGACAGTCTGCAGCTCGGTTGTGCCAGGCTCCCTGTTCCTCTGTACTCGAAAATAAGGCATCTCAAGCAAGAGACGACCAGAGAACATTCTCTTCTAAGGAAAAATGAAGTAAAAGCCAGGATGCCCTGATTCCTCGTCTCATCACACTGCTGGCTGTTTCCATTTCTTCTTACTGAGCAAGGCTTTTAATTTCTGCTATAGGAAAGGATATCTGTTCTCCTCGCCTCACCTGCTTATGGTGATCGTGTTGTTTCTGTTCCCATAGCTTCTGATCAGCCTATCATATATACCATGTATCTCTAGACCACGCAACTGAGTGAGGGAAATGTGGTCCATTGGTTCTGCTGCAGGACTGAATCTGAGCGTGAGGAAGGGTCTGTCAGAACTGACACTTAGGGGTGAGCACAAGGGCCTCTCAGTCTGAGTGACAGAAGGGGGAAGCAGAGCCCAGGAAGCAGAAGCAGGGGGCACAGGTCCTGGGAGATGCAGCTGCCCTGCAGAACTGAAGCACAGGGAAGGTCCCATGCTCTTGGCAGGAAAGGGACAGAGGTGGCCACGAAGCTCCACCTCTGAACCTGATGTGAATCAGGTTCTCAGGCTTGGGCAGGAGCTATGGACACTTGGTTGGGCTGGGGGATTGCAGTTAGTGGGTAAGCAAGTCTGTGCGTGAGGGAGAGCTTAATATTGGGCAGACTATCAGTGAAAGTCTGTCCTAACCTTGGCTAGTTTGATGCCTTTGTCAGTGGAGAATGAAATGCAGCTGTCCTAAGTCTCAAGCTTTGTGTGGTGATCATTGAACCAAATGAGTTTCCCAAGAAGCTGCAGGAGGAATTTTCTGAAATATCGGGTAGAGACCATGCTCCCACATTGCAAATTCAAGTCTCTCTCAGGCAGACCCACTGCCTTCTAGGTGGGATACAGCAGACCGATGTGCTTGCTTATCCCCTCTGTGTCATAAAGCCATGCTTTATTGCCCAAACCCAGGAAAAGGGTTCAAAAATCTTTCTCTCTATTGTTCTACTAAGTGACTAGCAAATGATTGCGTAGCCCGCTCATGTACGTCACATCATTCTCATCTCTATCCACAAGGAAAATCACACTTAATCTTTGCCTCCAGATTTAGGAAAGTGTTCAAACTGATGAATCACGTGGAGCATTTTGATAGTTTCTTCCTAACAGAATTCAGTTTTCTGTATTTTTGAGAATTATTTTCTCGTTTCTGTAAAGTAAATCAAACTATAAATCCTGGTCTAAAGGATAACACTAAGAATCTGGCAGTTATTAAATAACATGCACCCAAACCTAAGTATGCTACCTTTCATTCGTCTCTTATTTTAGTCATTTGTTTCACCTGTTGGCAGGTTTGAAGGTGTATAGGTCTGAAAGTATAACAGATACAAGTACTAATTTATTCAGTATTTAAGTTTGCATACTGGTGCTTGGACTGCAGCAGTTCGGGTGATTCATCAAAGGCTCCTTACTCTTGTCTCCCAGGCAGTACTGGTTCTGACCTTTTCCTTATAAGCCCAGCATTTTTTTGAAAAATCAGGGGAGGGGTGTGTTTCTAAACTTTCCATTCTTGGTTAACATGAACACAGCATCCCAGCCCTGCTTTGCATCTGCCCTTGGCTTACAGAGAAGTTGCAAACCCAAAGTTCTCACTCATTTTGAACATTAAGATCCCCAGACATTTTATGGATTGTGTGCCTTCTGAAATGTTCAGTTTTGATGAGATGCACGTACAATTCCTATTCATTGCTCAGCAGTATAACCTATGGAGGATGATTGGCATTCATACTAGAAATGCATTATGCTTTCCTACCAGTATGAATTATTGCTTTCATCTCTGAATTTACATACATTGATGCTCGTGCAGATTCTAGACACATTTGGAAGGAAATGCATTTCAAGTGACTGATAGAACAAAGAAGGTTTCTAGTTATCAGTCTATTCTTTAAAATATAACATATAACTGACTGACTTTGTATTTCGATCACTGCATTTAGTGTAGGCTCACCAAAAACAATTCTGCCTAGGTGGGTTTGTCTTTTCTTTCTAGGGACTTGTGCTTAAATTCAATCTGCATTGCATCCTTAGGACAAAAACCTCAATGTTTTAAGGTTTTTCTGTTCTGGTGCTACTGATGCCACTATGATTATTTACAAGAAGAAAAGACTCAGGTTCCTTCTTTGCTTACATAATTGGGATTTGACTCCTCCACTCAAGAAATGGTTTTGTTTCAGTATTAGGTTGCACATTTTTCTGTCTCTGTAGTTTGTTCTGAGTCTGTGACACTAAAGGACACTGCAGATGCAGACGGCTGCTGTGATGTACACCCATGACAGGACCCAGCACGTTAGCATTTGCCTATTCACGTGTGTGGGACTCACGGAAGCTGAAGGAAGTATTCTGCCTCTTCACCAACTCATATTCTTCATCTGCCCTGTATGATTCAAGTAGGTCTTTGCCCTCACTTTATTTTACAATTTGTGGTGTGAATACACAAAAGCTTGAACTCTGGATACATGTTATATTTGACAGGCTAATTGACCCATTTTAATTAATTGTCTTTGGCTCACACGTAAGAGATCACCTCTCCCATAAGTAGCTTTTAAGGAATCCAGTCATTAATCTTCTTAAGCAGCTATTCTGTTCTAGCTTCCTCTAAGGCATTTGCTCACACAGACTCCACACTAGACACATCTAGCAAAGAAATCCCCTAAGACTGTTCGCTGAGCTCTGGGAGAATCCTACCTCACAAAATCATTCCTGGAAGAGAGGCGTCATTATATTTTCTTCAGATTCTCTTTTACCTCAGGAAAGGTAGCTGAATTAAGCTGACCTCAACTTGCTTTTGAGTTTTTCCCACTTCTAGGAACAATTACACATAAAATACTGGGAGATAGGTAAGGCCCTATATCACAATCTTTCTGACACTACATTAAAATCACTTTTGAGTACAAAACACTGTATTTACAACCCCTTGCTATCATGCTGAGATAAAAATATTACTTGTATTAATTTTAAATAAGCTTTGATAACATAAAGTATAAAAACATACTGAGTCTCAGTTTTTGCCTGGCGTAACTCACAAATATAGAATTCATGAAGCAAGATGCTCTTGTCTTTTTTCTGGCTGCATCACAAGTGTTTTTTGAAACACGGTGTTTGGGCCTCACTTTCTTCTTTTGCCATGCAACCTGCTCTGGCTGGTAAGTAGAAGGATACTAGTATGGTAATAATGTAATAGCCAGAAGTAGTAAAATCTCTGTTCTCACTGCCTTATTAGAAGCAGGAGCGGATAAACTGACAGCATATGAGAGATGTAGTTGGGTCAATGAACAGAACAGGCTGGATTTTAGAATAATATATAATGGGAGATAGCAAGACTTAAACAGAACCTGGGTGGGAGACTTGGGAGAAAGCTGATTCAGAATAGATACTGATGTTAGAAGGAGCGCATAGGTTTTCAATGTTGATTTGGGAAGAGGGAGTAATAGAGAAGGAGGGGAAAAAACAAAATCAGTTTTCTGTTTTGGCCATACCAAATTTAAGTTGACAGCTAGCTAGCCCCAAAATTATGTCAGACAAAAGCTGAGATGTTGGTTTGGACAGGAGACTGACACCAGTCAGTACTGTGTCAGTATAGTCATGGTGGTTGAATCTGTGTTTGTGTATGAAATTACAGGGAACCTGCAGAGGGAAAAAAGTTTTAGGGCCAAGGCTATGGAACAACCGCAAAACATTTCAGACTTAAGAGCCACATTGGAGGGGTTGGAAAGTTTATGTCATCCTAACCAAATGTGGCTGGCGCAGAAGCACAGAGACCAGGATGTCGTGCCATCCTTGGAGACAGCATATGCCATGCCACATTTGAAGACAGAGCTCCATTGAGTGGACAGTCAGCAGGATGAATGGATCTCTGTCCTGCATGGTGAGTGCAGAGGAGTCCTTAGCACATCTGTGGGCCAACAAACTTAGCACAGGGCCTAACATTTTTATGTTAATTATGGGAGCGGCACCAGGCCAACCACCTGAGTTTTCAATCAACCTTCCCCTTACTTCTTATAAAGAGGAAGAAAAAAACCCAGACTACCGCTCTGAGTGTCTCTAAGTTGAGTAATGGATGACCACTCAGTTGGGCTTTGTGTTGAGGATAGTAGAGCAATCCTGGCCTGACTTAATTTGACATTACTCCAGCCATCTCTCCCTTGCCTCGTGCTCCATCCCTTGTATCAGAACTTGCGAGGTCACAAGTGTAACTCAGCTCAACATGCTGAAACTATTTCCTGTTTGGCTATGTCAGTTTTCTGACAAATCAGCTTGTTCACTCAGCTCAACCCGCAGTTGCACAACCGCTAGAGCTTAGAACTAACGCAAAGAAAGTAGCAGGAGTGCACAGCTGGGACAGGGGAGATGATAGTCCCTTTCAGCAGCCACTGGGCAAAGTGCAACAAAAAGCAGCACTGGAGCCAGTCTCCCTGTCATTAGCGTAGAGTGAAAACATTCTTGTGAAGATGAAGCAGGCTGTGCTTTAAACCCAAGTTATCAGAGTGCAAAGCTCCAGTTTTCTATTGCATTTACATGTATTAACAGTAAAACTACTAATTGCCTTGTCTTTGATGGGTTTTGCCTTTTTGCACATTCCTTTTCATCTTGTACTAAGCAAACGCTGTTTAGATTGCCTTCCATAGGCCCAGTTTACATTGAGGTCTGCACGTAGACATTTTTTGGGTACAAAGTGTGAGCAATCACTTTTAACCTCTGAAATTAACAGATATACTCAGCGGTACTTCTTCTCCACCTTTAGCTCAGTTTTTACAATAAATAAATCAAAAAAGCAAAGTGCTCAGAGCAGGGTACAGTTCTCAACTTTAAGACCAGTCAGTAGGTGGGAAGTGGGAAGGATCTGCCAGTGTGACCTGGGGGATAATAGATGAGAGCATTTTGACACTGCATGTTTCTCTCATGTACTGTGCCTGCCTCCTCTCACCTTGATTATAAAGTTTAAAAAAATCCAATTCTTTACCACCTACACACATGCTATTAAAATCATGATTTGTATTAACAAAACATCTTTCCCAGCTGGATGGGAAATTGCTGATAGTATTGCTAGCAACAGAAGCCGGCTCTTCATTGTGCAGCCATCCACCATGATGCCATAAAACCAAAGCCTGCCAGGTTTTACAGTTTTAGAAATTGTTAGTTTCTCATCCACTCCTCCATCTTTCCTTCTGTTTTTTTGTTTCGCCTCCTCTCTGCCTGGATAAATATAAACTGCCAAGATCATGGGTAGCAGCGACAAAGCACGATGGAGAGGTGACCAAATACTCTCTCACATGTTCTATTATTTTGGGGGATGAGGTGAGAAGGAGCAAGAAGGGCAGCGCAGGCAGACCTGCATCCTGGATCCTAACTCAAGAGTGGCTGCAATTTCTGATGCTCCCTCCTGACCCTCCCTGCCCGGTAAACAGGTACGGATGTGGATGATTCTTAGGGCTAAGCTATTTTTAAGAGGGTCACAAACTCCATTTAACAACGAGGAGTTCTAAAGCAAGTCCCTAGGCCCACAGTATCTTTCAGATTTCAGGAAACTTGGACGTAAGGTCAAACTTCATGGCTGTCCTGCTTTCAGAAGGCACCACCTGACAGCTCTGGTCATGCCTTTGGACTGGGGTTAAGAGGTGACATCACAAGTTAGGGCCCCTTGCCAGTCTGAAGTAGCTATGCTTTATCTGTAGAAAAGATACTGGTTTACTTTACTACTTCTTAGTAACTTAGTCCCTCACTAATTTCTATTATTTTCCTCTGAGATTTCTTCAATATTTGCAATAAAAAATATTGGACAAGTGAAACCGAATGCCAAAGCTGGTCTCCAGGAGGAGAGGTTTTCTCTGGAATTCAGTCCAGCAACAGCTACTGCTACTTCAGTGTACTTTTTTGGGTAGGATTCAGATGCTGAATATTGCATACCTACTTGTGCTGGCATTTAACAGCTGTAGTCATGAACGGCTTGGTCTATGCTGGAAGGATTGCTCTGTTCTTAGTAGTCCTTATTTCTGCTGCTGTCTTTGAGACACTATGAAACAAGAATGATTGACACATGGATCAAAGTACAGGCTCTAGGTAAATTGTAGGCAATTAATTCCCGTACCAAAAAGAAACATGTCAAAAAAACATTAAGGTATAAATAGAAAACACATATCTCAGTCAAAACAGAACCCACAGCCGCAAACAAAATTAATTCTATTGCCGCTGTCTTCTGAGCCCAAAGGGGACTAAAGCAAGTAATTAATGAGATATCTCCTTGTGTCTGGGTGTTGTAGGTCCTTCTCAGCAGCTACTGAATATTTCCTCTTCTTTCATTTATCTTCTCCCAACACTTTAACACCAAATAACAATTTGCACTTAGTAATTAAGACCTGTCTTGCAAGCATAACAGACTCTCATCTTCTGCACAGCTGTGGGACCTGTATCACACCTCCTCTCCTCAAAAGAAGCTGATGTGAAACATGTGGGGTGAGTCACTATCTAGGCCAACAGAGCTGGGACTGGAGGATGAAATAATACCTCCACCAACCTTTATGGCATGTACCACAAAACAGGTGGGGCTGTAGCACAGGTCTTTTGTTTTAACGCACATTGAACTGAGAAAGAAAGAAAAGAAAGAAAAGAAAGAAAGAAAGAAAGAAAGAAGGAAACCAGAAAGAGTTGTGTCTCAGGGCCACGGCAGCTCCGTGGGAAATTCAGAGGATGCCCAGAGCAAGCACGAGGCAGAAAGCACGCGGCTGTTCTCTAGAGGGAACTAGCCCCAGCCGGGGGGACTGCTCCATTTCATGACTTGGCTTGGAAATCAGGGCAAGCGTCTCTTAGGGTGGATGGCCTTTAGCAGTGTAGATGTAGCTATGGTAACTGGCTATTTCTCCAGTAACTGCCATCATTGGAAGAGTTAACAAGTTCCCAAGAGCTGAAGTTAACCAGAGCGGAGTTATAATTTGTTTCCAGAGTCAACTTTGCTTTGGTCCATTGCTGTTAGATCTGTTTCAGAAGAAGAAGTTTGTGTTTAGCTTGTGTTCAGAAGGTTTTTCTGCAATGACCAATATAACAAGCTAATTTTAAAATAATTAAAGACGAAAACTTCACCATCATGTTTACAGTGTTTATCCTTACCTGTAATGTATACTGGTTATGTTTTAACTTTAAACCTATTTAACTTTAACTTATTTGTGCCTTGGGATTTTTTCTTTCCTCTGCCATCCCATTCTGTTTCTTGGCAAGGTAGTAGCCCACGCTCACCTCCACCCTAATCTAAAACTGGAGTGGATATCTCGACATTGTATAGCAGCTACTGCTGTATAAATGGAAGAACAGAGACAGTTGTTGCTGCTTACTCACAGTTACGGGTATCAGGGGGACATAGACTTTTCTCTGTCTTCTCCGATTCAGATAAATCTGTGCCTTCTGCTGTGGCTCATCACTTTTGGTTTGGTCTGCCCTTCTTCTGAGTTTGGCAACATCTGTCTAAAAAGTTGAACTCACATCACTGGTGCTGGTTCAGTCAGGTATCACACATGTCACCTGTGCACCTTTGCAAATGGTCTGACTTGGTCTTTGCTGTGAAGTCACCTTACCTGACCAGGCCAGCCTTGGGAGGTGCAAGGATCAGCCCAGGGCCTGGTCTGTCTGGAAAGTGTGGGCTTCTTGACAGCGATTTAGAGGCTTGTAGGCAGAGCTCTCTTCCCTTTCTTAATACTTTTGCATCCCTGTCCCCAGTCCAGAAAGTTATTGCATAGCTGCGGTTCACCCTCTCTAAAGCCTATATGTATGTTCCCTGTGCCTTTCAATAGGCATGGTCACAGCAAAAACATCTTATTAGTTAGGGGTTGTTCTGTTCATATATAAAGCATGTCATGTGAAGCCACGAGTAAACAAAACTGTAATTCCTGCAAATGTGGCTATTTAGAAATGGCTGATTCCATTTTCCCTCATGGAGGGAACCGAGAGTCTATTCCTCTAAGCTCCATAGTTAGCAGACTTACTCATGTCAGCATTAAGAAAACCTTACACTGAGTGTTGGGGGGTTTTTTTACAAACAAAAGGGGCCCAGATTCACTGATTCTTGCATTATTTCGTCTCATTTCTATCCATTTGGCTTAGGTATTTTTTGAATTGTGCTGACCAAAACATGCTTTGATACTGTCTATCTACCTTACTTGCTTAAAGTCATGACGCCTATTAATCCCAATATCCATTTGATATAACATTTTGTGCATTTGTGCCAGCCACATCTAGCAATTCCCCCTTGACTATGTTCTCATTAACCCTACGACTCTTTTCTGTGATCTCTCAATTTCTCTGTACTCATGTTTATTCATCCATTGCTTTATATTTATCAGAGATGAACTTCACTTTATTGATTTCAGCTCATTCCTCTAGCTCGCACTTTGTGTATTCTCACCCTCCGGAGTCATGTACGTGCTTCCATCTTTCTGTCCTGCAGGTATGGTTAGGCTTGGCGCAGCCTGTTCTCAAGTTGAGAGGGGTTGCTTGGGCATGACAGGAGACCTCCTTGCTTAATCCTCCACCCCTAACACTTATCCTGGGTGTTTGGCTGTTTTTCACCAGGCTTTGTACAAGGCAGATGTATCATCAATTTCGCACCCCACTTGACATTCCTATAGTGAACACTCTGTTGTCATCTCCCAAAGAAATAGCTTTTCTTGTTTCCTTGTCATTCAACCAAAAGATAAGAGAGGACCCATAGAGTACAAAGTCATATAGGGTGCAACTGAGAGCAGAAACCAGTAGGAGACAGAGAGTTCAAACACTCGCTCCACACTTTCTCAGGAGAAAGGGACCAAACTGTGTTCTTGTCTGACCTCTCCTGAGAAGATGGCTTTTTGTCCTTCTCCAGTAGCAAGACCACAGTGATGTTCATGAATTTTCTAGTACCTCTGTATTACCAGATCTGATCCATGTCATCCATGCCACACCTGGCTCATGTTTTTAGCTCCTAGTAGTCTTTGTGCTAGCTATGCAATTTTGAACCACTGGATCCCATGGTGTTTATAGACCCAAAACCAGGACACAGGGAACAAATACCTTTTACTGTAATAATGCCAATGTACTGACCATGGCTGGTGTTTCAAACAGAGCCCTGGAACCTCTTCAGAGAGCATCTGACATGGCATGGCACTATTTAGATTTACACCATTCTACACCTCTCCTAGTCCCCTTGCTAGTTGCCTGAAAGTGTATTATAGAGGTGGCCAGGGAAAGATCTCCTTCCACGCTGGCTGAAAGAAGTAAGGGTGCATGAACGATGCTACCTCCCAGCACGAGAGATCAGGCAGGCAACTGGCATCATGGGCAGCAAGGAGGAGGGAAGTATGCACCTTGGGGCAATAGCCTTCTTGATGAATTTGGAAGAGGGTGTCTGTTCACAGCTCCAATGATTTTTCCACGTCCAACAAACTGCTGACTATCATCTGATGGCAAAATAAACCAAGATTATGTGCCTCACCTCTACTGGCTGCTCTAATAGCAAAACATCTGCATAGCTGTGGTTTTGAGCCCCTCTGGAATATTGAACTTTAAGATTCAAATCCTTCTCATGAAAAAGGATACGGTGTAATCGACTTTTCATTCAGTGGCTTTCATAGATTTGTAGGTTGAGAGAACAGCCTTAAAACAGTCGTGTAGTTTAAAATGACTGTGTGTTGGCTGCAAAACACTGCATGGCATGACACACTTCCCTGCATTTGGCACACACTGGAAGAGCTGGAGTTTGAGAAGTACCATTCAGATTTCAGTAATCCACATATAAGGACATCTCAGAGAGCTATACAAAAAGCTACTGTGGAGTATTTTTTGTCCACTAGGCTTGTTATCCCGTCAAAGAATATAATTAAGATGGTTTGCCAGATGCATTATAAGCCCCAGTTGCCTGCTATTTATCACCTTATTTTGCCGTAGCTGCTTACACAACAACTACTTTATTAATTCCTGTGCCTATTTGTTAGCTATTGATGTAGTGTTCTTTGTGTTCTAGTTCCCTGTCCTCCCTTACCTGTATAGAGGGGAAGACATCTCTTTTCTTGAAAGGAAAAGTTGTTTTATACTCTTTCCCAACAGATAACGTTTAGGGTCACACTTCCCTTTCAGGAATGCTCATAAGTAATTGTCAGCAGTTGTGATTATTCAGCTGGTTACCCAGCTTACATTTTGTTGTGCTACACTGACTAGTGGTCTATATTCAAGTTTTCTGTCTCTTCGTGTTCAAATGGTTGCTTCATAGGTTTGTTTTGTGATTTGTCTTGTTGCTTCCTACCTGCTATTAGGTAAGGCTTTCTAAAGGTATTATGCTTTTCAGTGGAAAATAGTTAAGTGTTTCAATCTTCATACAACTACAATAAAGCAAAATACTCTGCACGTCTTTCCCGTAGTAACTGAAGGGTATCCAACTGTTTTGTTAACATGATGAATATGTTCTCAACCGCCCCTCTGTAATAAGAGAATATCATTATTGCTATCTCTTAGAAAAGGAAAACTGGGGCACAGAAAGGGTGTAGGATTGTTCCGAGTTCATTGAGAGCTGCAAGCTGTGATTGAAACCCGTAACACCTGCCTTAGAGTGGCCACACTGGCATATATAGTACAAAAGCCCCCCAGAGTCAGCTTTCTCAGCTCCATAAGACACTGACAACTGGTGAGATCCTGTGGAGTGCTAGACCACCACCAACCCAAGTCGCAGGCCAGTATCGTACTTTTGGTGGAGCTATACAGCAGCAGAGGCTATACAACAGTTGCCTTATGTCAATTAAGGTGGGAAACTTGGGTTGTTCTGGTCTGACTCCATCGGTTGTGTCAGTATAGCTGAAAGTGGTCTGCAGATCTGTTACTCAGTGTCACAGACTCTTCCTTTCGAGACCTCTTATCCGCTGTTAGCAG
Organism: Fregata magnificens; assembly: GCA_013389945.1. NCBI lineage: Eukaryota > Metazoa > Chordata > Aves > Suliformes > Fregatidae > Fregata > Fregata magnificens. Next base: position 96,551 of record WAAD01006084.1, read on the forward strand.
ATAATATCTATTAACCTGCTCTTGTGCAGAGGATTCATCGCAGTTACAAGCCCCTACCTGGAGTTTTCCTTTGCCCCTACACAAGACCATCTGAGTGGTGGCACTTCTGTCTTGTTGTCTATGTCTAATTGCCTGTTTTGCACAGCAATATATAAATATGAGGATCTGCCCTCCAGCTTCAGGAACAAAAAGGAGGGTTTGAAACACCTTTATTTCCCAAACTTCTAGCTTGTGATCCCACTCAGTGGAGCTCTCACTTCCCTGAGATGCTTTCTCTTCTTGCAGTAGCTGGATACACACTTTGGGTGAAATGTTCCCCAAACTTCTCCTAGTTGTTTTTGCCTCTCACGGGAGTAAAGGTGGGTCTGGCAGTCTCCTCCACTTTACGGATGCACTCTGTAGCCTGTTCTGCTGAAAATCCTTTTCCAGAGAGACTTCTGCCAGGAGATAAGGTGGAAGGGGCTCTAGAGGTAGAGAAGACATTTTCACCTAGAACAATAGACTCTTAGGGGTAGCAAAATCATAATTTTTTTTCAGCCTGTTTTGCCTAAGCCATGGAAAGCCGAGTTACATGGTGATGCTGAAAGAAGAGCCTGAGTCTTTGGAATTGGTGGGGGACAGCAAGTCCTGGAGGTAGAAGTAGTCACTGTCTCTTCTCAGCAGCAGCAAACTCGTCTCTCCAGGGGTTTCTCCTACTTATTCCATCCAGGCCTATCCTTTTTTCTCTGTCCTTTTCCCAAGACCCTAAACCCTGGAATAGTAAAATTCAGTTTTGTCAAAATCAGTGAAGCATTGAGCCGTTCCCGAGCTATAACCTCTCTGGACAGTTCACGTTTTCCGTGCTCCAGCATGAGGGAAAAGCTTCCTTTCTTCAAGAAAAAGGAAGGTTCTATTAAATATGCTTCCAGGCCCAGAATGTGGAGGGTGAATAAACATTCAAAACTTATATTCTTAAATGTCATGAATTTTAAAGACAATCTTGTGTTTTGAGACCTGACGCATGCTTTTTTTATCATTTGGAGTTGGCAAAAGTATAAGCATCTGGGGAAGTCTTAAATCCTGTTTACATTATAAACACAGTACATATTGCTCCCATTCCCCCCCAGACCAGCTATAGTGGGTTTTTAAAAAGTGCCAAGCAGAAACAGGAGCTTCCCTGCTTCTGGTGAGGGGATAGCAGGATCTCCTCTAAAATTCTCACGTGTGCCCCCTAGAAAATTCAGCTTCACAGGTGAAATCGGGCCCTGACAGAAGGGGATACTGACTTGGAGGAACTGCAAGAGGGATAAACAGCTCAGCACTGCCCTTAATCATGCAGTGATACAGGTGGTCAAGTGCAAGACGCTTCGGCGCGCGATGGGAGAGGAAGCTGGCTCTCTGCCTGTACACAGCAGCAGCTGAGATATTAACCCCATGCTGCTGCAAGCGCTGAGTTCTCTCAAAATGAAAATAAGGCGGTTGTAAAGGGCAGCAGAGATGCAGGGTTAACTGTGATATCCTGCAGGAGAAGATAATATTGAAGTGTCAGCAAGCGCTTTCACACACCCTGGTCATTTCATCTTTGTGTTCGACACAATGGCCGGCAAGGGAGAACAGCGCTTCAGGCTCAGAAGGGAGAGAAAGTAGGGGCAGAGGTGGCTAAAAGGCTTGGAAGTCAGAGAAGACAAGGAAAAAAATTTCCATGTTTCTCACAGAAACTTGAGCAATAATCCTAGAACACAGACACAGCTGCAGCCAGCAAAAAAGATGCAAAACCAAGAACAAAATCCCCTGGGTTTAGGAAACAGTGAGGAGCTAGACTAAAAACCAGATGCATTTCAGAATAAATTCAGTGTTTCGAAAGCAATGATGTGAAAGGCACATAAGCCACAGTAATAAAAAGTGATATGAGCCGTTACCGTAAACTAGGAGGAATAATTGACAGGGAACTAAAACAGATCCACAGAGCACGCATAGCCCAAGGCTCTGCAAACTTATGGCTGAATGAGAGGAAGAGGAGTGGCATGGGGAGAAGTCAGAGAAAGACTAACAAATCACAGGCAAAAAATAAATAAATCACACAACAGCCCTTGATCCCTGAGACCAAAAATTCAGCTGATATCACTAAATAGTCCTATGGTGGATCAGCAGAAAGAACAGTCAGCGTGTAGAAATAACAGAGACAGTCTCCCCCCAAAATAAACAAATGTCTTTTGGGCTGAAGGAGAGACTCAGGGTTCGTGAAATAGCCAGTTTGTTTCATCCTTTGGACACGCATGCTATCACAAACCTGTAGCTTAATCTGCAGGAGAAAGCGGCCAGTTTGGGTGTGGAGGGGAGAAAAGCCATGGCTGGGATCTGAGACACAGTGCTACAAACAAAAGCTCTTCAGGAAATAGCCTGCTGTGCTGGTGGAGCAGCCAAGGATTCACGATAAACAGCGCAGGGTGCAGAAAGCTGCAGCTGAGCAAAGGCTCTGCGGATTATCTGGCAGGTTATCGCATCCTCCTGACACATACTGTAGGCACATGGAAGTATACGCACAGACACCTATGTATGCATGTATGTATATGTTTATGGACTTCAAAACCACCTGAGAATAACTAGAGGTGGTGTTTCTGAACCTGTGAACAGTTTGGCAGTAGAAAGCTGTTCCAACAGAGAAGGGAGGCATCCTTGGTGGTGTAATTTCACAGTCCAGCACAGTGATGCTGCACAGCCTCTTTCATGGAAAACATATCCCAAAAATGCTCAGTGAGTTAAATAATACAGGCACTGCTTTAAATAACAAATAGTACAAAAAAAGGGTGTTAAGAGACTGCAGGAAAGGAAAACCAGTGATGCTTCCAGCTGAGGTTAGAAAAAGATGGAGGGGAAGATGGGTGCTTGTGACTGACCCACTAGAAGAGAGGGCCTGTGAAGCTGCTAGCTGATGTTAGGTACAGAAGAAACCTTGTGGTGGGAAGAGGGATCAAATTTTTGCTTTGTACCCCACAGCATGTGGGGAACCAGCTACAGCAAGGGGACATAGTCATGCTACCTGGCGTGCACACAGACGGTTAGCAGCAATCCATGCTCACAGGCATCAGAAAAACTAGGAGCTTTTTACTATTGCCATTCCCAACAGTCACAGACAAGCTCACACAGATGGGTGATGATGGTATCACTTATTCCCATCCCATTCATATTTGCAATGTTTTCTCCCTCTGCTACTGCTACAGCACCCATTGCTGCCATTTCTCAAGCAGTCTCTGCAGAGGGGACTTGCAACCATTTCCCTGCACCTTGCAAGCCACACAGTTTACACCTTAATTGGCATGTAGATTTTTCAGTGCTGCTTCTGAATAACTAAAATGTCTTTTCATGCATGTGAAGAGAAGTGTGTCATCCTTTGATCACCACTACTTTGCCAGTAACCATCCCCTACCTAATATATCAACGGCTATTGCAATGTCATTTCCAGACAGAGGATGAGCAAGATTGTCCTTCCCATGTCATTATTGGCCATGGTGTGATTAGGAAGAGAAGTTCCATCACTGTAACAGCAGACGTGAGAATCTGGCACCCTTACAAAGTCAGATGACCGTCTGTGATGACTTGAAGGAAAAAAAAGCTTTCCCTGTTAAGCAACTTCCCTGTAAGAAAAAGATGTGCCAATGGTAGCAATTTTTATCACAGTTTGATAACCCTAAATATTCACCTCCATTAGTCTCCTGCATACTGCAGTGTGAGCATCTGTAGGTGTCTCAATATCAGCATTTTAGTTTGGATTAGGTGAGCGCTTTTGATGAGACTTTCCTGGTTGTCCCCTATCTCCTGCTCTGGCTCGCAGAGTGGAGCAGCCTTGGAGCACACAAGCAGATTCCTTTCATGTGAAATGGAAGCCAAAGACATGCTCCAGAAACACTCCTAACACACTCCAGCTGCTAACGGTGATTCAGTCCGTGGGTCCAAACTAAAGTTAGTTAAAACTTAAAGCTAGTCTGAACCAGCCTCCTCCCCCCCACCCCAAACACCAACTGTTTCACTCCACAGGTCTGATCTGATGCTACTTCACCACTGGATTATGGAAAAGAGCTTGAGATACCATTACCACAACTACCCCAAGTTTGCCCTTTATGCCTCTTTTTGTTTTAACAGCAGAGACCTGCTTATCCACTAAGCAGCAACCATGCGGTGCAGTGAGATCCCAAATGGCATTGGCATCTATGGCAGGGCCAAGATGATCTTCCTACCAGGAAAGCATTCGTTCTTGTTCGGGTGTCCTGTGGGAGTTGCTGGTCAGCCAAGTCTGTCTGTTAGTTTAAACCCCTTGAACCATCATTTCATGCTTTTCAGATTGTCCCAGAAGTGGTCCTTTACTGAGATTAGGTGCTTAGGGAGCTGGTTTTGCAGATTCCTCCCTTCCCAAAGTAACTTCACAGAAACTGCAGTGCCAGAAGTAATGTGATATGAGCTTGAATATCTAGCCGAGTGATTCCCGTGCAACAGATCAGATAATGAAATTCAAATGTGTATCTGCAATGTTTGCAAGCAGCTGCTTGAAAGTAGCCCAGGCGACCATTTGAAAACAGTGCATGCAGGCAACAATCAGATGATTACTGTCGCAAGAGGTATCATGAATGTTGTTATATCTGCCCCCGGGCTCGCTGGCTGCCCCACACACCACCAAGAAAAAGATAGACAGAGCTTAGAAGCAGTGATGGGCACTCTGAAATACCTCCCGGTGGTGCGATGCTCTTGCTGGTACTCTGTGGTCCTCTGGGAAGTAAAGGGCTCACCAGCTGGGGATCTCGTAACAATGCACATACTGTGGTGTGAGCTGACACCGCTACTGTGCACTGTGAAATTAAACTGAAGTAATTAAGATGGAAAGACATCCATGCCGCTTTCCAAAATGGTAAGGCACACAGAGCTGCCCTGAATCAGACTTGCTGCCTAGCACTGGCCACCAGCTCTCACAGGGGCTGCCCGCGCAGAGTTTGTCTGGGTAAAATAGCAGTCAAAGGTTTCAAACAGTGGTGAACCCGCTCTTTGCCTAATGAGCTGGTCTAATGGTCAGCTGCTCCCTGTTCAAAATCTTTTCTTCTTCCTACCTGGAACTTGTGTAGCATCAGTCTTAGCTACACTATTTTACAAATCTAGCTTAGATAGATGATAGAGCTATCTACTGCCAGAAATTGTTGCCCCTGCGTGTATTTATAGCTCACAAGCAAAGCCAGTTCCTGATCTTCTCTGGCCTGAACTTGAGGTTGCCATGAAAACTACTTACTGAGCTCTTTCTCTTTGACAATTACTTGGACATCTATGAACCAGTCTTTAATCTCACCAGTGTAGTACAGGCTACACTGATTTTTTTACTGCCCTTTTTTTTTTTAAATCAGAAGGACACGTGAAACTGTCAGATAGACATCTCTGATTTCCAGCGATGTATAAAGATAACTTTAATCAGATAAATATGAACTCTCATTTTTATAAGAGGTTTCATTGGTTGCTTTTAAGAAAATATGTTTTGGCATTGGCTGGCATTGACTGTGCTACCATTCATTAATGCTTTATTCACCTCCCATATCTGCTTAGCCATAATTTTGCCTGGGACTGGTGTCAGACTAATTGGGCTTGGGAAATCCAGGTCATCACAATACCATTTTTAAGTACGGACTCACAGTTTGAAGGGGCTGGCATGCTGCTGGCTGGCATGTGATCAGCATGACACCGGACATGCTGTACCAGCTGCACAGGTGCTCAGTCTATTGCAGGAGAGACCAGACAGACAGACAACTAAGTCTTCTGTATGTGCAGGGGAGCAGTGCCCAAGACGTCAAGATTTCTGAGGACAACCCCGGTTCATGCTGTTTAATCAAGAGTGTAAATTCAGCACATTTCTGGTCCTTTGTAGCTTCCCTTGTCTTTCAATATTTTTTACAAATCACTGCCAGTGATTCAGGAAGATCCTCAGACACTTCTTTCAATACTCTTGGTCACAAATATTCTGGTACTGCCACTGTACATTGCTGTAATGGTTGCTATTTGATGCCCTCCGTTGCTACTGATGAGATAGAAAGTATTTCTTCCTTCCTGAGAAGTAAGCACATCCCATTTCTTTCCAAATACAGAACATAAATATTCAATGATTTTTTCTTCTTTTTGTGTATCACGATTGGCAACTCTGCCTTCTTTAACACTGGACCTACTAACAAAGGGAAGAGAAGTTACTGAACTTGATGAGTGATGTTTTTTTGTCAGAAAAATTGGGTATGAAATGCCAGCAAACAAATTTAAGTATGAAATCACAAGGAGGTTATAATCAACCAAATTATTGGGTTCTAAAATGGTTTCTACAGTCCCCCCGCCCCCCACCTTGGGATCTGGGGACAAAAAGAACTAGTTTAAGATTAATATCACTGTTTTAATGAAGAGGATTATGTGGTATGGCACTACAGATAGCAGGAGGATTTGATGATCCAAGAGGTCCCTTTGAATCCTATTGTCCTGTATGATAGCAAGGATTTCATTAGGTCTCAGCATACTTAAATAATGCTTTCTTGCCCTTAATCCTTAAACCCAGGTTTTTTTCATTAACGTTTTATCTTCCTCCATCAGCTGTCTCTTTCCTAGCTGGTGACTTGTTTGCACAGCTATCAGACCTTCTGTTATTCACATTTATTATATATAATAACATTTGTAATGATCATTATTGTTGCCACTTTCACTTCTTGTCTTTACTAAGATGGACTTGAAATCAAGAAGCCTCTCAGAAAGACAGGTTGGGGGTTTTGGGGAATCTAATTAGGTTTTCTCAAAAATAATATTCTTATTTTTATGCTAACATTTTTCCTTGTAACAATAATTTGACTGTAGCTGACCTCTGGAAATTGTCTTGGGAGAGTACCAAATAATAGACTGTTGCAGGCTGGAAAGTGGTCTGTCTGCACACAGCGGGGTTTGTCAGCATTTCCACGAGGGAGCCACCAGTTTCTGGCTCCCCGAGTGACTCGTTTTTACCCTTTCTAAAAGAAAATCTATCTATCATCCCCAGCAAGTACAAGATTGTTTCACTAGTGCCAGCTCCAAACCTGTAGCGTCCAGCTTTGTCATTCATGAATGACTTTGTCATTCACCCAAGCCCCAGCTACAGGGGTGGGCTGCCAGGTCCAACAGCCCCGAGTAGCCTGGGACCCAACAGCTGCCTCCCAGCCTGGAAGTGCCGGTGGAGGGCCGGGAGGTGAGGCGAGGTACGCAGACGGGGTCATTTCTCACCGGGGAGCAGGTCCCAGGGATGTCCTCAGCGGTTTTAGGTAGAGCAGCGCGGGGCTTCTCCCTGTACAGGGGATTTGATACGTGGCTTGCAGGGCAAGGAAGCCTGGGCACCCCGATGAAGAATAGACAGGCTCTAATTGAATCCCTTTTTGGTTTATAACCTGCTGGCAGCTTTAGCTTCAGTAGTGTCAGAAAAATCCCCTGTGCGCTGAAGAAATACAACAGCTCCTGAAAGGCAAAGGCATTTTTCATATGTGACCTAAGGTGAATCACTACGTTATGTTCGAACCTCAGTTCTTCGTTAGCAGCGGGATCATTGGCTATTCCTCCCTACGAAAACCACACAGGCAGCACAAAGCACGTGAGTTAAACAGGAGTAAGCACTTTTCAATTAGTGCCGAACTTTATGAAACATGAGACTGCGGCAGCAGTGCAAAAGCTCCCCTGAAGCACAGCCCTGCAGCAAATACAGCCCGGGTCTCCCCATGCTTGGCTGCAGCTGGCAGCGCAACACCCAAGGGCAGCGACAGGCACCGGGTTACGCAGGGTGGGACTCGGCGTCTTCATTTGTTCGTCAAGCTGCTCATTTACAGTCGTAAATGAAACGTTTGACTGCAGCGGTATAAATAACAGGTGATGTTTTAAGAATGCTGGCAGCACGGTGCGGAAAGTCTTTTAACATTAATGAGTTCTGTGAGGTCCGTGTGAGTTTTGCGAGGTTTATTTGTTCTTCTCTTTTGAGGCAATTGCCTATTTGCTTCTGAAAACAAAAGTTAAAGTAAAAACCGCTTGCATGCATTGAAAATAGCTTCTCAGGAGGATTTCTGACATAGCAAAATGGCAGAGCTATCACTCTGAGTGAGTGAATACTGGAGGACAAGAGATGATGGCTATGAAGAGAAGCATCCTACATGCACATGTTGGCAACAGTGGGATGGGAATTGCTCCCAATAATTCAGCCTTCTGGACGTGGGGACTTGGCTTTAACAACAAGCTTTGTTGTTAAAACACATTTTCTATGTTGGCATCTGCCTCCAGGTGACCTGGGCCTCTCACGTGCCTAGAACAGTCCGTTAGAATAAAATGGAATATGTATATATACATGCATCATAGAAAAACCTTCTCTCACTGCCAGCCCCTTGCTTTTTTCTAAATGGCAGAAGAGGGTCCATTTTTTCCCTTGGGGTCCAAAATTAGGGTGAGTGATTTGTCACAGAAATATACGGAAAGTCTCAGCCTGATAACAGAGGGGAAAAAAAAAAACATCAGTCGCAAATATAAATAGTAAAAGTACTGAAAGTCTGTACTTTAATCCAAATCTCCTTGAGAATTTTAAGCCGTTGAAACAAGCTGTTTCAAGCCATGTGAAGACATTACCCTGCTGCCTGCCAGCAACAGCAGCACGGTGGCGTGGCGGGTGGGAGGGAGGCCTCTGCAGTCCATCGCTTTTCCTTCGGCGCTTCTTTCTGCCTCCAAGCCGGTGCACTCAGCAGATGCTTCTTAAAACCCACCATGTAAGCTCCGTTCCTCTCCGCCCCCGCCCCCCCACCGCGGACCCACTCAGCGCCAGAGAAAGGATCTGCTGAACTTCCATAATTGCCGAGCAAACGACCAGCCTGGAGAAAAACCAGATCCCCTGCAGGTCCTGGCTCCCTGGGTGCATCCCCATGCCTTCCTCCTCTGCCTGCAAGAGCCGCAGAGCATCAAAGGGTGTGCATTTATAGTCTTTAAGCTCTTCTTTGGTGTCATTTCTCCAGGTAGCTTTACCTCAACAACCTCTTCCTGCCTTGAGTGTTGTTGCAGAGTCACGTACCTGCTTATCCTCCCATCCCGTGATCTGCTGCCACGGTGGCCATCCCACAGAAAAGGAACAGGCTGTACTCCTACTCTGGCAGGACTGCTTGCAACCAGGGTGCAACTGTGTGCGTGAACTTCACACTCAACTGCTGCCTTTGCTACAGTGTGCAGGAACACTTGCATTTCGAAGGATATTCAGAGCCTGGTCCTGTGACAGCTTGGACTCATGGCTGATCTGATACCTGCACCTATTTCTATTTTTAATCACCTGTTGAAACTCAGGGTTTTTTGCAGCCCTCCTGCTGAAATACCCACCGCACTCTGCACAAAATCCCCAGCTTGGTTATGGGCCTGTGTTGCCAGCAAGGGAGATGGAAACTTCTTATCCTGAGACCGAGGGCATGTTGCTGACACTAAATTTGGGATTTCCAGTTGCAGAATCAGTTTTTTTCACCCATCCTAACAATGCATCTGGAATATCATGTTCAGTTTGGGGTTCCCTGGTAAGGAAAGATACTAACAGAAAGTTCAGCGGTGGATTGCTAAGATGGTTAGGGAACAGCGGCATATGACATACGGGGAGAGGCTGCGAGAACTGGGTTTGTTCAGCCATAAGATGAGAAGGTATGGGGAGATCTTACTGCTGTCTGCAATGGGAAGGCACGGAGAAGATGGAGCCAGACTTTTCTCGGAGATGCGCTGTAGCAGGAGAAGAGGTGCAAGGTGGAATGTGAGAAATTCAGATGCGGTATGGGAAAAGCTTCTTTATCATAAGGGTCACCAAAGATTGAAATGGTGCCCAGAGAAGTTATGAAATCTCCCTTCTTGGAGATATTCAGAATTCAGCTGGACAAAGCCGTAAATAACCTGCTTTAACTGGGCCTGCTTTGAGGGGGGGGTTGGACTAGGTGGCCTCTGGAGCACCTTCCCGGCTTCCATTAGTTTGTGATTCTGTGAACTTCATTTATTGAGCTATGCTTTTTCTTCCCCTGTGTGGCTTCTGTTAGCCAAGCCCAGCCCCATTTCTCTTCTCTGTGTTTTGGGAAGATATGGCTTTATCAGCACAGAGCAGGGGTTGCAAATTGTTTTCTTCCCATTGCAGCGAGCAGATCTGTGCATCTTACCAAGCCTTTGTTCTGGGATGGTATACAGCATGGTATACAGCATGCCTCTGCTGAATAATCACACAATTGAACTTCATTTTCACCTGGCTTGAAACAATCGGTTGTATAAGAGATCCAGTGAGTCTTCCTAAAGCACTGAAGAGCGAGCAGCTTTGTCTCAGAATATGCTGAACCTTGAAGCCTGGAGGTGACTGACAAAACATAACTGAAGCACAGTGAGATTATGCTTCTAATGATTTTTGATCAGGGAAAATACTCATGTTCGCTCAGTATTCCCTCCAGGAGTTTTTGACACCAGGACAAGAATTTGGGATTAATCTCAGCAAACGCAACTCCCTAAAATCTTTTCCTAAACATCCAGGGAAATAAACATCTGTCCGTTTCCAAAGATTTGTTTTGCCCAGTAGTCATCCTTGCTGTTAATTATGGCTTGTGCAGAGCTTGACTTTTCTGTGACCGTGAACTCTCTCTAAAACGAAAAAAACCCCCTCTTTGATGTGGAGATAATGTACTTGTTATAAATCCTATCCCCTAGCATCTCTCGGAACGGGGCAACTAAAGTACTAAACATATGCACTACCACTCAGAGCTGGTATTATATTGTCAGCACTTCAGAGCTAATTATTTTTGCTTTCAAAGGAGGAAAAGTAATTTTTAAATTGGTTTAATATCAGTCTCACACCAAAGGTGTTTCTTACTGCATTTCTTCCATAAACCATCAGTAGCATTATTTAAATTTGCTTTTTTTTCCACTGTATCTTTAAGTGAAATAAGTAAATAGCTGTCATCTCAGTAGTGGGTCCTTCCAGAATCAGGGTTGGAATTTGTAGGATGAGACCCACATCTTGGCTCTTGAGGAGAGGGGCATGGTGGTGTCAGAAAAATACCCCCCTTTACATTGGGAAAAACCAGACCTTGTTGTAAGTCATGGTCCATGGTCCCAGGAGCAGTCCAGTGCTCAAAGCTACCTCACCAAGGATCTTCCTAGCTCCCAAGAAGACAAGACTGGAGAGGACAGAGCCTCGTATCTCCTCATTTTAAACTTAAAAAATTAAACTTAAAAAACTAAAAAATATTGTGTGAGAGCAAGAGACCACTGGGACCAGCTGCTGGTCTAATCAGTGGAAGAAGCTTAGGAGGGAGTGAAAAACCAGGGCCAGGGGGAAGGAGGCATTCCTAAATAGCCAGTTGCTTTCTCAGAAACTACATCTTGTCTAACACCAAACTTCGTCTGCTGATTTTTTTCAAGTCTCTTTGAACATGTTTGTGGTTTCTGCCCCCGCAACATCCCATGGTGATTAGTTCCACAGTGCATGGGGTGCGTTGTGGAAAAAGCCCCTTCTGGTGTTCGCAAAGACGCTGCCCGATAACCCAAGAGCTAGAGGCGTCCAGTGAAATCACATAAGCAAGCGAAGAATGCTTCCTCTGGGGGCTTCATCATCTTTTTTTCTGGGCAACAGTCTTAATCTGTTTAGTCTCTCCTCATATAGGGACTGTTCCCTATATTTTCCCTGTCTAACTCTAGGACCTAGCAGTCCTGCTGAGCTCCCAGGTCTGGATCCTCCCAAATCCATCACTGCTCCTCAGCAAGGAAGGGGGAGTGACCTCAGCACATACCGCTCCCCTGAAACGTCCTGGTTTTGGAAGCTGCAAACGGACTGGGTAGGTCCCTGCATGAGAATCAGGGATACAAGACACTGAAGTGACAGTAGTCTTGTGGGTTTTGTCACCCTATAGTGCTAATATATCTCTTTGAGGATGATATAACAGGGAGGACAGCAGCCCATATTCCAAGATATGGGTGTACCCAGCTGTTACAGGGTCCTGCTCTGCACCTTGCTCCTTGCCAGGTAATTGCCAGACTTCTGTGTCCCTTTATGATCACTTCTGGATTTTGTTCAGTCTTCCTGGGGCAGCACCAGGCTCAGCAGTGACTTTTCCAGAGCATCCTCTCTCCAGTGGGAGAGCTGAACTTTTCTTCCGACCTTTGCTTCCAATCTCATCCTTCATTCATTTTGAGCATTTGATATAGGAGATGGTCAGAGAAAGTGTGGGATACCAGCAGGATTTCCCTTCTTTGCACACTTGGTGACTCCTTCAAGAGCACTTAGAGTGGGAAAGTGCAGCTTCTGCACAAGAACTTCTACTAACACTGTCTGCAACAGTCCCAAGAGCTCATTAATTCTATTTATTCCAGTTTCCACTATCTGATGAGCATGGAAATCACATCCTGTAAAGGAATCGGACACACTTGCCTCCTGCTGCTGCTCTAGTACCCAGGCTGTGAGTTTGTGCCACATTGCCAAGAGCATGATTGCAGGCTCACTTCTGCTCCCCACCTCCACCTTCAGGAGCTTCCACCACCACTTCCCCTACCTTTGCAGGCAGAGAGCTGCACCAAACAGAAATGCTCTGACCACCTTCCAAGGTTGCCTGTTAATCAAGCAATGAGGACAAAAAATTAAAATGTGCATATTCCAATCCAGAATAGATAAACCCCTTCCGCCAGGAAGTACTAGCAACACCATACATTTTAGCATCCAATCCCAGTAAAATTACTTAGACTCAAGATGGCACATAGATTCCAGAGCTATCAAGTCACAGTCACAAAGCCGTAGTATTGTGCCTGACAGCTTTGTACAAGGTTTAAAATCAGGTGAGCCTTGAGTTAACTTAGTTGTACATAAATATGGGAGCTAAGACAACCTCACGTAAGGGCACTGTATTCCACACCTCTCCTCTCATGCAGAGGAGAACATCTTAGAGGCAAGACATGCATTTCTTTCTGGTACAAGTCATTTAATAGTCTCTCTATATAAATGTGTATACACACAAACACCGGCACACATACTTACAGCCTCACCTTCAGCTTGAGAGTGAATGGTGCTGTGAGTGCAAACAAAATGAGACATGGTATTTTCAATTTGGTCTACTCAAAGGCATCCTCTATGTGTAGGATATACAGAAAGAGTTACTCCTTAAGCTTGCAAGGCTGCGGTGATTGCTGTCAACATCTGGCTTTTCCCAGCAGGGACTTCTGTGTGGCAAGTTCTCTACAAAGCTTACTTAGAAGAAAAACCCGTCAGAAGCAGTGACAGACCAGGACATCCTGCAGGTCAGGTGGAGGTGAGGCAATAGAATTTAGTCTTATGTGCACCAGAAAAGAACTCAGGTTGCATTTTTTAGGTTGTCTGATATTGCAGTTCCTTACGACATGGGAAGTGAAGGGACTGGGTTTGTCAGACTTATGCCATCCTTTCTAAGCCATCCTTCAAGTGACGGGGCTCAGAGGCATCTCACACATGTTTTTAGCTGCCGTTATTTCTCCTGCTTGTTTAGTTGCAAGACTACTTGTTAATCTTCAAATGATGTTTGACATCTCACTGTAAATAGTCTGGGTTATAAACATCTCAAGTGTCAAAGTCTGACTATGTTTGCCTGACATTCTGGTTTGCATCTCTTTCTTATTCTGCCTGTTCAGCAGCTGCGTCCTTGGTGACGACTGTGTTTGAACTTGGAATCTGATTTAGACACAGGTTGGATATTAACCAGTTAGTAGAGCTGGCTGGAAGATGAATATTCAGCTCCAAACCAGGAAAAAATACTCCAGAAGGGCTGGCAAGGAGCAGGGGACCTGGAGGCCGCGAGCACATGGCTGCTGAGTAGACACAGGGCTGGAAACCGGGGCTCAGTCCCATAGCAGATGAAGTCACTTGATGAACCACGTACATCCTTGCTCCTACCTACTTCTGGCAGGATTTCAGAATGGCCACGTTCCTGCAGAGCATTTCCCACCACTTTTGGTCAGAAGTACAGCCTAATCCAGTCAGGTGAGGGCCACTCTTCACATGGGAGATCTTTACCAGTCCATCTCAGCCTGATGTTGCAGAGCCAGGCAACCTGCAGTAGGCTGAACACTGGCCAGCAGCAAGTATCTCATCCAGCAATAATTCAGGGGCCAAAATTCTCGAAAGCACATCAACTTACATCATTATTTTATAGGATTTAAATGAAAACAGTAATTCATCAGAAATATGTAAGGAAGTGACCCTCCATCCAGTACACATTCTTCCCATATTAGAAGAGACACAGAAGCAATTATCTTCATATGCCTTTTCCTATGCAAGTGGATTAGTATCATGCCTCTGTCTCAGAAGATATTCAAATGTGACTTGGGATTAATTAAATTGCAAGACACCTGGAGGGGAAGTCAGAAGCATGTACACTTTCTACTCCAGACATTTTAAAGTGAGGAAAGAGGAATATTTTACCAGCAAGACCTTTCAGTCTTGATGGGGAAGAGGAACTGAAGACCAGCATCAGAATTTCAGGGCAGAGAGCACAGAACAGCCCGAACCATTAAAATGTACATGCTTGTAATTGTAGCTACCGCCTCATGCAGCTAATGGTCTCTACTGTCCAGCAGCAGTTGAAGGGCTAGTGAGAGGTTCCCACAGGTGCTGCACATTGTGCATGTGACTATTTAAATTCAGGTTACCTATAAATCAACAGCAGACCCCTTTTAGTGATGAGTCTGGTGATGGCAGCAATTAGAGTGATACTGCTTTCAGTTGCTTCCAATTCATCACAAGTATCTAGGCTGCAGCTTTCCAGCCCCTGCCACTGCAGTGAGAGGTGAGGCGTCGCTGGAGGAAGGAAGGCTAGGACTGAAAAAGCACAGGCAGGCTGAGCAAGATGATGGGATGAACTCAAGAAGACATAAGGAAATAGATGCCGGGCAACCAGCAAGAGGGGGATAAATACCTGGTTATGCAAGGGGGTTGGGAGCAGGTGAAAGATGGGGAATGGATCTTGGGATTGCAGCAGCAAGTTTGTGGGTCAAAACTCTGGGAGTTGTTAGCCACAGATGTTGCTTGGGGGTGTTACAGCCAGGACACAGGCTCCTTCTAGCTCCAGCCCTTTTCTTCAGGAGGCTGTACAGCAGGCATCCAGGCACAGCAATGCATCCTTCCCTGCACAACCGCCACAGTGTTTTCTCAGTGCTGGTGTGTATTCAAGCCTCCCTCCTGTGCCAGGTAAGCTGCCGCTCTTATGAGCAGCCACCACCCTTCCTCTGGCATCTCCCAGAGAGCTGAGGATGGACCAGTAGCCCCTGCCTTCTCCTTGAAACCTCTCTCTGCTTGGACTGTGTCTGGCAGCTGTGGCCCCATGTGGAGCTACCCAAACCACAGCATTGCTTTAACTCTCTTTCACACCTGGTTGCAGGAGGATGACATGATCCCCTTGCAGCAGCCAGCCAGCACACACCATGTCCAGAGAAGAGGGAAGGCTGCAGAGGCACTGGAGAAGCAAGAGCAGAGAGCACTTCTCCCTGCAAGGCAAGGTGGGAAATCCAGCACCTACAGCCATGGCACGAGGCCCTCGACGACGTTCAGGCCAACACTGAGTGGAAGGAGGCTTTGGTATCTCAGTGACAGGCTGACAGTGTTACGGCAGACCACCACTGCTTAGCCTCCCTTCCTTCATGGCTCATAGCAAGGTGGGTTGGTCACATCTATCCATGCAGGTTTTCCAGTATGTTGACCGTGACTCCCTCTGCCATCCCTGTTCCCCAGCTGTGTCACCTGCTGCCTTTGCTTCATTTCCAGTGGGTCATTGCTGAATATAGAGCTGAGCCCCCCATCTCACCTCTTGCAGAGAGGGTCAAGGTTGCCCCACTCTCCTCCCCCATCTTGTTCCAGCCATTTAGGCAAGGAGAGCTGTGTAGTGTCCTCCACCTCCATGCAGGAAGCCCCTGCCGCTGATCTCTCTATCATACATGAGCTCACACATGTCAGAGTCTCTGAGAATAAATTCACCTGAGATCAAAGTGGAAATGAAGTCCCAGTGTCCCTTAACTTCAGCTCAACACCTTTCTTGAGCTTTCCCACCATACTAGCTCCCCAGTAAAACATCACTTCAATGTAATTTCCCATTCTTAGTGACTATTTCCTGAAGGATTTGAAACTGGGGAAAGCTTTAATGGAATGCAAAGAAGTCAAGAGAAAGAAAAGAGCCAACACCATCTTCAGAGAAAAGCTTAAGGAAAAGTGAGAGAGCAAACACGTTACTGTGCATCAGCTGCAGCAGAGTAGATGTCCATCTGCCTCCTACCACCCTGTGTAGGAAAGCAGGTATCCCAGCAAAGCTGCAAGCCCTGATGGAAAAATTGTACCTAAACCCATGTTACCGTGGGTTTGCCCGGGGGCAAGAGCACAGTTCCACAGAGGTGTTGGTGCTTGGTTCATGCGAGGTGCGAGGTCCTACCCAAGCTGGTTGGTTTGTGTGCCTGAGCCTCTAGTGCTTTCAAATTGAGCTCCAGAGCCATTTCACATCAGCTGCGGCGACTCTGGCTGCTGCCCCTGCTGTCTTTGTTCACGAGCTTGTCTCTCTGTGGGAAATACTCCTTACATAGATCTCTCTGCTCCCCATCCCACCCGACTCCCACTCGCTGGAGACAGGACGGAATCCAACGGTGCTCTGCCAAGTTACAGGGGCTGCCTGACAGCCACAGTGAGGGAGCACTTTATATTTCAGAGCTCTGTGCAACGATTGCCTAATTAATCCCCATCCCCCACCCCTACATCCAGTACAGAGTGAGGACGTCTCAATTTTCTCATTCTCCCGCGGCGGGGAAGCTGCAGCATGGCAAACTTCGGCGATTCACTCCTGGTCAGCACAAGAAGGGACCTGGAGGGAGGACGCTAATGCCAAGACCCCCGCCCCCAAAGTAAAATACAGAGACATAAAGAAGCCGTCTCATGGGCAGGACTCCTCCTCACCAGCATCCTTCTCCACCTCGCTGTGCTCAGAGGACAATTAAATTACACTGCCGCTTCCCTTTAATTGTGATCCAATTAATGGGGGAATTAATGGGGGCAGAGGAAGAGGCCGCCTTTTCTTTTCCAGGCCCACGTGAAGCCAAAGCCAGGGCAACTGGCTATGAGCCTTCTTGAAAAACGTGATGCTTGCCAGGATGCCTTTATTAGAGAGGAGAAGGGGGAGAGGGGACAGGGCTGCTGTAGGAATGAAGGGCAGATACAGACATCAGCCTTGTTTACAGCAGGGTTTTGCACCAGTGCAGCTAAACCCTTCAGTTCAAAGTCCCCCCACAGGCGTTTGCTACCAGCATAGGCTGGAAAAAAAATCACAGCTGAGACTTCTTGATGGCTGCACGAAGCAGCAAGTTTGCGATACAAGAAGGGTGTTTGGCTTGCTCAGTCGCACAGATCCAGAGCTCACACAACATCTTTGAGCGATGATTTCCCATTCTTCCCTAAGGACCCACTCCTCCCCTGAGCTCACAGCATCGCCGGCCCTGTGGAGCAGCCTGCAGCAGTCCTCTCCCCCACCGACCCTGCCACCCTGATGGGTGACCGAGCATGCCACAGTGCCTGTCACCCGAGTGGGACAGCAGGTTGCCAGACACTGTCACGAAGACACACATACTTGAAAATATAATAAAATCCCAGCTTCTCACAGGTCGTTTGTCCAGGCTGTGGGTTTGCTGTGCTGCAGATGGAGGCATGGGAGCTGGCTCTTGTAGTATCATTTAAAGTCCATGGTGGTGTCATGGCTTGAATGCACTTCTCTGCAAGCCCAGCTATCGCTGCTATTACCAGCTATGGCCCAGGAGCACTTTTGCAGCTTTTGCACAGCACAGAGCCACAGCGATTAAACCATGGGGCCAGTGAGCTCTGTGCAGGATGCACATGAGGATGCTTTGTGAAACAATTCTCTGTGTAAAGCCAGATGGACTCCAAAGACATCTGGTTTCATGGCACTCCTGCTATTCCAGAGCAACCCGTGTATCTCTGTGCCACACTGCCTCATGCCCTGGGAGCAGTGCTGTGTGGTGGCACTGGGACAGGTCTGTGCTAACAGGGAACTCGGGAGTGCAGGAGCCGGTGGGAACAAGAGGAACAGGGAAGAAATATTCCCAGGTCCACGCTCCGCCTTTGCAGAGCCCCCGGGGCACCTTTGCTCTTTGCTGTCCGTTATATTCCATGTTATCAAGGTTTTTCCGCTCACCTGAGTAGCCCAGCCTTTGGGTGATATCCAGGATCTTGGAGAGCAGAGAGTTGATTGCACATATCCATCTTCCAGTGTCCAGACTGAGGAAAGAGAGAGGAGACCTGATGTCCCTGGGAAGCCATAGCTCAGGTAGTTGCATTGGCTACATCCTTAAATTTACATCTCCAGTGCGTCTGGTGCTGGAATGGCGTGCTAATACTTTTTGTTCCTAATATTCTCTGAAAGTTCATATACATTCAAACTGTTGAGATGTGCTTGAATCCCTCGGCTCATGTTAACTCCCTTCTGTGTGTGGGATAGTCTCTCCAGATGGCAGATCACATAACAGATGAGCAACTTCATTGTCATTTCTCTCCAGAGCTGGGGAAGAGCAACCCAGGTCAATGGAGAGTTTCTGAAGAAGCTTCCTGTGCGTGGACTTCTCCCTGACACCAGGGCAGTGGAGGTGGTGGCACAGCCAAGGACCAAAGGAAAGGGCTAATTCCCTGCTGGGGCTCTGGGGATAAGAACAGTACAGAGCAAAAGTAGTGGGTCAAAAATGTTTTTGGAGTCTGGAGACTCCTGGGCAGGAAGAAGGTAGTTCGAGAAGTCAAGGCAGGTAGATCATCCTCCCACAAAACTGTGAGATGGTTAAAAAAGCCCAAGCAATAGCCTGGGTGAGGAAGAAAATGACAGTAAGCACCCTCCTGAATGATGTACCTTTGCACATGCCAACTATCATAGCTGTACAAAGGTGTAACTGCTTCTCAGGAGCACAAACAGAAGGAAATGATGATTCTTAATTTCAGAAATAAAATGATGAAAGGAGGCAAATTAGTAGTGAGTTAAAAGTCACTTGAATTCAAAAGAAGCCAAGGACCTAAAATTGCATAGTGAGTGCAATGGTGGGACTGTGTGTGTTACAACCTAAGAAGCAGACGGCAATGCCTGCATGTATCTGATGAATGAATTAGCTGTTAATTCTTAACTTCCATGCCTATCTCCTTTCATTGCATTTTCACCTGGGGCTGCCTCTTGATCAGGCACCGTACCGATACAGCCTTGTCAGTGGGACCACTGGGCTGAGTTAGCTCAGAGGTCTGAGAGCAGGCGCTCTCTTAAGGCAGGTTTGTTATCCAAATAATACCCTACTGCTTTGTTTTAATTACTGTTGCTTGAATTATGACATTAGGTCCCACCAGCAGGGTCAGCTTTGCTGTGCTGTCGCTGTCTCCCACAGTCCCGCAGCTACCCAGCGTGGCTCCTTGCAGACCTGATCTCAAGCCGCGCTTGGCTATACCTCATCTACCCGGCCTTTCCCCACTGCCAAAAGAGGGGCGGTAGCGAGTGCAACGTGGTTTTGTCTAAAATGTAAGGGGGGGGGGGGGGGGGGGGGGGCAGGTCTGGATTCCCAGTAACGCTCAAGCAACCTCTAATGACAATTTGGCACCTAATGCTTGTATCACAGAACCAGAAGGTGTTAATGGTGTGTATTAATGAAGCATGACTTCTGCTGAGGTTTTATTTACATGGTGATGGCATGAGGATTGTGGGAGACAGACATCCTAGCCAGTGACCCTCCGAAAGCAAGGGGAAAGAAAGGAAAGGGAGATGGAGCTGGAGAAACTAATAATGTCACTGACTTCAAAGATGAAGGATTCTCTTTATGCTCTGAAATTGACTGAATAAAATGACTGGCATCATTACTTAGCAAAATAGGGTTTTCTACTTGTGTCAGATTATTTTAAACATCAATTTGATTAGCCTGATTGCTGTTGATTTGTCCCTAAGAAGTGTATTATGTTAATTTAGCCTTATATCGAGAAAATACTTTGAATTATGATACCATTTATTAACGTGATTTGCTTTTTCCCAACAGACGTGTTAGCTTTGCCCACAGCCCTTGAAGCTTAGTTTTTGGAGATCAGTGTGTTACTTTCAGCCGTGGGCAGAGCTGCCCTCTCTGTGAACACTTGCAAGCCACCTGGCCATAAAGGAGCTCCAACCATCCCATCCGCTTAGTACAAGAGAAAGCAGATAACCCCTCGTACCCAGCCGCACTACAGTCACCTGAGGGGCAGGGCTAGTTCACACATTCTGGATAAACCCCTGAAATGATGAAAAAGCACTGCTTTCCCTAATGTTTTTAAGGAGGAGGAGTTCCCAGGAGAGGAAGGAGGAGGAAAGCTTAATGCACCCTTGCCAAAAGCACCACCAAAGGTGAGATCCTATGGCCCGGGAATGTAGCCAGCATTTAAACCCATTGCACTAAGGTATATGATTAACAATATGTTGTCCCACCTCCGCTTCCTAGTTGTGAGCCGTGCTTTTACTCACTGAAACCTTCCTGGTGAGCTCCCATCCACACATGGCACCAGGACAGAGATCACCCCTCATCTTTGGCCACACATTTTGGGCCTTCCTTCTGATTAAAGGGCACCTAGAGACCCAAACAAGCATTTTAAGGACACCTCTGCATGATTTTGTGCAGTTTGTATCAGTAACTGATTAAGGGTCTCTTAGGATGCTGCCATAGTCTTTGGCTGCAAAAGAGCTGCGGCTTTTTGCTCACGTGCCTCGTGCACGGGGCCCAGCCCTGGAGGTGGCCAAGCACTGCAGCAAATACCCACAGTAAAATAAAACACAGACTGACCTCCTCCTCAGGCTAAAAGCAACTTGAGAAGGAGCACCCTGTTGAGTCCATCTGGAATGGCTGAAGGACATACTCAGGGAATTTCGGGATTGGCCTTGGCATCGACAGAGCAAACCCAGGTTATTAAATCCCACGGCCGACTACGAGCGACCGCAGCCCTCACTCCTTTGGCCGCCTCTTACAGCCCAGACGCACTGGGAGTGCTCCCTTGTATCATCAGCTTCTCGGTCCTGCCAGGTGAGGGAAACGTTTCCAAGATTTCATTTAATACCTGTATTTAATCCATTAGCTCTCCCTGCAGACCTCCTGAAGGCTGGGCTGTGATTAAGGAGGAGATAAGTGCCCCGTTTATTGCTCTCCTGATACTTCTCCACTTTCCTCTCCGCTTCCATGGGCAGTTTTTACCCGGCAGTCGTGCAGTGCCTCGGAAATGTGTGTGGGACCCCCCCTGCCCTGTCCCCTCAGGACGGGTTGAAGGGGGGAGATCCCCCAGCTCCAAGCAATGCAGGTCTCACTCTCCTGTGCTTGCACCAGCATAAGATGCTCCACTCATCACAGAGAGGGAAGCTTCGCAGGCCACACCACCAGGCAGCAAGAGGGCAGAGCTGGGAGCAAAACCCTTCCTTGCTCCAAGCATTCCTACCTCCAAGCAGACATCCATATCATCAGGAGTAGCCAGCGTGGATTCACCAAGGGGAAGTCATGCTGGACCAACTTGATAACCTTCTGTGAAGAAGTGACTGGCCTGGTAGATGGGGGGAGAGCAGTGGGTATTGCCTGCCTGGACTTTAGGAAGGGTGTTGACACTGTCTCCCATAAGATCCTCATAGACAAGCTGATAAAAGTACAGGCTGGATGAGCAGACAGTGAGGTGGATTGAAAAGTGGCGGAAGAGCCGGGCGCAGAGGGTGGTGATTAGTGGCACAAAGTCTAGTAGGAGGCTAGTAACTAGTGATCTACCCCAGGGGTCAATGCTGGGTCCAAACCTGTTCAACATCTTCATTAATGATCTGGATGACAGGGCAGAGTGTACCCTCAGCAAGTTTGCTGATGACAGCAGACTGGGAGGAGTGGCTGATGCGCCAGAGGGTCATGCTGCCATCCAGAGGGACCTCAACAAGCTGGAGAAATGGGCTGACAGGGACCTCATGAAGTTCAACAAGGGGAAGTGGAAAGTCCTCCACCTGGGGAAGAACAACCCCACGCATTAGTACATGCTGGGGCCACCCAGCTGGAAAGCAACTTGGCAGGAAAGGATCTGAGGGGTTCTGGGGGACACCAAGTTGAACATGAGCCATCAATGTGCCCTTGCTGCAAGGAGGGCACATGGTATCCTGGGCTGCATTAGGTAAAGTATTGCCAGCAGGTTGAGGGAGGTGATCCTTCCCCTTTATTCAGCACTGGTGAGGCCACACTTGGAGTCCTGTGTCCAGTTCTGGGCTCCCCAGTACAAGAGAGAGATGAACATAGAATCATAGAATCATTAAGGTTGGAAAAGACCTCTAAGATCATCAAGTCCAACCATCAACTAACACCACCATGACTCCTAAACTAGGCCCTGGAGTGCCACGTCTATACCTTTTTTGAACGCTGCCAGGGTTGACGACTCCACCACCTCTCTGGGGAACCTGTTCCAATGCCTAACCACTCTTTCCGTAAAGAAATTCTTCCTGATGTCCAATCTAAACCTCCCCTGATGCAACTTGAGGCCATTTCCTCTCATCCTGTCACTAGTTTCTAGGGAGAAGAGTCCAACACCCGCTTCACTACAACCTCCTTTCAGGTAGTTGTAGAGAGCGATAAGGTCTCCCCTCAGCCTCCTCTTCTCCAGACTAAACAACCCCAGTTCTCTCAGCCGCTCCTCATAAGACTTGTTTTCTAGTCCCTTCACCAGCCTCGTTGCCCTTCTCTGGACACGCTCCAGCACCTCAATGTCTTTCTTGTACTGAGGGGCCCAAAACTGAACACAGTACTCGAGGTGCGGCCTCACCAGTGCCGAGTACAGGGGCACGATCACTTCCTTACTCCTGCTGGTCACACTATTCCTGATACAAGCCAGGATGCTGTTGGCTTTCTTGGCCACCTGGGCACACTGCCGGCTCATGTTCAGCCGGCTGTCAACCAGCACCCCCAGGTCCTTTTCTGCCAGGCAGAGTTCCAGCCACTCCTCCCCAAGCCTGTAGCGTTGCATGGGGTTGTTGTGACGCAAGTGCAGGACCCGGCACTTGGCCTTGTTGAACCTCATACAGTTGGCCTCGGCCCATCGATCCAGCCTATCCAGATCCCTCTGCAGGGCCTTCCTACCCTCGAGCAGATCAACACTCCCACCCAGCTTGGTATCATCTGCAAACTTGCTGAGGGTGCACTCAATCCCCTCATCCAGATCATTGATGAAGACATTGAACAAAACCGGCCCCAGAACTGAGCCCTGGAGAGAGTCCAATGAAGGGCCACAAAGATGATGGACTGGAGCATCTCTCCTATGAGGAGAGGCTGAAAGAGCTGGGGCTGTTTAGCCTCGAGCAGAGAAGGCTCGGGGGGATCTTATTAATGTATATAAATACCTGAAGGGAGGGTGTAAAGAGGATGGAGCCAGGCTCTTCTCCAGTGACAGGACAAGAGGCAATGGGCACATGCTGGAACACAAGAGACCTGAATATCAAGAAATGGTTTTTTACTGTGAGGGTGACTGAGCACTGGCACAGGTTGCCCAGGAACGTTGTGGAGTCTCCATCCTTGGAGATAATTCAAAAGCCATCTGGACATGGTCCTGGATGCAGCCTGCTTGAGGTGGCCCTGCTTGAGCAGGGGAGTTGGACCAGATGACCTCCAGAAGTCCCTTCCAACCTCAGCCATTCTGTGATTCTGTGATTTTTGTATAGTTACAACCCTTGGTGTGAGGAAAAGTTACCAGCAAGACGGACCAAGAGTCACCTGCAACCATCTGTTCTCCTTGATTCCTTGCCATTAAGCTATAGGCTTGAGTATCATCTGTTTCGTTCTCCCAGTTTAAAGGGCAAATTCATTTTTTCATATTTTCTCTTTTCAAAATACAAGGGGAGGGCTGGGGGAAGGGAGGGGGAAGTGGCCAGGCCAGGAAGCAATGAGAGTACCATCTCCAGCAGACTGCACTCCATGTAGAGGTCTTTCTGCTAACATGCTCCATGAATCCTGCAGCACGGCCACGGCTCCTGTAAAAACTAGAGAGGATAAGCACGAGTATCTGAATCATAGCAGCTCTCTGTGCTTCTGCAGCTTTTGCTGCTATGGCACAGACTGCACCAGTCTCACTGAACGTTTGGCTCCTTCTAGCGCTAAAAAATGCTGGATTCCCTGGTCAGAGCAATCCATCAGGAGCCGTGGGGTCACAGCAGTTCCCATTTTTGCTTTGTTGTTACATCCCCAAGTGCCAAAGGGTGTTTCAGATGGGGCAGGGAAAGGTTCTGGTTCACTGCCCCTTTCTACTCAACAAACATTACAAATAAAACCTTAGTAATGCATGATTTATTCCCCTTCCAACATGGATTTCCAGTGCTGATGCTCTTTTTATTACTGAGATAGACATGAAGCAGTTTTTATGTCCACTGCAGCCTTGAAGTGTGCTAGACACTTTCTGCAAACAGGGAGCTGTTCATCTCCTGTTCATTGGTTTTGACCACCTGAACAAACGTGCTTCCATGCACAGTATTCATTTGGCTTGTTTTCAGTATTTCTAATGGCTTGACTCACACCTTTCCCGGGGCAGACTTCATTAGCATGCGAAATAGCAATCCCACAAGGAGCTCATTAGTACCCTGCCAAGCCAGAGGTCTTTAGCTCATGGTAGCACCTGGTCCATTGGTGCACCAAAGATGCTAGTGCCTGCTGCATGAGAAGCAACAAATGCAAAGAGTTAAAAAAACCCCAGCAACATTGAAAGGGCTGAAAATGTGGCGTTTTGACACCTGTCCAACTGGAAGAAACCAAGCCTACCGTCTATGGAGATAAGCTCTTTTATTCCGGACTTCAGACAGGCTGCAATGACATGACTGTCTAGATAGCAAAAACTTCACATATCATTTGTTGCTCATGGCAGTAGCCCCTACCTAAACCATACAGAATTCCTTATCTGTTAACGTTCCCAAAGGGACATGTTTCAGGAGGGCTGGGCAGCCCCCTACATGACTCTATGTACTTGTTTCTCATACACAGACATACCAGCACACTCAGATGAAACACTGAAAGAAAGAGGTACTTTATAATGTGGCACCGAACTTATTTTTGCAACTCATTGCTGCCAGGTATTCTTGCACCAAACCTTCCAGCATGGTGAAAGTCGGAGTCAGATCGTTCAAACGGACCTGCAGCTCCTGCTGAAGTTGATTGCTAACTTGCGACCTTCCTCATGCCTTTCTATAACATCCAAGAGACTGGCACACTCAGAGAATATTACCCTTCCTAATGGGCTCTGAGGCAAGGGAATACACCAGGATAAATGCACCATGAGCCAAGTCCCTCTTCATCACACTGTATTTTTCTCTGCTCGGATATGGCACCCACGTGGCCTGGGAGAGTGTGCGAAAGTGAAATTTCACTCAAGATGTGTCATTTTCTAAAGGCCATATTTCCCTCTAACCCCATTTCCCTCCAATCTTCCCTCTTGCAATGGGGATAGTTTTCATCTCCTGTCATCACCAGAAGGGCTGAGAGATGTTGAAAGTACTTCTTCTTGGAAGAAAGCATTGTATGGTGAAGGAAGAATAATTGTGACAGCGCAGGGTGAGCAGATATGTCTCCCTAAAAAGATTTTACAGCCTCATTTGCATTCAAAAAAAAAAAGGAGGTTTTTTTGTTAGAAGCAGCAGGGAAACATAATGAGAAATTCACCAACTCAAAATACTGCCAAGGGACAAAAAGAACAAGGCTTAAAAAAACCCCCAACTAGTTCAAGCAGCAAAGATTGCATGTAAGGGAGTGACCAGCCTGGGGCTGATGCCACTTCCCTCTCCACTGTAGGAAACTGAAGCCTTAATTCACTGAGCCCACCCAAAGCCTCATTTCTGGAGAAGGCATAGACCTACCCCATCCTTCATTAAGCCTCGCTGCTGGAATGCAGTACAGCCAGAGGCAGTCATGGCTGAGACCTGCATGGTGGACCTCAGCATGACAGTGCCACATGCCCCAAGAGTGGACGTGGCACAAACCAGAGCTGCTTGTGGTGGTGGTGGTGGTGGAGAAGGGACTGAAACTTTGTTTTAAATTGACACCGGTGTGTGATTGCAGAGGGTTTGAGTTTATGAGAGCCCATCAGCACTGACTGGGAGAACCACCAGCACCTTCGCAAAAAGCAGGTATGGATAATCTGACTAAAATGACCCAACCTATCATTCCCTGATATGGGACAGGGCTGGTTCAGATGCTGCAACCTAAGCATACCCAGGTCAGCCAGTACCAACCATTAAATAGTGCTTGGCATACTGCTGTCCTTCTTCCCCCTCAATGTATGTTAAGAGGACATAGGAAAAGCATGCACTCTGCTAAGTGCCTGGCAAATTTGGCATTGGATCAGGCACATTTCCATTGTCAGAAGCGCAGAAAAAAGAAATGTTCAAGAATAGCAGGATCCCTTTACCACGTGGAACTGAGCCAGGCTTCGCAGCTCTATGCACAATTTTAGCTCACTGCAAAATTACCACTGCTCACCCTCCTTCTTCCAGCAAGTCATGGGATGGCAGAGACTGGTGATATGGATTCCAGGTGAAAAATAAGCAGAAGCAATATGTCGGGGCTTTAATCACATCCGTATGAAATGTGATTTTTCCTCCTTGCCAGACGTACCTTTTTTTGTATAGAGACGTTAATGCTCGTGGAACAATATTTGATCAGCCTTAATTTCCAGGCTGGATCCCTGCCTGTTTCTCCGGCTGAGCAGCCCAAGGTTTCCTCCTGCTGCTGTGGCCAGCTCTCGGCAGGATTTGCGCATTCATTGCTGCGTGCAGCCCGGGTGAAGCGCACGCAGGGTCTCTAACGCACTGCAGTGGAGCCGACTCGCTTCCGATGCGGCTGGCTCAGCCTCCTCTCTGCCATCCCTGGCTGGTTCACTAGCATCAAACTGTTCAAAGGGATGTAAATTAAATTATATTTAGGTCAGAAACATATTTTAAGCAAAAATACCTATTATATTTAAAGTATCTTGTTCAGAGACTCTCTGTCTGCTGCTTCTGCGATGGTTGCACAAATACTCACTGTCCTTAATATGCTTTTTAATGATACAGCAGGCGCTTCCAAAATCTGATTTTTGTTCAAATATAAATTAGGTTCATTCTCTCTCTCAATCTAATTAATGCTGGTAAATAAGAAACCACCTTCTGGTAGCTCATTTAGGTGTCCCAAACAGGCAAAAGGCCAGATGTCCCTGGATAACTTTGAAAGAGAGAGAAAATAGCTCTGCCATAGAGAGTGATGGGGTTGTAGTCCTGGACAGCTCGGCGCTGCCGGTGCTCTGCTCTCTGCTGGAGGGAGCAAGCAGGCAGGCAGCTTTCCAGGGGCATCAGTGGTCAGACATCGCTCTCCACGCTTTGGGCTGCCACTCCTTTTAAGCAGCGGCCTCTCCATGACTGTCTGCGATCACATCTTAAACAGCTTCAAGCATCCGGCTACGCCTCCTATCAAGACTGTATGAGTGATGATCTCCCTGGACTTTATAAATATTGATCATTATTCTGGAAGCAGCTCAGCACACAGGAGCTACTCTTCAGCCCCAGCTCCTGCGCTCCTGGAGAAGAGGCTTTGTTGACTCACGGTCAATACACTTTAAACTGGAGTGTATTGTGTTGCTTAGGGATCCTTGGCTGTCCATGCTTAGATCAATACTCCAAAGCCTCCTGTGAATCAGCCAGGGACATGATTACCTTGCCCAGGGCTTCCAATGGCATACAGCAATACCAGTCCTGGAGCAGCCCAGAGCCATTTTTTGCAGCACTGTGTGATTCCCCCCTCCTCCAAGGGACCGAGCCCACAGTCTCACTTGTTTATGCTCATGCATACCAGGGCAGAGGAACGGGGCTGCTGCTGCCTCTCCTCTGCAACCCACCCAGGACAGCATACTGGACAGCCTGCTGGCTCACCCCACTGCTGACAGGCCTCATGTCCTTCCACCTGCTCCTGAACTTTCCACTTCCATGAAGGCTTTGTCATGCATTTGATTCCTGAGACAATTTTCTCTCTCCTCTTATGGGGTGCAGCAGGAAACAGATACCCAAGCACAGCTGGCTGCTCCCCCCACAGGCCCTGTCAAACTTCTCCATAGCATGCCTTGGTGCTGCAGGCATCACCAAGGCAGGGCTCCTTAAATGTGTCAGGGAGGAGGTGATGCTATTTTTCCGCCCTTCCTCCAGGGGATCTTCAAATCCCTCGAATGTCACAGAGCAACAGTCTGTTTAATCTGAGTTTGTTTGAAGGAGGCAGTAACACAGGAAAAGAAGAGTTGGATGGACAGGGATTCCCTGATGGAGAAAGCAGCTTTTCAGGAGTTTAGTGGAAGAGATTAAAACATTCCTGTTTTCCAGTGTTGACAGCGATCTTCCCCTCCATCAGCAGCTTCACTGATCTGCTCTGGCCTGGGAGATCTGCTGGGCCAGGGAGGATGCCACTCTGCTGCAGTTTCCCTGACCCGCAATGGGAGCAGGGACAGAGGCAGCTCTCACACAGCTGGGAGAGGCACCCGGCACCTCTGACCTTTGGGGAGAGGAGTATGAGCAGCATGAGCAGCATGAGAAACGCATTTTTCTTGCCAGCCTGAGATGCAGTGTCCTGGCCTCAAGCACACTCCTCAGATAAAACACACTTTAGGCTGAAAACAGACACAGAAACTGGTTTGAATGGGGTTAGACAGAGCATTCACCCAGGAAGGCTTCAGCATTCGACCACGCTCACAGTGTTATTGGGTTAGCGTTAATGCAGCACATGTGGTCCAGCAGCCAGAGGAAATGGCTGAGGCCTTCCTCAGAATTGATGGCTTTATCCCTTGCATTAGCACCAACCTGCTGGTGGCGGCTGCCTTTGCTTGCAGCCGCAGCCATTCTTCCTCTTCTGGCATGTGTGCAGAGCCCTGCTTCAATTACAGAAAAAAAAGAAAAAAAGGCACTATTGTACGTCCTCCTGTTCATTCAAGCAGTGCTTGTCATGACAGGGCAGTAGCAGCGTATAGTTGTCCTTCGACAACAGCCCTAACCAGCTGGAACAGAGCAGAGCAGCCATCCTTTCCGAGAGCCAGAAGCTGTTAGAGAGGGCAGGAAACAATGACAGCATCTGCTCGTGTATCTTGACCTCACCAGTCCTCCTGAGGGCTGCACGTGGTGGATGAGAGACGGAAGGCATGCCCTACAAACCACCGCACCGATTCCCTCATGTGCAGGACATGCCCTGCTGAATGACAAAAATTACAACCACTGTACAAGGCACAATTTAATGTGTTTATGAAGTAAAACCACTACTTTAGAGATGATTATGCAGGATATAGATGCAATATCAGTGCCCTTGTAGTAAAACTCAGTATTTCTTCACTTAAGCTTTAATAAACCTACAGCTTGATTTTGCAGGCTAAAAGCTCAGTTATAAAGTACTGGTGAGTTACGAGCATGAGTAGTTGTACTGTATTCAGGATTAGTTCTAAGTTTCTGTCTTTGGCTGCTTGTAAATCTACCTGCTTTTCTCCAGTGCTAACCTTGAATTCAACCAGATTAAATCTAGACAGAATTGGCAAGGCACTTTTTTTCTGTTAGCTGATCACTGAATCTGACTTATCAGCTCTGTGGCTTGATATCTAGAAGCTTGATACCAGATCTTGGAAGTCTGTCTACTACATTTTGACTAGCAATACGATGTCTGTGAGACCTCCGCCATCAGCCTACGCTTCCCTCGAGGAAGGAGGAAAGGAATGGAAGTATGGAAGTGCTGACCAAAAAGGGCCTCCCACAGCACCAGTGTAATGAAACATCCTTCCTGGAAGTGGAGGAGATTACAGGAGGCATTCCTCTGGTGAGGAGAAACAATGTGCGGTGGGATTTCAAATAGTCCTTCCCTCAAAGGAGAGCCTCAAATTGTTTTTTTTCTTGAATCGAGTAAATCAAAATGATGAGCAAAAAACATTCCCAACTAGGCACACGACAAATTGGAAGATGACAAAGGGGAGAAGTTTCTGTTTATTTATTCCTCTTTAAAATGACTTAAAAGCAAATTTAAAACACTATTTAAAAAAAGAGGGGATTCAAAATATCAGGAAGCTGAAAATAAAACCACAAAGGAGGCATTACAAGGTTAGCAGAACATAGAAAGCATAGTTACTATAAAACAGATTTACAGTCTCAGTGAACAGCAAATTCATGCTGCACATGTAAATGGAACAGCACGTAATACTGCCCCTACCCTCTGGAACACAGAATTCTTTTATCATTTTGTTTTATTGTAGTACTGGATAGGAAAACACAACAATTTTAAAAATCAACATTTTCAATTGAAAGAGAAAAACATTAAAAATATGATATTGCTCTGTAGGCACTGATAAATGTTTTTCTATGGTAAAAGAGCGTGCCAAAGCAGAATTCAAAATTGCATAATTCTTCTTAAAATGACACAGCCCTGATGTGACTGCAAATAAAAACTAGCTATGCTATTTCTCTGGCACTGCCTGACTGCGGCCCTGCCTGCTACAAACTGTCTGCAACAGTGGAGTTTGGACAGGGCTAGGCAGAAGCAACAGGCAGCAATACTGGAAAATGAAGGTATCTCCTGATAAGTCAGAGCGCTCTGACAGCTCAGATCCATGGAAGGCTTTCGTTACACTGACAAAGACTGACTGTGTGTGCTTGCCAAGGCTTTCACTCTGCGTGTTTCGAGTTACACCTGACCTTGAGATGCTGAGACCTAGTAAGGAGCAAATGGGAGCAAAAAAAGGTTGCTGCCTACAGGCCTGCTTAGAAATAGCCACTCCGGTGGCCATTGGCTGCTGGCAGGAGGTCACCTACAAGCCCTGCCCAAGCTTGCCATCAGCAGATGAGTGCTTCCCTCTCCTCTCCCCTCACTGAGCACAGGCAGCTGTAACGTTATTTACACCCTCCTCTGCAGCGCACTCTGAGACTATGGAGCCCTTATGTCCTCTGAGGGCAGGGATGTGGACTTCACTAGGATCTGCAACAAAAATCAACCCAAAGCAATCGTGGGGAGGCAGCTGCTGAGGTTTTGGAGAGGGTTAAAGTAGTGCCTGTGCAGGGCACCCTGAAGCAGATTTTTACCTTGCAAGCATCCTCACTTCTGAGACTTGTCCTCCCCTACCTGTTTTGGCACATGCAGCCTTCTTGCTCCCCCTCTCTGGTGGGCAAAATGCCTGAGATTAGCAATCCCGAGCCCCAGTGTCCCTGCGCACAGGGGAGGAAAGATGCACTTCAATCTTCTATTTTACTAGGGAGTCTCTGGCTTAAAAAGTCACTTTTTAAAAAAAAGACATGGCAGGAAGCAGTTAATCAAACATATCCTCAAACATGCGTCGCCCCATGGCTATGTAAACCTCTTTTTCTTCTGGTGTCATCTGGGCCACCAGCTCAGGGCGCTGGCTCACCTGGCTGTAAGAGTGCGGACGACCAGCCACTGTGACAGTGGGGTCCTCTGCCACCACCTCAAACTCTTCATCCTCCTCCTCATCCTCCAGCCCATACGTTGTGGTGGCCGTGGCGGGAGGGCGGGGGGGGGATTCCTCCTCCGACTCGCTTGTCTCGCTCTCGGAGTCACTAGCATTGGCACCGGAGAGAGGAGCAGCACCTCCGACAGTGACTGTTGAAGCAGAAGGTGTCTTCTTCTCATGGATAAGCAGGGCACGCATCACCTCCTCATTATCATCCAGAGCTGCCCGGCCCTCCTCACGGTCCTGGAAGGCATCCAGATCCCGGCCCCCTGCAAAGAGACACAAGGGAATGATCATTTCCTCACAGAGATCTGGGTGATGGCCCTGAAAGCTTTCTGGACCTGTATTAATTACTGCCACGGAGCACGCCTGGCCAAGTCACATCTTTTCTCTATGTCAGCTCCTCCTCTCCCTTAAAAGACCGAGATAGTTCTGTTTTCTTCTCATAACAGCAGAGCAAGTATTGACATTTCCTAGGAGATGGGAGGCCTGGAGTCACTATGGCTCCCAGCTGGGAGCCTTGGCCTGGAGCACATCGCAAGAGAAAACAACAAACACATGATGGGCAGGCACCTGGAAAAGACCCTCCAGGGAGGTGTCCAACTCAGGTGCCCCTCAGCTGGGCTAATACACCTCCTTACTGCAGAGCAGAAAGCAGTCCTTGGGACCTAAATCTGGGCTTCCAGACACCCAGACTATGCACCTAATGATGACACTTGTCTGAGATACAGGTACCCAGACTATGCACCTAATGATGACACTTGTCAGAGATACAGCAAGTATCTCAGTGCTGTTTCACAGGTGAACAAGCACAGGCTGTTTCCTTTTTGTCCCTTTGTTTCCAGGTTGTATGACCACAGCGTGGAGAACTTGCGGTGATGACCAAGACCACGGGGTGTTGCCACCACAGACCGTGAACACAGACCCAAAACCAGGCCCTGCCCTCTTGAGTTCCCCATCTATAAGGATTAAGATGGAGAAGCAGATGAACCCAGGCAAGACAGGGAGTATGCGGAAACCATGTGTTATAAAACAACATTCGAAGTAGCTGTGTCTGGTAAGCTCAGAGGTGCACCTACCAGGCAGGAAGGGGAAAAGCTCATTACTGGAACATGGCAGTAATGAGTGGGATCTATCTCATGAAGCAGATGCAGCTTACAGCCTGCAGCCAAGCTGCGCAGTGCAGCGCTGAAGGCTCCATTAAAACAGCTCCTGCTCTCCAAGCTGAAATGCAGCCCAGCCAGTCTCTCTGGCTCCCTACCTGGACCTCTTTTTTGAAGGGGACCGCAGTTTCCCAGTTGACAGACACACGGCCTGTGCTCTTCTTTCAGTAAGCTTGGCTGTACAATAGCTGGGAGGGTTTGACATGGCTTGGGTAGGCAGGGTGCCTGCAGTTCACGGATTCAAAAGCTAAAATTCTGTTCAAAAAGTGGCATTCTGCAGAAAACTTCTCCTAATCCTACATTTGATGAGAGGACTGTGAGTCCACTCAGCACCAATAAACCTACAGGCAGTATGGAAAAAAAAGAAAAAAACCCAGAACAAAAAATGAAATACACAGAACCTTATGTAAAAACAAGGCCTAAAAAGTAGGACAGGCTGCCCGTGGCAAACTCTCTCTCTTGCACCTAAAGACGCTGCCTATGAACAATTGCTGGAGCTGAGGTGACGGCATTCTGCCTTCATACATTAACGCCACTTGCCTGCTTCTTCGACACCTGGACCCTCATGGTTTCAGCACCACATCCGGGCAGTTGGTGCCCAAGCCTTTCCCCCAGCATCGAAAATGCACTGGTTACTTTTTTCAACTTGACATGAAAAAAATGCTGAGAAACAGGTGAACTAAGGCAGTAAGTTCTACATTTAGCACTAAAAGCCAGGGGAGTTTGTGGTCACTCCTTTCCTGTGGTAAAATTAAGGCCAAAAGACCTACCCCTAACTTCATTGGACTCATGTTTTTATTGTAAATGAAGTTGCAGTAATGGGTGATGGCTGCAACTACTATTATTAATGCACTAGCAAAATTGTTGAAAGAAAGGAAGAATGAAGGCGTTGTGTTGGCAGCCTTGTGCTCAGCTTGTTGCTTGTGACTGTAGAGCATGAGAGGCTATCGGAGGGCATCTCTGTGGGATAATACTGTAGCTCACCACATTGAGAGCTATGAAGCGGCCACAGTCTGGGGTAGCTCCACAAAGTCTGACTTTGTGTATCAGGAGCAGGGCTGTCTCTTGCTTGTGAGAACTGTTCCTGCCAGATCCAAGCAGTGAATCTTTTCTGTCAACAGTCGGAAGTTTCCTTCCTCCCTGTTTATGTCATCCAAGAGCTATAGAAATGTGTTGCAGCAGCAATTTCAGGCTATTTCCACAAGTCCCCTCTCTGATCTCCAGCAGTGGTGGAGGTTAAGCAGTGATGCCATCATGCTTTAAGGAGACACATTCCCCCTCCATGTCCTTCAGTGGCATCTGAGAAACCTTCATGCTGTGTACACCAAAAGTCATCTCAAGGAGCCAGTTTAAAACAACAGGTGAATTGAATGTCTAGCAGAAAAACGGGGTGAGAACTCACCATGGCTGGTGAGTAACAACAACATCTGCTACAGACTGCAGGAGGACGTTGTTTCAATCACCTCACTTTGTTTAATCTATTTGGAAAAAGTTTTGGGATCCGTATGCTTGAAAGGCATTACATGCAAACAAGATCATTAGATATTTTCTGACCATTACTTCACATCTATTTTCTTTACTTCTGCTGTACCTACATACTCCACTCCTCTCCTGAGCATTGCACTGGTTCCAGGGTACTCATGCTTACACACACGGTTCCCTTTTGCCATCTTCTCTTCCTAGGGCATCAACAGTTTCATTCTATAATCCTCAAATTACTTGGAAGATTGCATCTATTGATTCACTCTTGTAAAAATCATAGAAGGTCTCTATTTCCTATTTTTAGTGTGTAAGCTTAAATAGCACACTTAGCAAACCAGAATGTTTTTACTAGTGGTTACAACATCTTGACTATTGTCTATGGACAACCTGACCCCAATGTGAATGAAAATAAAAGCAAAGATAATGAGAAACAAACAGAAAGCAATAAAGACGCACCTGCCATGGCGACAGACCCTCCTACTGTACTTCCAGAAACTTTATTTCTGACATATTCTTCATATAAAACACATTTTGAAAAACAATTGGCAAGAAGGCGGCTGGGAGCAACAAAAACACTGCTGGTAGGTTTGGTAGGCTTCAGAGTGACCGAATGTTAATAAATGTTATTTTTCAGCAGTGACCTATTAGGGGGGCAGCTTTCTAGATGAGACTGAATGACCTTCGGCCAAAAGCAATAAACTCTCAAGGTGGAAGATGTAACAGATAATTAACGTTTTAGAAGCACAAAGAATTTTGTGGGTAACTCAGCTTTACTGACCTAGATTTCAATCCTGGATCTAATAAACCAGGATTTTTTACATCTACCTACACACAGGTGCTTTGCACAGCAGAAGGGAGCAGCCAAAAACTGGAGTGCAGGGAGCAGCAGCTGTACGCACACAGGGGAACATATTTTTGGCAGCACTCTAAGAGCTTCATGTAAGCAGAGCAGTACTTCTGCTCTGTGAATTTTCTTACCATCTTTGATTTCATCAGGGTCATAAGCCCCCTGCACCGTGCTCTCCCGTAGCCAAATTGGTCTCTCTCTGGCCGGCTTTCCTTCACTTGCAGACCGGTTAAGATCCTCCTGGTCCTCCATGCTGATGACAACATTCTGGGTATACAAGTCCTCATATGACGGTCCTTTTGTAGTCCATGCTTCCCGATGGTGTCCACCTGCAAGGCCAGCTGCCGTCCCTGAACCAGTACCAGCTGCACGCTCCTTGCTACGTAAAAGTCAGAGAGACAAAAACAGAGCACTCAGAACAAGCCCTTCCTCAGCCAGCATTGCAACACTTAAACTATGATTAGTTATCTCCCACGGTCTGCACCGAGAACTTGCATTCTGATTTCTAACATGTGGTGCCAGGAATTTCTACACCAGCTTGCTGGTTTGGGGAACTTGGGGGTCTCTAATGGGAAAACCTACATGATGCCATGGCAACTTCCACAACAGACACTGAAAAGAAGAGACAGCACTAAAGCTGCTGATGCACTCATGTGAAAACAAACATAAAATACCAGAATACCCTGAAATAAGTGTCACAGAAGCAAAAAATAGTTGAACAGTTAATCTGGTATTTGGAAAAGTCTCTTTTTGGCCTTTTCACAGCAACCCTATACTGCATAAAGAAAAAAACCCACTAAAGTTTAAACAAGTCAGATGACAGGCCCAGAGATCCAGCATGCTCAGATCTGTGAACCATGATTAATCGCAGGACTCGTGAAGGAGTTAACTCACCATGAAAAACACAGTTCAAACCTTTGCTTGAATTGTGAGTGACAATGCCCCGTGGTAAGTCACATGTCCTATGTTACACAGGAGATCTGTACTATCCACAGACACAGCTTTGGGAGGACTGGGGAGTCCAGGCAGAAGAGAAGAAAAGCTGAAAATGCACCTTCAAACCAGAGGACTAGGGCTGGGCAGAGGGCTTTGTGTGGTCATGGTGTGTGGGAGGAGGCAAGACAGAACTGTCTTCATCGTGGAAAAGGTGGAGAAAGAAAGGCGATGACAGATGCCAAGGGTATGGCAGTCAAAGCCTAGCCCTCCTTTGTTTTCTGAGAGGAGCTGCAGCCAATACATTTTCCTGCGGGCTCCTTTCTAGCTCAGGAGACTGATAGAAAAAAGAAACATTCCTGCTTGGATCTGATGGAAAGAGGACATCAGGTGGAGTATTTTCTGCATAGTGATGGCAATATGCCTAAAATACTCTCTCTGGTCTGTGCTGCTACATACGCATTGATCAGGGAAAGCAGCTGAATGGAAACTGACTGCTGTCTGGGTGGGGAAAGCCAAACATGACCATTCCTCTACTTCAAAATCATATTTCATCTTATCAGAGAAACAGATCCACTGCAGACTGCGTGCATCCTCAGCCATACAATTTCAGTCATCTGAGTGCCAGTGGTACCTAAGGCTCTTCACAGGTAGCAGACCTGCCTGGACTCCTCCTCTTGGTCCAGAGCAAATCCATCAAGGATACTCACAGTCTCCCTGCTCTGCTGCCAGCTGAGTTGACAGAAGTTGTCAGTGAGCATGGTTCAGTCACTGCTATCTACCCAACGACCCTTCTTCCAACGGAGAAGCTTAAAATAAGGTTGCAGGTGGAGAAGACCTGAGTAACATGCAATTTTTTTAATTCAGCAAGGACTTAACCACTTAACCACTTAGCTT
The DNA here is from genome assembly GCA_013389945.1 of Fregata magnificens. Lineage (NCBI taxonomy): Eukaryota > Metazoa > Chordata > Aves > Suliformes > Fregatidae > Fregata > Fregata magnificens. Next base: position 133,356 of record WAAD01006084.1, read on the forward strand.
GATGAGCTAATTCTGCTGGATTTTCAGGGGTAAACAGTGAGGGGAAAATATGCAGGTCGGTGATCATCTCTCTTCCCCAGATAAAAAATATTGGTGTGTTCAGCCGTAGTTTGGATTGAGGACTACTCACAGCTTCCCAATAGAGAACTTGCTGGGGTCTGTTAGCAAAATACTTCACAGCATCCATGTTAGCATGTGTCCACACACTAACCGATTCTCTCCTGCAGCCAGCCCCACTACGAGAGCTTCACAGCAGCCTTGAATTTTGGGGCAGGAGACTCATGCACATGTATTGCTTATATAACCTAAGGAACCACAACAGAGACCTTCTTCCCAATCCGTTATTTCAAGTGTTAGTACCTTTCAGCTCTCCAAGACAGGCATGTGTTCTGTGAAAAGCACCACTCTGCTTCCCACACAATAGAAATCTCTAACTAGTGTTTCCCTGACGATTTTATGTAATCCACTTTCCTCACAAGATACACAATGCAGCTCTCCCTCAAGCTCTCCCTCCCCATGACTGCAGTGTGACAGCTAAATACTCAGCAGTGCCAGGAACTGCCTAATAATACTTTTGCATAGAGGTCCCCATGAGTGTGCCTGAAATGGACTTTTTTCCCTACGCGGTATCATTTAGCAGCAAAACACTTATTCCATGAGGTCAGGAACATTTCAAAAATGAAAGTAACAACTCTGAGAGACACCTACAGTACTAATTACTTTAAGCCATATACTGCAATGTCCCACACTTAGCTGGAACCACCTAGACAGTTTCTGTCTACTTTCGGACCTTGGTGAGCTTTGCAAACGTGTCTCAATTTACTTCCTTGTCTGTGGAACTGCATCTTCAGCAACACTGTTGGTAGGAGTCAGCAGCTTCTCAAGACTATGGGACCAGGGGAATACTCCTTACTGCCAGAAGAGATCTTACTGTTCAGCAACCCTGTTCCAAAGTACAGGATTAAACACCATGGATCAGGCACCAACAAAAGGCCAGATGCGCGAGTTGCTTCATGGGCAGCACAGAGCAGATGAAGGGAGTGCATTCTTAAATATCTCTCTCTCTCTCTTTTAGATCCAACATCTGCTTTTCCCCCACCTAGGTCTAGACTTTGCATGGCCATCCTGCAACCAGGAACTGTGGCAGCTCAATGGCCCAGATGTGGCTCTGTTACCCATTGGTTGTTTTACCCTGATGGAAATCCCTTAACGAGTGGTTAGCTGCCTTTAAAAGTGACATAAATAATCCTTGACATAGCTGAGGTATGGCCCACAGAAACCACACTGTGCAATGGGGAAACAACTTGAAATTTTCATCTCAATCCTGCCCAGACTATTAAGAAAAGGTCTTGCATAATGGGGATAACTCTTTTTGTGCTGTGTTTGAAATAATCCACTTTTTCACTTAGCTGCTCTTAAGAGCTTCAACTTCACAACAGACAACCCATGGTCCTTGACAGCATGACCACAGAAAATTAATTCTGTGAAGATTTTTGTTATATAAAATCATGCAATTTTGACATAAGACAATGGAGGGGCTACTAAAATCCATCTGTTTTAGAAAACCGCAGAGAAGGGCTTAGGTAAAGCAGGTTTGTTTTGAAACCTGTGGAGCTAATTCATGCTCTGCCAAGATTAAGAAAATTAACGGCCTCCTAGAAAGATATAAATGAAGATCTACCCAGTTTCCCATGGCAGGTGAATGACAGTTATGCAATGTCAGTGTGGCAGCTTAGAGCTGTAACTCTCCTGAAAACACATGAAGTTGCCTGCGTCAGTGCAAACAGACGATGCAGGCACTTCATGACCTTTTCTGTTTGTTTCAGAATCACCAAATGTCAGCTTGGTCAATGATTTTGACACTCAAGACTCCATAAAAACAGAGGGAATAAATAACCCAGGATTTGGCACTTTAAAAAAAAAAAATCTCACAGCAGTGCTTTCATGGAATTAGCTGCTTTGAATTAATAAGAGTTAATAAATAATTAAATCATTGTATGTGCTGAAGCAAGTTGTGTTCAAGTAAGCATTTAAAAAGCCGCCTATTTATTTTGTCATTCCTTGCACAAAGTAATTAATCATTTACAACATTTTTTAAGTATTTAAGAGTCAAGTAAGCGGGTGCTGCTATTTAATCATGGGACTGCACCAGGCTTCTGCTGTGATAATTTCCTGTGCACAAAAGGGGAAGACTGAGAAATTATTCTCTCTTTGGTGGGGTTATCCCAGTTCTACTACTCAAACCACAGAAAAGGGTTTTTAAAGCAAAGGCTAGTGATTCAGCTTGGGCATAAAGGCTTCAAAGACTCCCCATATCACCAAAGACATGTTGAGTGACCTTGGAAAACTCTCTTCCCTTCTCTATATTGCTTCTGGTTTTCTATCAGAATGATGAAGAAAATTAGCTACCTTCTTGGCTAGAAAAAGACTATGAATAGACAAAGAATTTTTATTATATTAATTAGAAACTGTCTAGCACGAATATATGAGGAACATTCTCTCTCAAGGTTAGCCTGAGAGAGAAAAAAAGAGCATCCTGCTTGCTCTCCCATTAACTAAAGCCAAGCACCCCAAGGCACTGTGGGAATGCTTCCCCTCGTGGTACTTTTTTTTTCCCCCACTGTGTGTTTAACTAATTTTTTTAAACACAGAGAAGTGCATCACATTTCACCACAGCTGACAAAACTGACAGCTCCCCACATCTTTCTGCATTATTTAAACATCATCTGTTTTTGTACAGCTAGGAATGTTCTGAAAGAAAGTGTCATTTCCCATGGGTAGGAACATTTTAAAGAGTTTTTGACTATAACATGGTCTCCTCCTGAAAAGAAAAGGTGTGTAACAAGTAGGAGAAAATCAGAAGAAAAAAATACCCTTATTACAAGTAATGTCTTTGAACTAGAATGCCAAGTGCAGAATGCAGATAGCTTAGTTTCAAAAGCTGGGTAGAAGCAAAAGGAATAGATGAAAGATAAGGGTTTGAGAGAAAGAAGACAGTGTAGCTGGCACCTTCAGAGCTTTGGCAAACGTCTGCAGTTCACATTTCTTAAATACTGGGGCAAGGGCTTGGTATACATACCAGCCACAGCACAGCAAGCAGCAGGGAATTCCAGTACCCCACCCCACAGAAAACTACATGCAGGAGGCTGACCAAAGAACAGTCATCTGCCTTATTTAGTAAAAAATGGTTATGGCCCTTTGTCTCCTTATAAACCACATGTTCCTCAGGGAATCTGTCAGTTGCTTGCATAGTTGGTGCTGAACAAGTAAGTCCTCAATGCAGCCAGAGGCTGCACAAGGTTTGGGAAAGCCTCACAGAGCAGACGAATACACTACAAGGAAGCAGCACAGTGAAAGAAGACCAGGCGCGTTCCCACCTCTGCTTCAGGGCAGGAATCTCTGTGGGTTCTGGCTCGAGGATTTCATAGGCTAAGTTAACGTCTTCTGTCTCACGAAGCAGTGCATAGATGGGCTCAATCTGCTCATTAAATCTTGCCACGAGTGTCCTTGCATCCTTTTTGGGCATTGCCGACTCATCTTCTTCCACTTCAGTCTCGCAGAAAGTACAGCGGAAAGTTCCTAGAACGAAAAAAGTTGCTAAGCATTAGAAGGAAAGCAACAGGCTCGGCTCTTTATACAGCCTTTCAAACAGCAGTGCTTTGCTGTTTTCTTAGCTTGATGCTAAATAGGTTTTCTCCCCCTGACAATCCCTTCCCACACATAGTGTACCTGGCTATTATTTAAGCAGACAACGAAGCAAGCATTTTGATGCCTTCCACTGATACCCAGTTGGGTACAGTTTCTCGCTCTGAAAAGCCCAGATGGGCTGCAGTACCTCTACTGAGACATCTCCTAATCTCATTCCCTCTTTCTTGCTGCACATTTTAAATGTCAGCTACAACTGGGCTGTGATAAAAAGCTTCACAATATACTCTTAGGAGATCAAATATTGCCTGTTTCAGGTACTTGCACTGGTATCTCCCAGGCCACATGAACAGGCTAATTTCACAGTGAAGGAGGGTGTAGTTTTACAGTGCACCAACCACTCTGCAGTAACTGCTAGTATAACCATCTTCACTCTGCAACTGATGCAAAAAAGATGGCTGTTCCTTCTGTTTCAGGGCCAAAACATTCAAAATACTCATTACTGCAGAGCAGCAAATGCAAAAATTTATCCCACCTAACCCCCCCATATTAACTTCTTGAAATTAAGAATGGCAAAATAAGAATTGTATGAATGGCAATTAAGAATAAGCTCGTTTTCCAGGCCTCATCAGGATCTATAAAAACAGGTCAAACATAAAGGCAACTGAAATGGCTGCATGGCAATGCAGTTACAAAAAACCTACTGAACTCCTGCACAGCAGGCTTTTCAGTTTCATCACTCCATCTGCGAGTAGGACCCTTAGGGCAGTACATGCACAGTAGGACCTTACCATATGGTCCACTACAAGGGGAGTAGCCACAGTGTAGTGACTTATCCTTGCAAGTGCTGGACTGAGAACGTACCTCTGCCTCCTCAGAATGCTTACATCCAGAGCGATGCTCACAGGCTTCTCAACTTCTCTTGTCCCTGTACGATTTTTTAATTTATCCTTTCTGTGACACCTATACACATCTAGCATCATCTCTGAATACCCCAATGAAGAAAGGAAAGGACCTTTTTACTAATAGGAAGCCTGAGGATAGGTCATATCAGGGAAATGATAAGCTTATGTCTAAAAATCAGTATTAGAATCAGTGTTGAAGCCTGCTATATCACTGATGCTATGCACAAACACAGTCGAAAGAAGGGGGATTGCCCAGGGCACACGGGCATGATGTAATGAGACAGGCTGGCAAGCCAGGGCTTCTGGTATCTTGTTTTGCTGCTTACACAGATTTGCTAGTCTTGTCACTTCATTTTTCAGTGTACCTCTTTCTCTGCCTGTAAGACAGTGATAGAAACAGACCTAACTTCTTCATTGATGGCCGTGAGGGCTAGACAATGCTTGCACACTTCTTGGAAAACAAACAAAAGCACTGTTTATGACAGGAGGTAGATCTGTCGCCTCTCACCACAGTCTGTAGAGATGCAGTTTTCTACCTCGGCACCATCTGAAGTAGGTTTTGCTCATCATTACTCATAAACTAATGTGAGTGTGTTGTATACGTGGCCTGTAACATGTACACATTTCCTGCAATAAACTCTCTCTTTAGAGAGTTTGTCTTATCTACATGTAAAAGCTAGAGCACCCAACAACAGCAGTATGCAAAGCAAAGGATAAGTGGATAAAGTGCTCTTCTCTCCCATCCAAGCATGAAACACTCTGCTTATTTTTTCAGGCTGTAAAAATTGCCCCTACCGATTCAAAAATTGTACATTATATAAGCTGTCAGCCCGGCAAAAATTAAAGCCAAAGTTTGATCTCCTTATCCCACATCTGAGGCTATCGGCATGACAAATTGGCAAACAAGCTGAATCAATTTAAAATAATTAGCACATCTCAGGTCCCATAATGGACTAAGTGAACAAACACAGGTTAATGAGGAAAACTCTCCTCTTTTTACACCCCCCCAAAAGTCCTGTTACATGTTCCTGAGACAGCTCAGACTTTTCACGCTTCCATCTGTGAACCCCATGAGTATTTGCAAAAGATTAAGATCGTAGGGAGAATGGTTCCAATTCAGAGTACCAAAAAATCAGAAAGCAAATACAGCTCTAATGAAACAGAACTCCTAAAGCTATCATGGATTTGCTGCAACTTCCACCCCTCAGGGTTCTTAATAAGCAAAAAAAAAAGTTAATAGATGAATTATGTAAAGAATCTGGGAATGAGTGAAATGACAAGCTTCCTACATTAACATGCTTGTTTTTTTCGAGGTGATGCAGCATTTCACAAGAGGCATATGTGATTAGAGAACTGGGAGGTTGCTCTGCCATGGCAGATGGCATTTATATGTCGCAAACCTCTTTTGTTAGACTTTAAGAGGTCACAAAATGTCACCAGAGCTTTTATGACATGGCACATCACATCAGCAGTGACACGTGTTCCTTACAGATATGAACTGCATATGACAAACATGAAGTGGGGCCCATCCAAAGGCTGAGAATGGCAATGTTCCCACTCTGACTGACAATGTATTTCTTCCTTCAGCCCTTACACACCTGATAGTTTTCCATTCAAATATGCTACATAAACGAGGACAAGTAGATATCCTGGAGCGAACAGACATGAGGCTTTCCTGCATCTTGGAAATGCTAAGGGAGAGCGCATATATCCCCTCCTTTCCACACATGCTCAGGCACTCAACAGACTTATCTGGCTGCACTTTAAAAAACAGCCATCTGAAAAAGATCTCCTCATCTGCTCCCAGACTCCCCAGGACAGATACACTGGTAACTTGGCTCCCCAAGGCATACTAATATTAAAGCAGCTCAAGCTCTGAAGTATAGGGCCAGAATATTTAGAGATAATTCCTAATGACTTGATTTCACTTGAGAGAAGGAAAAGGTCAACTGCCCACGCGCATTGCATGCACGATGTCCAAGCGTGCGTGCTGCATCTGCTATAATTAACACATTTAACTGGCTACAGTCTCCTGAGTCTGAGCCCAGCTCCTGCTCACACCCTCCTCAAAGGGTTCAAAGCCTCATCTCCAGCCCAACAAGGTGTCTTCCTGTCCTTTGGGATACTGCCCCAGACTCTCACTACTCTGATACTTACAAACTATTTAATTTTCAACCTAAACTTATTCCCATTCATTTCAAACCTATTTACTGTTGTTGTATCTCAGCTGAGCTAGCTTCCATTTGCTGTTAATCCTTCAGGTATATTTACAAACTGCTGTCTTAGTCATCCCTCCATCTTCATTTTGCAAGGCTCAATAAGCCACACATTTTTCTTTGCCTTTTAAAACCGGCCACCCATTCCTCCGACTACGCTATCAGCCTCACTGGGCACTTTCTCGAGTTTGCTCTCATCTTTCCGCTGTAAAGCTGGAAGTATATACAAGTGTCCAGATGAGTCTTCCCAAAAGCCCAATGGCATTAGTGCTTCTCTGATTGCCACTGAGACCTTTTAAGATCACAGTGTAACAGATCATGAAAGTGCTGCCTCAATTATCACAAGATCTAGCAATGCTCCCAGACCTCTCTTCCTCCTCTGTAGCTTCCAGTTGATGAGCTCCACGTTTATAGGAGACATTTGCATTAGATGCTAGGTGCATGACACTGTAATTTAAACTATAATCTTTCAGCTCCTTTTTATTCCTCCAGCCTTCACTCTCATCTAATTCTTTATTCTTGACTGCATCACAAAACACTAAGCTAATTCATTTTCAAAATCTCCCACAACCTTCTTTTAGAAGTAGCATTATTACCATTACATGGAGAGTGAGCTAAGGCACAGATGGCACAATTTCAGAAGTATCTGCTGATTTGAGCAGTACTTGATTCAAGATGCCTTAGAAACGCTTTTCTGAAACTTCTGTTTCAGCAAAGACCGTGCAGTATTTTTACCAATCTTCTTCCAGGCTCTAGAATCGGGCATCTCAAATGAGTTAGGTACAACAGCTAATGATAGCCTTTGAAAAGTTTAGCTCAAAATGACTAGTCCAACACCACACAGAAACTTAGATGGTCTGGAGGATCAGATCATGTTCCTCTGGCTACTACAGCCATTTTCTTCAAGTAATTCCCTGACTCTCACACTGCATGTTCTTCCTCCTTTTGCAGCAAGCCGGAAAAAAAGTGCATTATATGCACACAGCTTAGCTCTGTTACTGAGCAAAGCATACGTTCTGTAGGGGAAAAAAATTATGTGGTAGGGAAAAAGTTACAGGATGTATAAGCAACTTTAATTTCAGCACTCTCTAACCCTGAGTGCTTCATTTGATGTTAAAAAGAGAGTATTAAGACCTTGAGGAAAGGACAGGAGTTTCCTAGGTTCCTACCAACAGGAAGCCGGACAAACGCCTCCCACCATGCGATGTTGTGCCGACAGCCATATGGTTAATCTGCAGACCTGGAGCCCTGAGTTCCGCACAGGCCTCCACCATTTGACTGAATGAAATAACAAAGATGACCACCTGCTAGTGCTGCGCAGATTGGCTGCAGGGGGAGCAGGATGCCTTGCCAGCTTGCTTCCTGGCAACAAAGGGAGAATGAGAAGGAAACACCTTGGGTCCTGCTCTAGCTTCTCAGAAGAGATGTGCTTTGTGGGAACCTGCTATCCTACCTGCTAGTACCAAGCCTGAGGTTTCCTACCCAGCTCTTCCCATCTGCTCCCATCCCAGTTCCTGGCTTTTCCCCACTCTGATGGTCCTGCTCTCCTTGCTAGCAAGTCCTGGTCTATCTAGTCCTGCTTTCTCAGCCCGGGCTTCTCTCACTTCTCAGACTTCCCTGTTCATACTTCTTTTCCTGGGCTGCTTTTTCCAATCTCAGCCTCTCCCCACTCCCGTGCCTCTCTGCCCCACACTCTCTGACCAGCTATTTCTGCTTCTTAATTTGAGCCCCAGTCATCAGATTAATTTCCTGTTTCAAGCCAGAGAGATGGAAGATCTTTTCACAGCACAACCTGTCATTCAGAACAATATAACACAGGCAAAGGCATATGCATTTCTCTGGTCTCTTACATTTTCTCATCAGCCCATTCTTCAAAACGGCCAAACTGTTTTTTGATTAATTTTTCCTAAGCAATTTAAACTTAGTTGGATACATAGAATGCAAAAAACTCAGCATAAAGTGTTTGACAAAGTTTTGAACAGAACAAAAACCACAGAGCAATTCCTATGCCCGCCCTCCGCAAACGATCCAAGCTCATGTAACGGAAATACTCAGCAACCTAAATAACAGACAGTGCTGTCAGTACAAATTATAATTAACTTCCTTTCATTTCTCATTGATTTTCAAGATTGAGAGGACTGTTTATGACAGCACCTAAAGGCATTTCTCTCCTGAATCACTAAAGATACAAATAGTAGGCCAAGTGGCTACAACAGACCTGGATCATTAGTTACCATAACATACTCCACGTTAGGATATAAGGATAGTCACCACTAGAAGTAGCAACCTGAGGGGTTAAATTGAAGCAAAGAGAGTTTTAATGACCTTAATGGACCGAGCTAGTAACAGAGCTGACTGTTAAAACAGTTGATTGTTAACTGGATTAATGATAATGCAGATTAGACTGTAGGAGCTGTTGATCTTTAGTGACTCCCAGACTTAAACAGACTTCTCAGCCCTCATTAAACTGTCCTCATCATCTCAACGAGAAAGCAACCCAGTGTGTCTGAGTGGAAAACACACTCCTGCCCCAAGGAAAGATGAGTCTCCTGTCGATTTTATCAGGTAGCCTTCCCTGGCCCCATCTCTCTTTTCTCCCCGTATTGGAGACCTATAGTCCCAAGTACATTTGTATTCACATTTGACTTCCAAAAACCTAGTTGTTTTAGGCAAAAAAATAGAGAAACCCACCAATAAAATCAGTCTCCTGAACACCACAGCAATACCATTCTCTCTTGCAAGTAATTCAGTGTTTCTACACATGCATTAAAAGAGCCAATTACAGAGCACAGTGTGTTACATAAAATGTAATGCCACATCTCATCTTTCTGAGACAGGTTTCATGGTCCACTGGATCTCAAGCTCTTGAGGACACTCCACAGCCCAGGCCTGACAGCAGTACTCTATCTTGAAACGTGACAGAGAGAGTGTATGTTTTTATATTAGACCTGTGCAGACGCTGTTGTCAGAGCTTCTTAGGATACAAGAACAAACACTGGACCATGTGTAGGAAATGTCAGCATTTTGGGAAGATTTTCTAACCCCACTTCTGGAATAAAACATCCATTCAGTTTTGCCACTGAAACCCAAAATGCATCAGGCTTCATCCCAACAGTCTGAAAAGGCTCGCTTTAAAATTTCTAACTATAGAGAAGGTATACTGCAACTGAGATGCGTAACATTGCACAGACAGTGACAGAGCAAATCCAGAACACGCAGGGGACATCTGAAAGCGGAGAACTGAAAAGTACACAGGACAATGCTGCCCAGAGGAGGTGGTCAGTGCAGTGGCTGTAGTTTGAAGCAGTTTGAAGCAGGCTGAAGTACGCAGCACCCCTGCGAATGGCACTGCAACCAAATCGTGACACTCGCCAGATGAGGCCTGAGCAGACGTGAACGTGGACTGCTAAATACAGGATCCTGCCCCCAGAACTGACATCTCTCTTTGTAACAGGCTAAGAAAGTACAGCATCTCCTCTATCCCTCTATGCCTTTCCTGAAGAGGTACTACAAGGTACACACGATTAGGATGATGGGCAGGAAGGATAGCAACAACCAATACTAAAGGCTGCCCGATGCATCCTATTATCAGATCCTAGGCTGAAATCTGCTAAAACATCTTTTATATCACAATTCTGCCTCAGAGGAGTGAGGAAGCGAGTGGAGTGCGTGTTTATAAAATGTCAAACGCAGCAGTTCAGCTAGAAATAGGGCTAGGAACAAATAATGTAACTAATACCATTATCTGAAGAGAGATTTTAATCTCTTTATGAATTTTTCTATGGTTTTCTAAAGTTATGTTATCTACAGTTTACAAATGAGATTGAGAACCTAAAATGAAGGAAAAAAAAAAAATCCTTTTAACTTTATACGCCCCAAATCCAGACCCAGTTTCTCCCAGGTACATATATATTCTAGTACAAATCCTACTGAGTCAACAGCTATGAGATCAATACTTCTCAGTATCAGACTATAAGGTTTTAAGACAGTTTTCTGTGAATTAGAAAACAAGCAAGGATCGTTCACCTGCAAACAGCTTGTTTTCACTGACCTGTTCAACATGATACGGGACTCTACAGTGGAGGCAGGAAGATAAAATACAGTTCAGCAGCAGCATTCAACTGTCTAACCCCCATGTATAACAGGTTTGGGAAGGAGTCTTATATACTTCTACCCTCCAAATCAGCCTTCAAAAAAGGTTTATTCTATGAATTCAGTAAGTGCAAAACCTAGTATCTGATCATACAATTCAACGCCATTTCATAATATATGCGCACCAAGATATAGCTGACTTTTGAGTACATGATTTCGAGCCTTAATAACGTTTCTTAAACATTTTTCTTGTTTAATATAGATTCAGAGTATTGAATTGCCCACCAGGTATCAAACAGAGAGTAAACATTTCATTTGGGATTAATGTCAGTCAGTTTTCTTTTCAAAGCTTCTATTATTGTAATATAGATGTAGCAGACACAGCATTTAAGGGCACTTATGCAGTAGCACTGTTTCTGATTCAGATGAAGTAATTCTGCCAGAAATGTGTTCAAGAGGGTTCAAAACCGCAACTTGCCAACATATGAAAACTGATCAAAACAATTTGTTCAAAAAATAAAAACAAGATGGCAACTTATAACAAAAAAAAAAAGAGATAAAGGCATACTCTTAAACACACAGTATGATTAGCAAAAGGCAAAAGAAATATATTTTATAATTGCCATGGACCAGTGTCTCACTATAATCAGAAGGAAATTTCACTTAGCCAGTGCATATGTTCATGTATTATTTATTGTCCCTGAGAGCAGTGTGTAAATGTATAAAAATTGAGGGACCGGCAGTCGTGGAAACAGAAGGTCTCCCTGTTACGCTGCAGAGCGGATTTTACTAAGGCAGTTACATTACCCTAGGCATTTGGAAAAATGGTGGTGCTGGAATGTTATTACAGATTGCCAAGAATAGCGTCCAGCACTTGTTCTGGACCCTCTCGGCACAAAATGAACTCTGGTGTTAACAATAACAGTAGGAATTGCTGAAATAAAGACACCCTTGGCAACACCTTTGAATACATAAGGACAGCATTTTTCTTCCCTGAAAATCTCAAGCATTTAGGGACAGGGAAACAGAAGCAGAAAAACGTTCAGAGACTCGCTCCAGATCCCCTTGTTTCAGGCAATGGCAAACACGAAACACTTCCCATGCCTGAGATTCATTTGTTAAACCACACCAGCACTTCTGATTTTCTGGAAGAGATCTGTCCTTCCATGTTCGCTGTCACTACTGAATCCCTTTAGTAACATACAACAGATTCCCTGATGAGAGAGATTTACAACTCCGGCACACCTACTATGCTACTTGTAGTCAAAAATTCAAATTCAACAGAAGGTGGCTCAGAAATGCCAACAACTGAAACCCTTTACTTTCAAATTCTCTTAATGTATGGCCAGAAAAATTCCCTACTGCATGAGCTTGCTCCACAAAGCTACTACGGCCGCCAACAGAGAACAATACAGATTAATAAAAAAAATTTTTAAATGTCGTTTTCTCCTCATTATAATAAACTCCAGTTAAAAAGAAGAGTACCCAAAGGAATATGCTGTGGATGCTGAGACTTTGCATTTCATGCAAATCTGCTCATGTACACACAGGAAATCTATTTAAGAACAAAGAGCAAGAATGAAATCCTTAAACCATTGTCCCAAGGCAGTATTTGAAAGGCTAACGGGGCCAATGTCAGAAGCATGCGTTTCCATACCAGTGCATCAAGCAGTGGCGGGCTTTGGGATGACAGCAGCTGGCAATGGCAAGAAAGAGGAAGCAAGGCAGTGAGCTTCAAGCCAGTGCATTGTTTCCAGCCTTATTTTCAGTCGTGTTGCACGATGGGCCAACACCAAGAGGACAAGCTGCTCTTCAGTCTACTTTTCGCTTTTTGTTTTCCGAGAGGCTTTGGAGGCCCTTCATAACGAACAAAGCAGGTTTTTCAGATGCTGGTTACTGAAGAACAAAGACGGTCTATTATCAGAACAGATGCCATGTTACCCTCCTTCCTGAAGGTCTGAATAGCTTGTGGGCAATGCTCGCCAGCTATTTGTGGGTGTAAGAGATCATGCTCCTAGCCTGCAGTTTTTGAAAGGTGCCCCAGCACTGCAAAAATATACAATCATATGTGACAAGAATGGGTATCGCCCTCTAACTGACTTTTTGCGATTCACTTTTTGCTGGGAATATGAAGGATGATGCAAGCTAGCATTTTCTACTCAACTAACTTGTATTCTCAGCTATAGAAAAGGTAACAGATCCGCTTCTGAGACTTGTGCACACACCCTTTGCCTAGAAATCGCACCTGTTAACTGCTGCCTTACACAGTATTTTTATAAATCTATTGATTCTTTTCATATTTCTCACATTTTATCACACGAAGCCTCACTTGTTACCTGCCATCAAGAAAACTGGAATACCCCTGTATTCTTTTTTGTACCTTTAGATAATTCTTCTAGATAGTCATGCCACTCCCTGTTCTCTTTTCTTCTCAATGCTATGCCTTTTAAAAACTCCTTTGTGCATAAGTTCTTCTTCCTTCTTTACTCCCAAAGGAAATATCTTTCCCCCCTTCCTTGTGAAAACTGGACATGCCAAATGAGACACCCCAAACTGGTCCAAGTAATGCTGCATGAAGGGCCACCTTCGCATGGCTGGGAAAGGATTACAGCCAAGCCAGATCCCAACTGCAGGACCCCCTGTACATAACTAGATGCTCAGCGCTGTGGCCAGAGCCGGCAGAAGGGAGTGAACAGAAGTCAAAAGAAGTGCAATGGCAAAGCTTCCTCCAAAGATGGTGCACTCAGTGCCTGACCACCTTCCTTCCCTCTCTGTCCACACGGAGCCATTAGAGTCATGGGAGTGGCACTGAAAGCTTGGGCAGTGCTTCGTGGCCGAGGCAGTGGCTGGCAGGAAGGACCTCAATTTCTCCTTAAGTAGAAAAGAGAGAGCAAATGGAAAGACAGGCTCCCTGAGACTCAGCTGAGCTCCAAACTGTGGGAAGGTGCCAGAATTGTCACGGAGAGAAAAAAGTTGGCAGGTTCTAAGTGGCAGAATCACACACATGCCAGGAGGTAACCTGGAACAGAAAGGGAAGCTAACACACGAGGCCTACAAAAAAGTTGGAAAAAGAAATTAGGGGGCGGGAATATCAGGGCACCAGGCGAAACGTGAAGGAGAAACTGCTGAGGCTGCTCAAATCCTTGCCCATGACACTGGGCAGGATCTCTTGTGAAGCGGGGACTAAGGTCTGGGTAGCTCCCTCCCATGCTGCCCAAGAGAAAGAAGCAACAGGGGAGATTTATTTTTTACCTTCCCAGAGAATGACCTTATCTATCCCTTTTCTTTTGACTTGTGCAGTGCGAACCACATGGGCCTTCGTAGGTGAGAGGGACTAAAATGACAGCATGGCCTAGCGAGACAGTCGCAAGTGCCATGGACACATGTTAAAAAACAAGATTTCTGCTAACAACCCTTCGAAGACCAAATTCCCAGCACTCTCACCTCTACTACCTGCTTGGAAAGGAGGTGCTGTTTTCAATTACTGCTTTTTTTAGAGGAAAAATATCTTCTACAGCTAAGGGCAATTTTTGCCTTCTGTACTGCAGTCTCTCATCACAGGTTTCATGATAAAACTGAGTTAACGCTCACCGATGGAGCCAGGCACCCCCGCACTGCAGGGCTTGTACATAACCCTGTCTTACCAGCATCCAACCACTTAAAAAGATTTAAAGAGCAAGCCATCCCATGTGCACATAACTTTCTTTAAACCGTACTCTCACTCCAGCAACTTGCATACCAAAAGCAGCAGTTTGGAAAGACAGGGGCAATGAAATAAACTGGTTCCCAAGATTATTTCACTTCCTAAAAAAATAAGTTAAGACAGGGCATTTCAGGTGCTAGAGATGCAAAATACTAAGAGTCTGACCTTCCTGCAGTGGCACACAGGAGAATTGATCAGAAACAAAGCCAGTGAGACTAGTTTTCCAGTTCAGCCTGACCTATGCATAACAAGAAATAAGCCAGTAATTTATTTCCATTCTCATCAGTTGCAACACCAGCAAGAGAAAAGCACTTGTTAGTATCAGGTGTATTTTAACAGTGTTTCTGACCTAAAGATTACTGCTGTTGCAGATAACCCACTAGTGATTTGCCATCTCATTCATGGAACTGTTGGAGATACTGATGAAGCTTATAGCAATGCCAGACAAAGCAATAAAAAGCCTCCTTGACATCTGCAGATTTTGAGAGTCCAGAGGGACCACCTCTCTTTATGTCATTCTATCTTATTTCTGCTTTAAGTTAATTTCTTCTTACTGCTAACATCTCAAATTAGATCACCTGAAAAGTAAGAGCTGAAGCAGCTTAATTCAGCCTTGCCTTGTCTTCCACTCACTCTTACACACAGAGAAAGCCCTTGGATTGTTTTGCATAGAAAATACCTCTTTAACAAACTAAAACAGCACTACCATTTAAAAAGAAAGTATAAAAGGAAAGAAGAGCGGTTAAAAAATGTGAAGCAATAGCAAATTTCATCTGACCTTTTCTATTTTACAATGCATGTTTCTGCAGAATGTGCTATTTAAGGTAGACTGTACAGACCTGACAGTCTTAGACAAAAAGTATTTAATGTATCACCTGAAATGTCTTCCGAAACAAAAACATAAGTTTTCCATAAATTACACCACAGCAAAATGTATCTTTGGACATCAGACTGGATGTACACTGAAAGGAGATGCCATGACAGATAGCCTGGACTATAGAAGCTAAAGACACAAAATAAGAAATTTAGTTTAACGAATGTTACTAGGCCAACAAAATAGACTGACAGTTCATCTAAGTGGACTAAGTGATTGAAATTTACTGTTGATTTCTATTACAAAACAATAACCAAAAATGTACTCCCTATTTTATTTCTTAATTTGATCAAACAAAACATCTGCTAATTCTTACAGCATTTCATTAACCTCTTTAGTCAAACAGAAAAAAAAAAACCCCAAAGGTAACATGGATAAAAACTACCTTTCAGATCACTAAAGCATCAAAACTCTGGAGCTGTACCTCTGATACTGCCTTTCAGCTGAATGGGTTGAGTCAGCTTCCACCTAGTCTGTTTTGTGAGTGTATAGAGAATTAATGTTTGTGAAGTGTTTTGAGCACAGCAAGTGTCACGTCCTTTCCTCTGACACAGACCACAAATCCAAACTAGGTGCATCCATGGATAATGTTTCATACTGTCCATACAGACAGTGCTCATAAAGGTCCTATAAACCTCTTATATGTTTTTATTTCTGATGATCTACGATTCCACTGAGACAAAAGCAAGAAGAAAGTGACCAGGTTTTCCCAGTTGCTTTTTAGGAGCTAGGCATACCTGCAGATATATAAAAGAGTATGAGTACATTAAAAAAAAAAAAACCAAACCCCTAAAACCGGTCCTGTTTTTCTTTTTATATATTCTTTTCTTCATCAGAAACTTCTTGTATCTTCAAAAACAAGTGCTTCTCCGATAACTCATTTTACAGAGCTGCTTCTCTGCTCTTCCTTCCCTTTTCCCAGGGGGAGCAGTGGCTTCAGTGATCATGTGTCACAACAGCTCCTGATTAATTCTGATAGACAACCAGCAGTTAGCTGGCACATCATCATCATCATCGCCCTAGGATGAACAATAATCTGCCTCACCATCTGCTCCCAAATTTATTTTTAACCAGTCATCTCTCCCTCCAGTGCGGCGAGTGTAGCAAGAACGGCAGCACCCTTTCCCCTGGAAGCATCGTGCTGCAAGGCGGTGGCAGGGGGCGAGGGGGAAATGTCCACTTGTGTACCCCTGAGCATCACGGTGGATAGGAAACAGATGGATAAATGCAGGATCAGAGGAAAGAAAAATTGCTTCTTTACCATAGGGGCAGGCAACTGCCTGTTCTCCTCCAGCAGACAGGGAGTGCCCGCTGTTTTTTCAGTTCTTTGGGCAAGTTTGATAACATTAAATGGTCCAAGCTGGTAGGAGAAGCAGGGGGAGGTAGGTTGACCATTTACTGATGGGAATATGCATCCCTGCATTTACTGAGGCCCATGCAAAATTTCAACATAAAAGCTTTTTGGATCACTTCGGTTCACCTCTGAAAGTTAAACCTACAAAACGTTCACAGACAGACACTGCCCCAAGCAAGCTGTGCTATTGTGCCAGTTAGTCTCAACTTATGACAACCCTTGTGTAGCGTGGACTTGGTTCATTAACCTCCTTTGAAGAGTAGCACCAAGATGTTACATCAGCATGGGAAGCTAGTTGGGAGCCGTGGGAAGGACATGAGCACAGCCTTGATAAAGTCATAAGGCAGTGAGGAGGTTTATTTTGTAACTGCATGGCCCTGCTCACTGCCTTCACGCTCACTTTCAGGTATAGTAGTACAGTCCAGGAGGTGACAATAACAGTGTCACTGTGGCTATGCCACTGCTGAGAAGTGCCGCTGACACCAGCAAACTGCAGGTGGACAACGGCATATGTGGAAACTGATGTCATGTTGTAATAGAGGCTTAGAAAGAAATCTGGTGGAGCCTAAAGCTTTGTACAGCTGGTAAAATGAGCTATGCGTCTTTGATATACTGTCATCAAGATCTGATGATCTGATTACCCCACAGAAAACAGGGAACCGTTGAAAGCAGTCTCTGGGATATGAAGAACTGTCAAAATCTCAGAAAGACAAACACAAAGGGCAAAAAGGGAAGCTCTGAGGGATCTGAGAAAGAATAGAAACATAGAGGGACCTTAGCAGGTCTCCAGTCCAGCCTCCTGCTCAAACCAGGGCAATCAGACCTGACTGCTTATGACTTTATCCAGTCACGTCTTGAAACCTTCCAAGGGTGGAGACCACACAACACCTCTGGGCAACCTGCTGCACTTGCTTGACTGTCCTCATGGTGAAAAGGTCTTATATCGGGCTGGAACATCTCGTTTCGATTTATACCCATCACCTCTTGTCCTCCTACCAGGCACCACTGTGAAGATCTCCTGGCTTTGTCTTCCTGGTAATCTCTTGTAAGTGACAGGTATTAGATGCCATGCTGTCTGATGCTGGACCGTCCTGCAAAACATCCTCATAAGCAAACAAGGGAGAAGGGCTAAAGGTGAATTGACAATAAGGAGCATGCACAAATGAAAAATATTCTCAGTGAGTAGGTATCAATAATTCGGTATCAGCTGGGATAGCCCTATGAAGTGAGGCCCTGACGACAGTTAATCTTTTCTAGCGACTGGCAGATAACTAAATTCTGTGAATTCAGTTCACAGTTTAGAGGGCAGAAGGGGTTACAAATGCTTTGGGAGACAGGATTGCAATACCAAATGGATAAATGCTTGGAATAAGTATTATGAAATTCAGTAGAGACAGGCAGAAAATACTGCACTTGAGTTTAAAAAAAAANAATTGTTTCAGCGGCTCACTGCAAAAAACTCAGGCTTATAACAGAGGACAAAACCAGGAACCAACAGTGTTGTGCTGCGAAAAAAAAAATAAAAGAAAATCTGGCTGCTATGTATATTAATAACTATGTCATGCAAAGCATGAGACAATAATATGCTATCCTGCTTTATTCTGCCCTATGAATATCTCTGCTGATAAACCGGGTGCAGCTTCAGATCCCATACTTGAAGATGGGGACTGACTAACGATTCCAAAAGAACAAAGTGACACAGCTTAACACGTTTCATTAGGGAAAAATTGGAAAGACAGACTTGTTTAGTTTTAAGGTGGTGGTGGTAGGGAACAGCAAATTTTGGATACTTAGTATGTTACAGTAATGAAAATGGTGACAAACTGTTCTTCATTTTCACACATACACACAAAAGATTACTCACAGCTTTAATTTGGAGTAAAAAACCTTTAGGTTAGCGTATTAAGAAAAACTGAGGATAAGCAGCACTGGAATATGCTAGCCATGGAGGTTAAATTTATCCTGCTTCAGAACAGGATAATGGGCTATCTCTTCTAGCCCTGCACTATATCTGAAAATAGCCTTCAGCGTATTCTGAAATGCAGATTTCTTTTATTGTATACTCATTCCCTACTTTGTACCTACTTTTCAAAGCAGAAACAAACATAACATTTTTTTAAAGCTGCAACAAACATAAAATTGACAACCAAGTAAGAGCTTCCCTCCCACCACTGAAGACTGTTTAATAAATAAGATTGCTAACAGCTTTCCTTGGAAAATTTGATTTCTGCATCATCATTCTGGTTCACAAAGAAATGATTTCTCTCTTGTTTTAGGGTTTCTTCTGTACATTTTAATCAACAGACTGTCAATTTTAGGATACATTTTTCCACTATGCTTATGCTGAAAGCCAGTAAGCCAGGGTGACGGTAACTGAAGGGTACCAAACTGGACACCACCTCTGGAGCCCCGTACTCCTTACTGAAACCTTTTGTACCATCACTGGTATGAAAAGAGTGTCCAGAAGGAACTGGTTCAATCTGCAAACTCCATGCAACAGTGTGCATACAGACAGAAAATCTGGCCCTTTTAGAAGACATTGGAATCACTGCAAATGATCAGGTCAACTGCTCTTTTGCAAGCACAGCAGTCATTTGAGAGCTGTGAGATACACCTTTCCCTTGCTGCAGGAAGGAACAACGCAGGTTGCCCCATCTGAATGGTTGCATACTGTAGTGATCCTAACCAAGAGGCTACTGCACACAGTGTCAGTGATCCACAGAACAGTTAGCCTGAGTAGCTACAGGTCTATGCTGTGCTACGCTGTGCTGCATATAGCACTTGGCCTTCAGGCCTGTGCTGCACATATACCCTGGCCGCAGGATAACTTGGCCAGTTAATCATACCAGACAACTCCGTAGGCAGCTCTCACACCAGCGATTGCACCACCGTATCTTTAAGTGAAGCAGCATGCTCTCATGCAAACTTTCTTTGTCTCAACAGCAGAAATTATTATTAAAATTTTCTTCTAAGAAACTCCTCTAAGAACACTGAAGACCTTCATGCCGGCGAGCCTCTCCATGCATGGGGTTCTGCACGTTGAGCTGTGCCCTGACTGGAGGTCTGTCTGATGCTGCACAACATGGGATTCCCAGCATCAGAAGGCATAGAAGATTATCCATTCTCCCTTTCCTTCTTGTTAGTTCCAATAAATCATATTTTAATCAATACCTCACAGAGTCTTGAGTGCCCTTCTTACTGGGATCATAGCAAACACCTGTACAAGTGCCTTACATATATGACTGACACAGACCATCTGCTAACCTGTTTAAGTCAAAGTCACAGCTGTGTTTTTTTACTTTAACACAGCATTTCATGTCTGACCTGGCAGTGAACATCTCATGATGCTTTTGTCCTGTTTTCCCAGTCTCCAACACATGCAGGCTGAAAGAAAACTATAAAATTGCAGGTTGATTCCTATGAGAAATTCTTGATCCTCACATTCTTTTCTATTGCTCCTAGCATGCTCACTTATGAGGTATGCTGTAAGGCACACACTTACCCTTTGGGAGGCTCTGAATAGAGTGAACCTGCTGATCTGAAAGTGGGAAGAGAGCTTAATCCAGCTTGAATTAATTTAAGTGATCACCACTAAAAAAACCAAACCAGTAACATTCTTGATCCTTTGCGCTTTTAAGCGGTTTCAGGGGTGAAGACAAAAACTTACAGATGAGGAATGTTACCAAAAGCTACCTTCACACTCAAAACACTGTCCAGAATCTGAGCCAAGATATCTGTGATCTCAGTTTGCTATAGGTGGTTTTAACAGATCAAAATAAAGCACAGTAGAATAATAATGACTAGCATAAAAACTATTTTAAGATCAAGTGATAGAGTTTGTTTTTATAAATAAAAAATATTTTTAATGGATAGTTTTCTTAATGAAAACTAAACCCTATTATTTTTGTAGGACAGTTCAGTGTCTCTCCTGGATTGGACTGTTCTATACAAAAGAGAAGTTTAACACACACCAGACCATATGTGAGCTTAATTTTAACATGTGCCAGTTTACTAGGTCTTCCAGAGTCACAGAATTAAACTGGCATTCATATGGTGCACATGACAGCCAGAGAGGGCTCTTGCCACTGGACTTAAGACACTTAAAACCAGACATGAACATAGGGGCTACTCGTCAGCAGGGCTCCCTTCACTGGCAGCAGAGAGAAAGAAGCTCCGTTATAGACCACTTCTGCCTCAGGTGTCCATGTCTCGTTTGTAAACACTTTAAGTTAGGAAAGATTAATACCTTGTCTAGTATCAATGCCCATGTTTGGGAGGAATCTCTCTCCCGCTCTCTCCCATTTATCCAGTTGGATTACTGGAACATTTTCTAAGGTCCTGCAAATACATTTTTAAACAAAACCAGTGTTGAGGCTAATTTTGGCTTCCTTCCAAAGTCTTCAAAAGAGTAGAAAAGTTATCTGCATCAGTTTCCTGACCTGCCTTTTATTTTTATTTTAGCAGTGTTAACTAATGAAGAGTGCCACCCTACATTTGACATTTTGCAGCACAGGCAGATGAAAGGTTTTACGGTTTCAAACCGTGACTCAAGAAAGAAAATGACAATACCCCAGCCTTTCAGATTTTCTCTGAGGATAAGAGTTTGGAAGTCTGAACTTGGAGTCTCTTCCTAAGTTTGTCACCAAGTTATTTCCAATTACGAACACGTCATATACATATCCATGCAACTTATGTTTACATATGTGTATAACTTTGCAAGACCTCACTGTAACACTGTCAGTTATTGCCATTAGAGAAGAACATTATTCAATGATTAGTTCTTTTTGATAAATTAATTTTGCTGCCAGTAAGTGCCAGCATAATTTAATATTATACATTAAAATAGAAAATAGAAATTAGTGCAAGCATACACTGTCTGATACAGCATACAAGGCAGTAAACTCATTTGCAGAAAAACAATGTATTGCATTTCTTTTGAGAAGAAAGGGCGTTTGCATATTGTCAGATGCATATGTACAGAAGGAAGAAATAAAGTCGCAAATCTACCGTAACGTTGCTAATTTACTGATGTTTGAGTATCAGTTATCCACTCTTTTTCAATCAAAGCCAGAAAGCTCCAGTACTGTTCTGTTTAGATCTTTCACGTCCATCACTGCAGTAACTTCTAGAGCCCAATGTCAATAAATTTTCTTCTCTGCTCTGCCTTGCCTCCTGGAATGCATACATTTTTTAAAAATCTAACAGAAACAGTATTCTGAGTACTTCTATACTCTTGTATTAAATATACTTTTTTACAGACCAAGTTTCCATCAAAAATTTCTCTTCCCACTCAGATCAAGGATCTTTCCTTACTTACACAGTCCAAGATCCTCTCTATCACTTTTGCATCAGCTTTCCTTTTAACAAAAAACTCTTTGACTTTCCTAAATATTTTCAAATTAATTCTGCTTCATTCACAAGAATTTAGGGAATGGAGCAATTTGTTCTGGTTCCATTTGAACACACAGGGATGAAGGGATGTTTTGCCTTAGAGCTATGACTAAATGAGGTGAACAGAGAATAAAAACAAAAGCAAAACCCCAAACCGCATAACTGTGCTCTGCTGGCACCTGCACCGATCACTTGCTGCTTTAAGAAAAGCTGAGCTTTTAATGGGAAGCAGGCACAAAAGCAGTCACTTGTTATCACTGCAATCCCAAACCAGAATACTCTCAATTCTCCTTGGGCACAAGATGAAGAATAGCACTACAAAGTTAGTGCTGTCCTCTTCTGTGTGCTCCAAGGACTACCTTTCAGCTTGTTTCAGCTAGTTCATCATGTAAAAGTCACAGCCATCCCCATTTAATCTGTTCATTGTCTGCCTGATGCACATCCAAAGAGATTCACAAAAACATGGCGATACAGGTCAAAGATGCAAGAGAAATCTCTCTCCATTTCACAACAAAGTGTTCAGTACTTATAAAGGATTTACTTCAGGGTCAAGGAAAGACAGACAAAAAATTTCAGTTGAAGCAAGAAGAAACATTCAGATTTTTGACCAAAGTGGTCAGCAAGACATCAAGGTACTTCATTAAAATCCATGCAAGTCTTCTGAAGAGCACAAAACACTGCCTTTCAAATTTATAAACAAATCCGGAGTCTGACTTAACCCTTAAATAACAAAATTATAATGCTCTGGATTTTAAAAAAAAAAAAAAAAAAAAAAAATCAAACAAGA
>WAAD01006085.1:5758-50720 GCA_013389945.1 Fregata magnificens
GAATACTGTGTTCAGTTTTGGGCCCCTCAGTACAAGAAGGACACTGAGGTGCTGGAGTGTGTCCAGAGAAGGGCAACGAAGCTGGTGAAGGGTCTAGAAAACAAGTCTTATGAGGAGCGGCTGAGGGAACTGGGGTTGTTTAGCCTGGAGAAGATGAGGCTGAGGAGAGACCTTATTGCTCTCTACAGCTACCTGAAAGGAGGTTGTAGTGAGGTGGGTGTTAGTCTCTTCTCCCAAGTGACTAGCGACAGGACGAGAGGAAATGGCCTCAAGTTGCATCAGGGGAGGTTTAGATTGGATATTAGGAAGAATTTCTTTACTGAAAGAGTGGTTAAGCATTGGAACAGAGGTGGTGGAGTCACCGTCCCTGGAGGTGTTCAAAGAACACGTAGATGTGGCACTTCAGGGCAAAGTTTAGGAGGCATGGTGGTGTTGGGTTGATGGTTGGACTTGATGATCTTAGAGGTCTTTTCCAACCTTAATGATTCTATGATTCTAAGATGGAAGATGTCATGGATGCTCAAGGGGCTGCATGCAGGATTTGATCTCAATATTTATCTAGAAGTGTGCAAATACTTAGATTTATCATAATCACAGATACGGAAAAAAAGCCCCTCACACAGTATACACTAAATGATACGGAGAGTTGTCCAATTGGCAGTAGCCTAGACAGCCACTGTAAAATTACCTAAATCCAATAGAAATCCATAATCAGTCCTGTACATCCACTAGCAAGGTTATGAAACAAGTTTAAGTTTTAAATATGGAAGGAATTCAGATGACTTCTGTCACTTTTGAACATACTGTAGAATCTCTGAGATGAAAGATCAGCTTAACTGTCCATCAGCTGACAGCTTGTTAATCCCTGAGCAAGGAAACTTTTCTGTCCTTAGTGTATGTATCTACTTATTCTGGGAACAGACTATAGAATAGTGCCTGCATGCCACTGCGGGGAAGAGCAGAAGAAGGCAGGGCACAGGTTTTGGAGCTGGCTGAACTTTGAGGAGGTTTGTAGCTAGAGATTCATCAGTTCTGCTAATTCCATTCTGCTCCTCTTCCTTTCCTCTTTATTTTCAGATGATGAAAGATCATTTAACTTCATATAACTGACTGTGAACATCAGTTGATCACAAACAGGATTAAAAAAACCAACCCCTCAAACCTAGATGATGTGACATAGACGTCGTATGCATATCTCAATGTAGTGGACATAAAGGAATTGAGGAAGACTGTGGGATGTTCGTGCACTGTGCTGAGGAGAACCAAGTTGTTGTGTAAGATGTGTCCCTTCCTAGAAGAAACCCGAAGTTCTTCCTGTCCCACAAATGAAGCAATCCTTAAGGGAAAAAAAATTAGAATAATCCACTTAATTCTTGGGGGCTCTTTTGCATCTGTCAGCATCCTGGACCAGACTGCTGTTTGCCAGGATCCCTGTTTGGTCAGCCAAAGTTTGTTCTTCCTTCTCACAGCAGCTGGTTGTTCAAACTGTACAATGATTTTTGTTTGTAAACAGAAGTATGTCTTTACTGTATCTTAACAACAGAGACTGACATTTACTTTGAGAACCAGTGTGGTTTTTTGGTTTAGTTGGATATTTTGGTGTAAGCCAAAGAAAAGAGTTTACTTAAAAGTTAAGCAGAAGAGAAAATATTTACGTGAAAGCCAGGGAAGATTTCTTAGTGATGAAGTTGAAAGCAGGAATATTTCCACTGCATTGTAATAAGACAGGGGCTTTCTTTCCTTCTGTACATATTTGTGTGAAAAAAGAGTGTTGGACAGCATGTGGAGCACAAGATGAAGGCAGAAGGATCTGCTCTGTGGTGTGCCGAGGCTAAGCAAATATGCAGACAGTCTTATTTTGCTGCAGCCTTGCTGTTGAGACATGCAGTTTTAAAGAGACTTTCTGTAAAATAGATGAGCCACGGTGTCCGGTCTTTCACAATTACGTGGGAAAAACAGAAGTCATCCAGAAAGCTTCCAAACCAGAAAAAGTATCCAGATATGTACAGATACAGAAAAAGAAGATCTGTGGCAGAAGGCGCTTGTATTGCAGTCTCTGCGAACTAGTAGTTTTAAGAGTGGGTAGCTCCACCATGTTTTTTAGTATGAAAATAATTTTCCCCTTCAAAGATGAAGACACAGAGTGAAGTTATGCTGGCCTTGCAAAATTGAAATGAAGGTTTACTGAACCAGATCTGAAGCTTGGTGTGTGGCCAGCTCCTGGAGTCAGCGGAAGGGTCACCACTCTCTCTGATGTTACATTGCAGGCTCTAGCAAAGTTGGCAGTGTTGACACCAACAAAATGAAAGACACCATCCCCCTCTTCCCCTAATATTTGTCTGTCTTTCTCTTGTTGTCCACCTAATACTGCTCCCCCTTGCCTTGCCCTAGAGCTTTGACCCTTCCATCCTGTTGGTTTTCATGTTACTGCTTGCAGGTATGATAGCTATACCTCAATGTAAAGCACCATTGATAGGAAATAAAAGCACTTCTCTTGCAATATACTTAGAAATATATATTTGGTTTGAACAACTGAGCTAGTGGACTTGTGTATTGCTGAAATGCAGCTGATGAGGGAAGCATGCGGGAAGCTGAGAGGGTGCAGGGCTCCAAAACTGAAGCTGTTTCTCTTCTTGAACCAAGGCGCTTGAACTTGAACCTTTTTCTTTCAACTGCCTGGGATTATTTTGTTTGTTAAACTAGTGTCTGTGGAGTCAGGCTATGTAATAACTGGGTCGAAGGCCTAATCCCTCTTCAAGGCAACCAGATGGTTCAGAAATTAAGGAATTCTGGCAGTTGCATACTTGTCGTGTGACATAGGCATTAATGCTAGGATATGCTATGATGCCGGTAGGTAATGCTAGTCTGTTTGGAGGGGCTTTAGAAAATGTAGGAAATAAAATATACAAGTTTGCATGTTATGAGATGGAAGCCACCTGTCTCATCCTAGAGGATTATGCTGTGACACAGGTTCACAGTAATACTGTAGTTTCTTTGACTACATCAAGCCCATTCAGAAAAGAAACTGTAGTGAAAACATGAATGACTGAACTAATGGTTAGATAACATGTCTGAAAATCTTTTTCAAATACCAAATTTCTTTGAAGATTGTCCAGAATCACTCAGAAAATGCTTCTGCCTTACATGCTAGACAGTGTACAACCATGTCAAGTTTCTATGTGAATGTCAAACAAATTAAGACGGCTTTGGAGGAATTTGAGTATGAAGGGGAATGCTATAGAATCATAGAATCATCAAATGGTTTGGGTTGGAAGGGACGTTAAAGATCATCTAGTTCCAGCCCCCCTGCCATGGGCCAGGACACCTTCCACTAGACCAGGTTGCTCAAAGCCCCATCCATCCTGGCCTTGAACACTTCCAGGGATGGGGCATCCACAGCGTCTCTGGGCAACCTGTTCCAGTGCCTCAACACCCTTACAGTGAAGAATTTCTTCCTTATATCTAATCTAAATCGACCTTCTTTCAGTTTAAAGCCATTACCCCTTGTCCTATCGCTACATGCCCTTAAAAAAAGTCCCTCGCCAGCTTTCTTGTAGGCCCCCGTCTGGTACTGGAAGGCTGCTATAAGGTCTCCCTGCAGCCTTCTCTTCTCCAGGCTGAACAAGCCCAACTCTCTCAGCCTGTCTTCATAGGAGAGGTGCTCCAGCCCTCTGATCATCTTCATGTAACAGAAGAACTAGGGAAATGTCTTCACAGGCAGTAAAACGAATCCGTATTTGTGTTGCAGCTTCATGTTAGATTCAGCAATTCAATGGTAATATTTGGACAAGCTTTTTGGTAGTACTCAGTGCTTAATTATAAATAGCAAAGTTATATGGCAGTGACTTGTCTTCGTGTAGATACTGAAGAAATCTGAGTAAGTTTGCTTTAATCTTGTATTTACCTTTAATGCATTTTGATATTTTAAAAACTCCAAACTTCTAACATCCCTCAAGACCAGTGGCAGTGGTGTTCTTTTCTGTACTTCATGATTTTTCCTTATTTCATGCTTGTATTTGAATTCTGTGGGATATAGCATGTTAATTTCCTTGCAGTACAAGCTATACAAACATCTGACCTGGGCAAAAATCTTGGGTTTGATATTCTAAAATTGTTTATTGCTGCTGATGATGGAGAAGGCAGCATGCGAGGATTTCAGTCTTATGTATGTGAGAGGACAATTGATTTTTTTTTTTTTTCCCCTTTCATTTTATGTCAATATTGCCAACTTTGCTAGAGCCTGAAACATTCTGGCATCACAGATAGCAGGGACTTTTTAGTTCACTCCGGGAGGTGGCCGTGCACTACAGCACATGGCTGTGCTGTGCCATGTGGGCAGGTTGCACCACTGTAAGTGATTGAAATGTCACAGTTCCTGTGCTGACGTGAGATGTCAGTGCAGCTCCTTTTTTCTTAGCTGTGTTAACTGTTCAAAGTTAATAGGTGTAGGAAAAGCATACTGGATTTTTTAATCAGTGAATTCTTTAGATTGATACACACAGGACAGATCTATTTATGGAGAAGGGGCATCTTCTTAATAGTAACCTTTTCTGACTAAAGCTATGCAAAGCGTGGGAATTTCAGTATTATCAGAATGGCCCTGTCATTGTTTCTCCTGATTTCAGTTGCAGCTGGGTAGGCTGAGAGACAGCACTTCCTCCAGTCTGATCTCTGATTTTAGAGCTATTCTATCAAGTATAATATGATTGCATATTTGTATTTGGTGCTTTTTGAGGTTTCCAAACTACCTACAGTTTTTCCAAATATATTTAATACAGTTTATTTGTGTTAATAACTTTCTAAAATGGTCATGCAAAGCATATACAATTTGCAAGATTGTAGTAGTAGCTTGATTTAAGGAAATACTTATCAAGCAGCTATAATTGGCAAAGATGACAGGCAATGTGCAAAGTACTGTAGCATTTTTTAAGTTGTTTGAAGCCTTCATCCCATGTGTTGAACAATTTATGGTTTTCAGAAAAGTTTGTGTCCTTATTTCTATTTAAATATGAATACACGTAATATCTAGGAAAACTGTTTTATAATTCAGAAATTAGTTATAATAATTACATAATAATGATATAATAATAAAAGTTATATTAATATTTCAGTTTTAAATGAAGGAGAACGATGTTTTCATTTCGTGCCTGAATTTACCTTGTGATACCTTTTGCATACCTGATGTTTTTCAACTTCAGAATTACTTCATGGTCTGGAGCAGACGGTAACATTATCTATTTGTCACTTTACTTAGTTTTATTCTCATTTCAGGAATGCAGTTGTTTGAATTTTGGGAAGAGATGACCAGAGTTATTTCAGATTCTGAATTGGTGTCCGGTATTCCCTACTCATCTGCAATACCAGGACTGATACAGTATCTTCAGAGCATCACCAAACTTGTAATATCAGTGCTGTCAGTGACTGCAGGTCTGGACATCCAGAGCAGCAGTTCACCTGTTGCAAAGAAAATAGCCAAGCCATCATTGTCAATAGTTCACCTCCTTCACTGTGAATTTCATGAAGTACGACTGCTTGCGTTGGAAGCGATACTGCTGTGGTTGAAACAAATAAATTCCAAGCAGACTGCTGAAGAAGGAGGTGTATTATGTTTACTCATGGATTTGGAAGGCACTCTTCTCACAACGGCTCTGAAGGAAAAGAATCTCCAGTGTTTTTGCAAGGTAGGAAGGTGCTATTCTATTGACATTTGAAATGTTTTCAGTAAATTGTATTCTTAATTTTTAAAAATGTATTTCAAACATGCATGATGTTTTTTAAATAGTATGTGAGAGGTTTGGGGTTTTTTTACATTGAATAGGAGCTGGGCTGTAATTCTGTAATAGATGTTCTTGCGTAAAAGCAAGAACCTCCTCTTTCCTTCCTTAGCACTGTCAGGAGAGGACCTTTGTGTTCTTGGAGTGGGGTTTAAGTTGGTGTTTTACTGATCTCAAATGTACACATTGATGTTGAGTTTGTTTGTAAATTCTTTGTGAATTGTGTGTGCAGGTGCTGGAAATTCTTCATAATATGGATCTCAGAGATGTGCTTCCAAAAGCTGAATGCTCTATAAAAATGAATCCATATGAGCTCTTAACCTGGAGTTTAAACATTGTAGATGTCTCCAACAGGTATGGTCTATCATGCACGTTAAAATACTTATATTTTAAAAGCTTTAAATGTTGAGGCATTAATTTATTGGTTTTGGACTATCTGTTGATTTAAAAATCCACGTTTCAGAAAAGTGCGTGTGGCTTATTTGAATAAAGAGAGCTCTTGATGAGAATTTTTCAGAGAAGTTAGACATGAATCTGAATTGTTAAAAAGGCCCACAAGTCATACTGGCACGCACCCTGTAAATGTCCAGTAATACAGTTCCTGAAATAAGAAGTTACTCCAGCTGTCAGATGATAGCCAGTGAGCATAGCTCTTCCTGAATGGTAATTGGGAAACACCTTAACGCATAGAACTGATGATCTAAACATACACTCATTCGCTGTGAATCTGCCATCCATCCTATCCTGGTTTACCTGCAGACGGTCTGTAGAAACAGTGACAGATCTGATTTCACTTGTTGGACTGGCAGAAATGGTTAACCCTAATCCTTAGGGTTTGCATTCCTTAATCAGACTGTAAAGTCAGCAGAAAGCACTGAAAATTTGGAGCCGGTTTGTAGTTCATACTGAATTAGAAGCTGTGTCCATTCATTCATAACAGATTGGACAAACAGGGTTAAAGTGTCCGGGCTCTAACGGCAAGACCATCCTGTTTCTAATAGTCTCTTTTTTTTAAGCCATATAAACATTGCACCTCAGTGTTACCAAGGTAGAATATTTATGGTATAGAGTGTAGAACAGCATTTTATAGCTGTGCACATTTGCTGCTGATTTGGACCAAGTTTTTCAAGTTTAAATGACGATGTGGAGTGTTTATTTCTGGAATGAAATAAGATACTTGTGGTAAAATAACACTGACTGGTGCTCTTAGAGGGAAATAGCTGAAATAGCAGACCTTACTGCTCAGGTGTCGCCATTCCCCATGGTGAGACTAGCCTTTCAGGAGCCACGGTGCCAAGTGCCATGTCTGTAGATCCTGCTGGGCAGTATAGAGGCTCGGGAGCCAGCAGTTGGCATATTCTGTACTAGTAACATTTCTAGCAGCTATAGAAGAGGTATTCCTGGAGCTTAACACCAGCTTGAAGAAAGGCTTTTGTTTATCATTTAAAATAATGTCTGGTTTGTTTGACTTGGCTTCCATTTTCAAATGTGTTTTTCTATGGGAAGTATGCAGATAGACAATAAACACGAGAGGTGAAAGTAAGAGCATATTTCATTTGCATATGAACTAAAAACTTAACTAATGTCAAGATCTGTAATGTAAAAATTCCAAGTGCTCAGCTTGCAAAATACCCATTGGTGATAAACAGGAATGATTAAGAACTGGCTGGGGTTTTTTTAGAGATGAAATGATGGCAGAAATAGCTGCTTTTTTTGAGATGTTCTTTACTTTGCTTTCTCAGCACTGAAGTTCAAAGCATAGCTCTCAAATTTGCCTCCAGGTTGGTTATCCATCTTTTGCAGAACCAACAGCAGGTAAGGGAAACGGAGCTGCTTAACGGTTGTAATTCTGGAGGTTTTGGTGATAGAAGTAACATGGCTTCTTTTGGATAGAAGCCTCAAGCTTGTGTTTTCTTGTGTCATTGCACCTTTTCTGGCATTACGTCTTCCTCTCTGAATACACTGCCACATTCTGAAATGAAACAGCCATGAATATCATCTCAGTATATCCCTCTCAAAGTAATTTCAAGTTTACATACGTAAATTTTTCTCGTGGATTAATTTCAACTTCTGAGAGCATCCAAAATAGTCACTATAATGTGGAAAGAAAAATGCCTACAGTGATTAACATATGTACTGAATCCAGTCCACTTTTTAAAGTGCAACTTTGTTGTGGTTTGTAATTGCTGGGGAGCCAGGAGGAGAGGAGATCCGAGGGGAAGGCAAGAAATTGAAGCAGTGGTTGGGTGCAGTTCCCTTCCTCACTGTGTGCAGTATGACCTTGCCAAGTCTCACCCTGAAATCACTGTCTGAGCACACTAGCTTGTTGTCTGCATGGAGTTTCTCATTGAATTTCCTCTTAAAATTTGTTTTTAAAACACGGAAGTAAATATCATCCTTGTAAAATTCAAGGTTCTGTGTTCTCCGTTCCTGTTTATAGACTCTTTATTTTAGATTTATACCAGCACGAATTACTGGCTCAGATTTCTTTTGATTTTAAATTGTCAGTCTGTGATGTCACATATGTATGTGTAGAGCAGTGCTAAGGCAGCTTTTAATGCTAGACAATTTTTGTTTGTTTGTTTTCAAAGGTACAAAAAACACTTAATGGATATTTAAAAATAGACAAAATTCTCATGATCTGTTTTAAAATGAAGATTTTTTTTTTTTTCCTTATGTAGCTGTTATTTTTTATAGAATGTGCAGGAGAATTGATTCATATTGTATGCTAATAACCTTGTCTCATCAAAAAAAAAAAAAAAAAAAAAAGGAAGCCACAGATTTGCACATAAGAATTGGGAACATGAATTAAGATGTTAAATCTTTTTGTTTAAGAAAGGCAAAATGCAAGGACTTCAAGTTATAAACATTAAAATAACCATATAAACCTGGTTTCACAAATTGATGCGGAACATGTTATTGCTCTGAAGTTTTGTATTAATTTACAAAGAGGAATTAATGAAAAATGCTGTAACAATCTTAACTGTAGTAATGCTAAAACAACTTTCTCTAATAAGCATGTAAATCATGGGAGATCTAGGACATCTGTACAGAGAGTGCCTTCTGCTTTGGAAAAGACCAAGTACATCAGTTTTCCATCTAAACTCTTTCTTTGGGCTTGCATTCAGTATTTGCACTTGTAGAGGGGATTGTTTCTCTTCCATAAGGTAAAAGTCAAGTTCTGCCTTTCTGGATAGTCCATGTGTCTGTTCAAAATTTGAGTAACTGTAACATCTTGGGAGACTTTTTTTTTTTTAAGCTGTTACAGAATCTGTAGGACATGCTCTGGCTCTGTCCCATTGTGCTGTGCAGCTGCATGCCCATGTACCATGCAGAATGAGGCAGAGTACGACCGAGGTTTCATTTATCCCTTAGTGAGTCCTCCTGCGCTTCTCTGCCCTTTAACTTGACTCACCTTTTCATTGGTTCTCTTCTTTACCTTATTTGGTTGTTCTGTTTTTCACTTCCTTTAATTAAAAATAAGTAAAAGAGGAAAGAAAGGAGGGAAAAAAAAAAAACCAACAGTTGCACATACCTCAGAGTGTCTCCAGGTTGAGCTGGTGCTGCTTTTACTGTTCTCCTGTGCATGAGGTCCCAATCTGTTTGGTTTTTTTTGTTTGGTGTCCCCCCCCCCCCCCCAGCCCTGCCAGAGCTTGCTTTTAATTGCCGTAGTGCACGCTTGCTTGTGGCTGTGCCTGGATGCCACCTCCTGCAGTTTGCATGTTCTGTTATCTAACCTGCGCTTGAGGTTCCTGCAACTTGACTGACCCACCGCCCTCCTGAGTGTGGCATTTGCAGGGATCCCAGCTCTTTTGTGGTCACTTAATGGAAGTTAGGACTTTCTCTTCCCAGTTATGGCCCAGCTGTCCCAATGGAGGTCAGAGTTAACAAATTGGAAGTGCTATTTGAGTTACGGGTAAAACGCACATTATTTCTTTCCACAAAAAGATCTAGTAGCCATCACTACACATCAGAAAGAGTCGAAGCTTTGTCCCACTGAGTATCAGTTTTCCTAGCATATGTCTGAGGACTAAATATTTTCCAAAAGATGGCAACTGGATTTTATTTGAAACAGGAAATTTCTCTTTCCTGTTCTTTTTTCTAATTCTTCATGTTTTAGGACAGCGAGCTTTGCTGTCTATCAGCTAACATGGAGATTCCTTCAGTGTTTTGAATGCACATGCTATCAGAACCCAAGGTACCTGAGCAGTCTTATTAAAAAAAAAAAAAATGCCATCCCCAGTATCTGCAGAGGAGACAGGTGGAGCTGCATTCACCGCTTTACCAAGCATTCTGTCATTACCAAAGGCTAAGACTGATGTTATGGTTCTTATGCTCTTAGTTGTTTTTCCAGATATGTGTATGTGCCTACATGTAGGATGCTTCTGAGAATTGCTTCTCTTTGTTATAGCCCAGTATATTTGTCTTTGGCTTGCGTGTTTAGAAGAACTGAGGACACAAAGATATGCTTTGGCTTGTGTGGTCATCGTTGAGTCTGGTGTGAAGGGACGGAGCGAGAGAATTGCCTATGAATACTGCTCTGACTAAAAGAAAATCTCCCATCTTAAGTATGTGTGACATAGTAAGCCAACTTTTGAATGGGCATCTGGGATTCACCACTTTGAAAAAAAGCTGCATTTACTGATGAGTAGTACCCCTTCGGCAGTCCATAGTTTAATGTGATGGTGAGCGGTAACATTGGATTGTACAGCGTACTTCTCACGTGTTCTGTGCCTTCAGATTTCAGAAGAAGTCCTGAAAAAATGGGTTCAACTGATAGTTTATTTTTGTGGAGATGAGCAACAGACAGAGATGCTGTTAGCAGCTGCTGAAGTTCTTAAAAGTATAACAACATTTCTTCTGATCAATGAGAAGCTCATTCTTGGTGAGTAGTCTGAACATTAATTTTCTGGATCTTTTTAGATGAAACCCATTAATACATGACTTGAAATTTATTGGACACATATATATTTACACATGGTCAAAACACAATTACATTAAACAGGGTATTTTGAAAATTTTAATTGGATTTAATGTACTAAATAGACTTATTTAAATTCTGGTACAAAAAGCACATGTGCAGAGCCTCTTGCAATAACTCTGCAGAAGGGGGGCATGAGGTGCTGTTATGTCTCTAGGCCACTGTACATTGCTGTACAGATTTACTGGCTTGGATCTTTCTGAAATATTCTATTGGTGATGTGGACATGCTTTTAGTTTAACGCTGTAACATAGCTTTGCTGGCTGAATGTTGAAATTAAAGGGCTCAGTCTAGAAATGAGGGACATGTTCTACTATGAGAATGATTAATAGTTGGGTCACATTATAACTCCCAGATATAATAATTTTTTTTAAGTTAACATTAGACTGTCTCTTCAGAAAAGCAACAAACAAATAAAAAAACTTACACAGCCTTATTCAACAATGCATTACTGACTGAGAGGCAAAGCTGTGTGAAATTTTCTGGTCTGTTATGCAGAAGACGTTGGGGTTTTTTTTGTCTAGCCTTCCCCACTCCCCTACCCCCCCACCTTTGGTGAACAGCGAGTAAGGGGATTTTGTGACTAAAGGGCCAGGAGATATGCAAAAATAGGTAGTGATAGATGATAAATTATTTTGCATCCTGAACAAGACAGCTTTAAATACTTAGTTTCTGTGATATTTTATTCCAATGTAGTTATGTGAACGTTTTTAGTTTGAGTAGCTTAAGTCAACTGCTGCGGGCTGGATACAAATTTTTGTTAGACAAGAAGAATGGTAGTATTTCTTAAACTGTAGATAGTGGTGTTTTTAAAAAGTCAGCTATTTATTTTGAGATGTGTCTTTTAAGAGGTATTGATAACATTTAACAGAGCTAAATCTGTTATATGAGGTAGACGTACTATTAAATGTTCATAGTATCAACTCTGGAAATCTTGACCTCTGCCATCTACTTAAAGCTCTTAGTAGGACAGACATTACCATTTTATATCAAATGATGACAGGGGAGGTACTGGAGTGAAAAACTCGCAAATGCTGTGCTTTTCGTCTGTCGCCATTTGGATCTGGTCCGTAGCTGATGGAGAACAGAGTTTCCTCTTTGATCTTGTCAGAACAGTTGCTGGTTTCCGTGCTTTCCAGTCGGGCAGATGTGAAGGTCTGAAACAAAAAATAGCAGCATTTTGTATCCTGCTTAAAATTTTAACAAAACAAAGCAAAATAACAAACCAAACCAAATTACAACAGAAGAGCCCCCAGGGCCTCAGTGGGCAAACTATCTGAACCTATTCTGTGCTCTGAAAATTGAGCCTGGGGAAGAAAAATGCAGTATTGACCCTCCATACTACCTAGAATTGTCAGTCTGGGGTTCTTCACAACTGTGAAATTGTCAAGTACTGCAATGAGAAGTTTAGCAAATCAGGGGCATGATCTGGTGTTTAGTTGCAGTGATAGAAACCTGGAATCATTCCCTTAAAGGGGTTATGCACATATAAACAGCTTTGACTTTTATGCCTCATTCTGCATCAGCTTGCTTGACCACATATACAAAGTAGAAGTTAAAGGAAATTGTGGTTGTATGAAATGGAGTTGTAGTCATTCCCATAAGCTTCCATTAAGTACGTTCATAAGAGGAAGAGCGTGAATACCAATCAGTATGTTCTGGATGACCCCATCATCTCTCCGTCATGTTGCTTGAGGGTTCAGAAAAAGTCTTTCTGGAAAATCCATTTGCAGACTTCCGCCTCTCCTGGAGATATGGTAGAAACTTGTCTAGGTGGGAAAGCTGGCCATTGTATCTAGAAGGGAATAATTATTCTGCCCTAGCTGTGCCACTGTAACATTATTGGGTGTGTCATGCTAGAAAAAAAGCAACTTCTTTCTGAAATGATTATACTCCATGCTATTCCACCATAGGGAAGTTATATGAAATACAGGAATGCTTCTTCTGCCTGTGTAGTAAAGCCTCAAGCAATTATTTTTGGCCAAGCAGTGAAATACAATTAATTGTCTGGCCAGCCTTGTAATACAAATCTCTGATAGACCTGTTGATAACATGCTTGAAGAAAACCAGCACAGCAATGAAGCACCAACTCTGTTGTTCTCTGCAATGACCAGAAAGTAATATCTAACAGCTGGCTGCCTCTAAAAGAGATCTTCCAGTGGATTCCTTTAATGAGGATGTTCAACAAGAGCTGGAAAGTCAGCTGAAAAGTACCCCAGTAAACCTATGAGTACAGACTTGTGACTTCAGCTAGTCATCCTTAGTGTGACATCACTAAGTGGCACAAGGGTTTAGAAGTGGAGTACGGCTTGTGAGATGTGAATTGCCACTGGGGTGGTATGTGGAGTCTGCCTGTTTGGGGTTTACCAGATGAACACCTCCCTCTTGGCAGTTATCTCTGATTAGTCTTAACTGTGTGCAGGTAATTACCCCATGGATTAAACCTGGCTTGCTTCCAATAGGTAGTGGGTATAAGGGTGCCAGGGCATGCTGGTGAGTGGTGGGGTGAGGTGGATATGGGAGAAACAGGTGATGGGTAGATCCCTGGGAGGTGGGATCTTTTGCCGTTTCCTGCAGGGAATGGCATCTGTGGCCAGCACCACTGGCACTATCTGAACAAAACTTGGTTTGGCAGCCCCTGCTCCAGGCAGATTGCAACAGGAAATCCATGATCACAGTTCGTTGGTCAGTCTCCAGCGGTAAAACTTTTGCTGTTGCCAAACAAGAATTCTGCAGTCCTAGAAATTGTAGAAAATTCAGAGAACCCACGACTTAAAGTTGAACCCTGATTAAGAGAGGTCCATTCTCTCATCTGTTGCACACAGGTTAAACCAAGATGAGTCAACCACCTAGGTAAAGTTCACACATGCTGAAAACATTTTGATCATATTGCCAGTTGTCTTCCCAGTGGTTTGCCAACGTATTTCTCCTGCCCATGTTTCGGTGTTTCACTGCATTTGTTCTGTTTAGGTGTGGAAACAGAGCTTTAACTTCTTTGAATGGATGTAAGAAATAAAATTCTCATTCTTCTTCATAAATAAATATAGGACTGTCTGATACCCTTGCTATGTGGAAATGTGTGGTTCTACTGCTGCAGAATGAAGATTTGGTAGTAAGGGATGCTGCTGCTGAGGTTATACAAGTGGCACAGTCTGAAAAAAAGAGCAGTAAAGGAACAGGTATGTTAACTTTTCTTTGCTTTTAAATACTATTGGATACTTGGGAGACAAAAGTATTTCTCTTCTCATCACAAACTTCTTGCTAACTGTCAAGTGATCCATGCATCTCTTACAAACACATACCATGGAAGATAACAGCAAGTTATGATGTTTGACACCTATCATGCTTTATTATTTTGCTTTTACTGTTCTTGGTGTGATTTGCATACGGTTACATGGGTATGTAAAAAAGACAACAGCAGTATTCAGCTTTATGGTTCTTGCAGTGATGAGTCAACTGTCACATAATTTCACGTTTTGGAAGTTCTTTAATACCAGCTTTGATCTAATATAATCCAGTGGAAGACACTCTTTGAATCCCAGGTCATTGTAATAGCCCAATCACAGAGAGATAGGAATCTGGGAAACAGTGTTCAACTCATTGATTCATTATTAAACCTTGAAATCCATTTAGATCCAGATCAACAAAGACAATTCTCAGCATACCCACAATGTGCTTTCAAGGATGTGGGCCTTTTTGTCTGCATGCCCTAGTTTACTGAACCCTATTAACTTTAAAATAGCCACAAAACTTGAGTAGGCTTAACTAATTAATGTGCTTCACTTTGAGAGTCTTTGCTGACTCATTCTTCCATGTGTTGCGAATAAATTAGAATTTGCTACCAAGCTCACCTCTCTCTGGTGGTCCCTACCGGTCTATGCTACTGAGTAACGCCTGTACCAGCTTGTCTGCAGGCGCTTCAAAGTAGTCGGCGATCTCCATGTGAACTTCTGCTAGACTGGAGATAAAGCAGCTCTGTGGCTTAAAAAAAAATAAGAAAAGGCAGTAAAAAAAGTATGTTTGCCAATACTGTAGATAGAAGTAGCCAGGAATGTGCTCATGTGACAGATGTGTTTTTGAGGTATGGGGTAGAAGAAGGTAGAAGGAGGGACGTGTTACGGACGGCTTTCACCTTCCTGTTAAATCCCACAGCTCTGATTCCAGCATCTCACCACAGCCCTGGCAATTTATCTAGTCCTAGCTACAGCTCTCTTGAGTGTCAAGAGGCTCTGCATGTGTGTGCCTTAGGTCCCTGCCATTTGGGGGGCATCCTCAAATGTCTCAAGATGGTATTTTCTCTGGAAATAATATAATGGTGGATTTTCTCTGGCTCCTTGTATCTTCTCCATTCTTCCTTGTTGTGTCCCTGTGCCAAGGCATATTGCCGCGTAACTGGATGAGGGCTCTGTCCTACTAACTAATACTAAGGTCACATCAGTGCTTGCTATTATAACTTACCAATTTATAAAGCAAAAGTGGCCATAATCGAGGAAATAACATCATAATTTGTTTTTATTTGCTATGTTCCTAATTAGGATAGGGACCCCCTCCCCAAACTTACGTTAACCCCTTAGTTATACTTAGTTGTGCCTTCCTGTTCTTTCACTTAAACTGCTCTTAATGAAATCAGTGTCTTTCATCTGTGACTAGCAAAGAACGCTGCTTTTGAAAAGATAGAATCCAGTCTCTTTCTGCCTCCGTTTTACATTATTATTGTTCCTTCCTGTGATCTTTTTTTCCCCCCACTAAACTCCTTTCACTTTTTGTGCTTTGCTTTCTAGCTTTTGTGGGAGCAGGGCAAGGAGTTTTGCCCCTGTGGCTTTTGTTTACAACCAGATTAAAATAAGCTTACCTTTGAATGTTGTTTGTTACTTCCATTTACCCCCTTTCTTTTTGTGTGCACATGAGAGTATGCACTATGTTTGTGTCCGGGGTTTAGACATTTCATGGATCACCAGTGCTCTCTGTCCTGGCAATTTTTAAATTACATTCAAATATCTACTTATTTTTTCTCAGTTTTCATACCATGAAAGTCTGCTTTTTCATCACAGCACTGATTTTAAAATATCTAAGCTGATATGCTGAAATTCATTAGAAGCCATAAAACACCTTTTATTTGATAACAAATTGCTGGTTATCTTATATTGACTGACTTTTCATTTCCATTATACAATGGCAAGTAAGTGTTGTGGCCCAGCCACATCATATCATGAGATCAGAAAGGAAGATGACTCGAGACCAGAAAGAGGAATGGATGTTTAGAAATGCATTTTCATACGTTCTGTAATTGTTTCAGTTTTATTTCATTGCCATTGCCACTAGCTAATGTGAGAGAGTAAAGAGACTATTATAATTTCAACTTCATTTGTGCATCACAAATTTTTATGTCCTAGTAGCCACTATATTTCCAGAAATACTGAACTGTAGAAATAGGTTACGGTGTGTTTCACCTTGTACTGCTGTTACTTTCCTGTACACAGAGTGGGAATGCTGCCCACAAAATCCAGGCATTGGACTTGCCAGAAATTTTGGCACTAGCATCATTATATCCACTCTTCACAAAATTCTCTGTCTCGCTGTGTACACAGCGTGTAAGGTAGTAGGCTGTAGCTGCCTACGGAAGAACTAACTCTGTTGTCAGCTTAGGGAATCAACACCTTGAGTGTTTCATTTATATGTCAGATCCAAAGGAATCCCTGGTTATAGCCTGACAACTGCCCCTGCCCTTAATGCATGATACAGGCTGGCATTGGGTTTTCCTGTGAAAGACTGGAGTATACTTGTGTCTAACAGCTGGACTGAGGCTGAACTTGTATTCTGCTTCAGCAGAGTAAGATGTGTCAAGTTGGACTGTTGTTGATAATAACTAAGTTATTTGCACAGATTGTTCATATAGTTGCTATTGGACGTTTTTCCTTTACATACGTGATGCTGAATAACAGTACAAATGTGTAGCAGTATGATAGTGTCAAATAATAGGTCATTTATAGACGGTGAAACTGGAGGCAAATGATCCCATCTATTAGTGTGGTTTCACTTCCAGTAACAGCTTCTATCTTGTGTAATTCTTTGAAATGTTATGTGAGCTCCTGGAAAAGAATATGAACTTGGTTTCTTGTTATTCCCTCATGGCTTTTAGTGAGGGCAAAACCCCCAGTTTCCTCAAGTAACTAAGCTTTGGATCACTCAAATTATGAGAGCAGTAACCTTGCTGAGTCTGAAACGCAGGGTAACAAGTGTGATACAAGAACCCTGTGAAAATTGCAGCCCCAATTTTCGTTTGAAAGGAGAAAAGCTCAGAAGACCAAAGACTGATACACAACAGCAGGACTCCTACCCTCCCTGCCCCAAGAAAACCCCTACAAAACCTATTATTTTTTTTTTATAGAAGGCAAGGACTTCCACAGTCACCAGTAAAGTTCATTTTTTAAATTTCTTTTTTTCATACAGAGAATCTTGATTGAATTTTGTAATATGTGTAAAAGCTCATAATTAGGAGGGGAAGTTACTGAGGCTGGCCGACGGCAGTAATTTTCTGAGCAGAGCAGGTCAAACAGAATCCTATCTCACTAGAAAGGAGAAAACCTTTTGTTTTCCTTGCTAAAAATACCAACTTAGCAAGTAGTTAAGGTTTTCCTAATAACTTGAACAATATAAACCCCATCTGTAACTCAAGGTATTGTATGTACACTTTGTTGTTGTTTCCTCATGCATTGAGGTGTAAACTTCTGGGGGATTGTTTTATTCCTTTTAATATGAGGGAGGGTACAGGAAGTATTGTATTCAGTGTAAATGTAGAATAGCTGCTTTGAAATCTAATTAAATTAGTGACCCATGGCTGTGTAAAGTCTAGACCTATTCACAGCAGCATTTCTTCTCTGAGAGGGTTACTCCTTACAAGAAAGAAGATCGTTTAAGTCGGGGAAATAGGAGTTTTCTTTCTCTACTGATCATCGCTTTACTGAATATCCTGAAAAATTCAAGTAGCTCAGTGCTAGAACCAAAACTGGATTAATTGGTGTAATTTTCCTCTTTTTTATCTAGAGAAGTGTTACTTTAAGTAAAGTTATGAGCTTGTCAGTATTAGAGAAGTTTGAATAAACTATTTTTTACTATTATAGCTGAGCCAGTGAAATTTATAAAATTCTATATAAAAAAATACCTTTAGTCAGCTTAACCTTTATGTTGGTAAATTACCAAATTAACCTTAAATTGGTTTAAGAGCATTTTTAGTGTTGTCAGCATTAGCACCAATTTAGCTGATTTTTTAAATTGAGCTGAATCAAGGTTAAATGAGCAATTAGATTCACAGACTTGAGTAAATCTTTTGAAAGTGCCTGAATGATTTAGCAGCCTAAATATTCTTCTCGTGTATAATTTAGGCCTTCAGGAACCTTCTGCCATGTTTATTGTGAAATACCAGCATAGTATAGAGATGAGCGAGGTAGCTCATGGACTGGAAGTTGTGTGGCTACAGCACAAGCTAGATAAATGGCCCAGTCTGCGCACCACCATCACCGGATGCGTTGTAAGCATCTTTGAAAATCAGTCCAATGTTGCTGCTATTATTTCCCTTAGTTCTTGAGTAATTCTGAGAATAGGATTGGAGCTATAAATGATGTAGTCAGTTTTGAACATATTGCTGATTTAATCCACTGACCAAAAATTCAGATATATTAGTCCTGTTCCTTCTGTTCCCATTTCACATGCTTAAGAAATAAGCAATAGATGATACTCCTGTGCCAGGAGCTTCTGAACAAAAGGCAATGCAAAGCTGTCTTTTCTTCTCTTGATGGTTGTTCCCTCCCTGATAGATTCTACTTTTTATCTTCAGAAAAAATAATCAGTGAAAATGACAAATGTCCTATCTTTTGATTCACCAGCAAAAAAACATTATTAGCTGACTGGTTTGAAGAAGCTCATTCCCCCTTCTGAAGGGCACCCTCTTGGGAAGGGGGAGGCACTGTTCTACAGAGCAGATTCGGTTGAGATTATTGTGGAAGTCTTCGTTGCTGGATATTGACCTGTGTTTTAGTGACCTGTAGTATATCAGCCCTATCTTACTGTATCAGACTACATGCATGTAGGAGCCTTTCAGCAA
This sequence comes from Fregata magnificens, assembly GCA_013389945.1. Lineage (NCBI taxonomy): Eukaryota > Metazoa > Chordata > Aves > Suliformes > Fregatidae > Fregata > Fregata magnificens. Next base: position 24,615 of record WAAD01006085.1, read on the forward strand.
CTTTTATTTTGGTTATTGACTAGAGAGTATAAATGTGAGTAAAGGGAGAAGTTAAAATGTGCTGTGGGGTGGAGGGGGGGGAATATCACTTAATTAGATGAAAGAACTAAAACATTTTCAAGGTGACTTTGAAATCCTTTCTAGGCTTTAGCATTTGACTGAGTAGAACCTTTCTCATTGTGAACAATGTTGTCTCCTTGGCATGAAGAAAAACAAAGCTGCTTGTTTCTTCTGCCTCTATTTCTTTTCACACATCATGAATATAGAAGGTAGATTCCAATTAAACTTCATTAATCTAGAGTAGGTGTCTCTATCATGAAGGTGCATGCAAGAAGGCTTATTTACATGGGATTTTTTTGGGGTGGTGGCGGTGTAAATAAGCCTTAGCAGAGATAGGAAAGGAGAAGTTAAGAGAAGATCAGACTAACTATATTAACATTTGAAAGAGACGAGGGGAGAAGAAATCTTACTCAGATTTATGTTTCTTGTTCCTATCCTCTAAAAATCTTCCTCAGTGAACCTAAAGCTGTGCAGAAGTTTTCATACATATGTGCCCTAAGAAGACCTAGTAAATCACTTGAGTGAGAGATAAGAGATAACACAGTCTGTGTGATGTTAATGCAGCACAATGGTCTGGCATTCATCATCAACACCACAGGTGACAGCAAATCATGGGTGACTGGCACGATCCCAAAACTTGTACCCCAAATGTCCTTTATGACTGATCCATTAAGTATTTCAGAACAAGTGACTCAGATTTAATCTGCTCCGGTTGCTAGTGAAATAGCTAAGAGTAAATGCTGGGCAAACCTAAAATGCTAAAAACACCATTGTCATTGGTAATGTTCAGCTGCATGATAAAAGCATCCCACATATTGCACAGGAAGCAGTAAAGAAAGATATTTTATTTTAATTGTTGCCTCAAGTGCTTGTTGGCATTTGAAACTGTGTTTTTAAACTATTTCTTGAACTACGAGCAAACTTTGGCCATAGCAAAAGGAGCTTTTCTTCCACATGTTTACCATTGGGTAAATGTGTTAAATAGATTTCTTAAAGCATCAGTTCATCAGCACATTCAGTTAACCCTCCTCTCCCCAGACCTAACTGTTTACTTACAAAGTGCTAAGTCCATGCTGTGGGAATGGAACGGGAGAGTAACTGGGGGTTAGAACCCGTGCACCACTGCTGGGTGCAGTATGCGAGTTGTAAGTCGCTGTGTCTCTCTCTCTTGATGAAGCATATATGGGAGGGATGCTGACAAGATGTTCAGAACTCTCCTTTTCTTATGACTAATGTGTTCAGCCTCTTGCCAAACTTGGGACAGATTCACCATTTTTTGCTCTATTTCTGCATTGGCGTAGCCTTCTAGTGAGGTAAATGGGAGGATGGCAGTGAATAAAACAAGTGTCAGGTTACTCTGATCCTGGATAAAGATTAACGTGTAGGGTTCAACTTTTCTCATGCACTGGATGACTTGCCCTGATGTTCAGGTTAGCCTAATAGACCTCTGAGGCCCCAAACAACGCCTTTAGTTGTGGCTCTTAAAACCAGTTCTGGCAGCTGCCTGGCTTTGAGAAATAAGTGGTAGTTACCTGAACATAAGCTAGGGAACTGCATGCATGCAAACTGGTTTGAGGATGCATTAACTGGAGTCTGTGGCAGGATCATAGGTGATAGATTTCCTTTTCTGGATTTAAGTCAGACTTGTGCATTTTCTTCTCTGTTCCGAGAGTTTAATTTCTTTTCTGTTTAGAGATTTGATGGAGGGGTTACAAAAAGCACAAAGTCAGAACTTGTCTGCAGAAAGACCTGTGCTGAAACTGCTGTCTGGAGCTCTTCCACTAGCCAGCCTGAAAATGGAAGCTGTTTGTTAGCGCTGTGGATGGTTACAGCTCCATACAGAAGATTGAACATCTTCATTCTAGATACATGACATCAACTGCTATGGTGTGGAAAGTTAAGAGCTTCCCACAATTGGATCAATTCCTACTGGCCTGGGTAGGAAAAACCAGCAAACTGGAAATAGCATTTAGAAAGTACTTATTGCCATCCATGATATTTAAGCTACTTTGAGAGTCTCTTATAATTTTGGAATCTGTTGGTCAGAAAAATCTCCCTGTCAGATCTTGTGATGTGCCACGGGTTGCTTGAGAACGGTCCAGAAATTCTCACAGCCTCGTCTGGGTTACTAATGGAAAACTGCTAATCATGTTAGCCAAAATATGTTTATGTTCCTTGTATTTGAGGACAAGTGGAAGGAAGGTTAATGAGATTTTTTTTTTCTGGGGTCAGCTCCAGGATTTCTTCTGCTTTGACAGTCTTCCCGATAACTGTATTCTGGTAACTAGATGCGCAGCTCACTAAAAACTGGATTTCTAAACCGGAGTGTTTTGAGCTGAATGTTAGGATTTAAATGGGAGGTGGCATTTATCCAAATGGCCTTTAAGCAGTGGGAAGCAGAAAAAGCACATAGGCAAGACCCATCTAAGCAGAAGGAGAAGAGAGTATGATAAAGACGCGATACAGTCAAAAGCAGAAGAAACTCAGAGCAAAGCACAGCTGCTCCGGTTGCAGAACAAGATGATTTTCTACAAATGATATTTATTTTTAAAAGATTGTTCATGGAGTCTGTGTAATAGCCTATGTTAAAAGCAATACTTCTTGCAGCCTCAGTGGAGAGGTGTAAGTAGCAGTTTGTGGTATTATATTCAAACATGGTGTAGGACTCTATTCAGAGACACTGTAAGGTGGTGACATCTCTTTGGTTATATTAGATAAGGCATGTTGAGGACAGGAGGAAAGGTCAAACAGCTGCCTGCGTATTCTGGGAATCCTCTGAAGCGGGTCCTAGCGAGGGAGGCAGCGGGTGCACTGCCGAGAATTACGAGAACACTCTGCATGGTGAAGTGCACTAGATGTTACTGAAAAGTACTGTAAACCGTGGAAGGTAACATCACTGATAATGTACTTACGCTATCTGTAACTGTAGTATCATAAGTAGAATAGGGCTCACAGAGAAAAAGGACAACATTCTCCTTAAAATGTTGAATGTTCAGCCTTCTGCTTAAGGGACCATACCTCTGGCTGCATATTTTTTTCCCTTCCATGCTTTTAATCGTGAATACTGCCTTATGTACACGCACAGAGTAGGATTTATGCAGGGAGACAAATGTGTAACGATGACCATTTAAATCCTGGCAAACTAAATACATGGTAAATACCTGTGCTAGTTGGTGACTACCTGATGACTATGGTGACCTTATATTTAAGAAGTTTGTTCCAGAAAGCAAAATGACACGTGGTAGAGATTATGAAATACTTAGTGTGGCTAGAAGCTATAATTTGGGGTTTTTTACATCTGCTGTAATAGTTCTAAGAAGGTAACAATTACAGATCAGTTGCAAGGATGAAAGAATTGTGGTCTAGGAGTGTAAATGAATTCATCTGGTCTCTCTGGTAGAATAAATTTAGGGCTGTTTCAGGAGCAGATTTGACCTGTAGGCTAGTAGTATCATATTTTTATGCTAATAGGTGTATTTTGGGTCTTTGTAATAGTATTTCTTTTATATCTGACATTCTAGTTTTATACCCTAAAAATATCTCCTATTGATATGAAAACTTTTGGAAGATCTGACTGGGAAGTAATTGAGGTCTTTTAGATTGTAATCTAAAAGTAATATGCTTGTTTCCTGGTTTAGTGGTGACTCTTGAATAATGTTTAGCTGTTATCCCTAGGTACAGAGGAGAAGTTGGCTGACAAAGACAGAAAATTGGTTTAAATATTTTTGTCCAGAAAACTCTTTGGTCATTACCTTTGGGCTCAAGGACCCAACACTGAATATATTGACTGCCTTTGTGTTTTCTTTCTGATGCCAGTTCTTTTCTCTTTAGTCACAAAGCCAGCATAGAGGAAGGCTGTTTGCTATCCACAGCTTACCTACTAAACTTGGAGTCTTTGTGTCTGAGTAAAATATTAGTGAAGAACCATTTACTTGAAACCAAAGTGAATTCATACCCTCCTGCAGTTTTTTATGAAACTTCCGAAGCTTATGAAACCAGGTTTTCCGATACCTGCTGTAAAAGTGTTGTCCCTCTTAGCTTAACAGGTGTGTGCCCTTTTGATACTAGCAAAATAGCACCACTATTGATCTTCCTCTGCTTTTAAAACATTGAACTTTATTTCTGAGAGAGATCTATGGTATTTTAGTGTTTAAAAAAAAAAAAAATCTGTGTGTTTCTTTTATTGGTTTGCTTTTTACTCCTGGGTTAACTATAGAAGAAGTAAGTAGCAGTGTTAATTGCCTTCACTGAAAAAATAGTTTTGCAAGCGAGGCCAGTAAACTATGCAAAATCAGCCTCTCCAGGAGTAAACAAAAACTGAAGGACTGATCACATTCTTCTGAACAGAGCTATTTCATGCTTTCACTGAACAAACTGGAAGTGCAGAAGAGCTAGTACTTTGGAACAAAAGTACTCTGTTCCCAAGACTGTGAAAGAATGTCAGGGAATGCCAGGTGAAAATAAATTGTATTATCCACCCTACATTGACTAGTTTTTACAGCTAGGTCATGAAGAGTTGTTGTGGATTTTTCTTGTTTTGGCTTCTTGTTTGCTTCTTGTAGCTGGCATTCTGCATTGCTAATTGTGGGCATGCTAAGAATCAACAAAAATGTTCAGCTTTTTAATCATAGCTAGACTTCTGATATATGATTTTAACAGATACATTTAAAGACATAATAGAGGTTCCATGATAGATGAAGATTGCAGGGCCTGACCTACAATCTGTATGACATTTTGCTACTGTATTGAGGTCTTGTTATACCAAGGTTCAAATGTATTATTTGAGTAAATGGACTCCAATTTTATTGGTTCGAAAAACTGAAATGAAACTTGCAATAGTAATGTTGTAGCTTGTCCTTCATCTGTAAAAATGAAGTCTGGGCACATTGTTTTGCTGACCAGTTGCTGTAGTTCTCTAATTTTATTAATACTGCTCCTTCTGTTTCACTGCTGCTATGAAAGGGTAAAGCTGTCCCAAGAGATTTCTTTTTGAAGGACCACTGGCAATTTGATATAGGGGACAGTTATTAAAAAATATATATTTTTTTAAGCTAGATTGTGTTGCAACACAGTCAGCCAAATGACAATACAAAAGAAATCCTGTTACCTGTTACTTCAAGAAGAATTGTTTAATGATTAGGAATTGGGAAAAGGGAATGGGGGAAAGAATAACACTGGAGGAATGAAAGGGAGTTGCATATAATTTAAAGAAAATAATTTCCTTTTATAGGGAGCTCATTTTCTCAGAGCATGTGACCAGGGGTTAGACACGGTTGAAAAATCAGGATATGAAAGTTGGTGGTGACTTTTCGATCATTCCTTACCTGGCACAGGTGAAAGCTGGAACAAACGGGGTGCTATTCTAACTGGGACTGTGCACAAAAAGGCTTTAGTTACCCGTAACCTGCAACCGCCCCCCTCCTCCTCAGATTGCTTAAGATGCAGAAGTCCAAATGAATATGGCCTAGCATCTGATGTTATTGGTATCCTGAATATCAGCTTCACGTACAGTGCAGTTGAGAACTGTATTCTAGACCTGACGGATTTGGGAGAGCCCTGGGTAGGCACACATACACACATGACATTCTTCATAAAGGCTGAGATGGCGTACCTGCTGAAATCATATGATGGGCTAGAGGGCTTGCTAAATTTTACAAGTTTTCAATTAATTATTTCCATACCCTTGTTACCTCATAGCCCTAAATGTGCAAAACTTTAAAAGTCTATGTCAGTACTGTAGACATCTAGGTTGTAAACTGTTTGTATTTAAGCTAAATATGTGAAATGTTAATTTAAATATCTATATTATACATAGAAAGAATACAAAAATATATGTTAAGAAGTGCATGTATAATGCTATGGGAAATAATAAATTTTTTTTTTTAAATGTTTTGCTTATGGAAAACTCTAGTCAACAGCTGTGGAGAATGAAGGTCTCTGTCTTTCAGCAGCAGAGATTGAACAGATATCAACAGTGCAAATTTCCTCTTGTTCTGCCCTTTGCATCATAAGATATCACTTCTGCAAGAATGATATTGAAACCCTGTGCAGAGCCCTGTGCAAAATATTTGTCCCGTGCAAGGCCCATGTCCCATTTCAAGGTGTGCATGTAGGATATAGATATTTATTCGTAATGTCATTTTGCACTGAGAGGTATTTCACCAAGAATGAGGAAATGATACATTTCTGCAAGCAGATTTTTGCACACAGAATTTCATTTGTGTATGTGTGGGTGGGAGTGAGGTAGGGAATATAAATACCTTTGCAAACTAAGCTAAACCACGAGCTTGTTTTCACGTAAGTCAGCACTCGGCATTTTTAATGACCAAGATAGCACCTACCTGTGCCAGAGTCAAAGTGGCACCCTAGAATGAAAGGTGTTTTTATTGTATTACCGATTCCCTGAGCCATAGCCTTCCCACTGATTTGGTTGCTTTAATTCCTGGTGTGTTGATGGGGGGGTGGGAAGCAATTGTGGGACACAATGGGCTCTTACTTCAAAACCTAACGTGTAAAACTCAAAGTCTTTTTTTTCTATAATCAGTTCCAAATGAGCTCTTAAAAGGGGAACTCGGAACTGGCTTGGTTGAACAAATTGATTTCTCATGCAAAAGAAAGTCAAGTTAAACGTCCTTGGGAAGCCTAGAAATTTAAATTTTGAGAATTAGACTTTTTATAAAGGGCTTTTGATTTGTTAGATTTAGAGCAAGACTGTTGAAATCACCTTGAGGAGCAGAATTATTTATGGCAGTTGCTTACAGTACTAGTGTAATGCCACTTTCGCATGTTTTTAATTTTGTTCCTTCGCATGGTCTGTACTGTGTTAATGATCACCTTGTCATGCTAGGAGTGGAAAACGGTTTTATAAATAATTCCCACTGGTAAGATGAAAGTGTTAACAGAAATACTTTAGTGAAGGTCTCGATTAACTTACACACTTGGCTTGATCACAGTGGAGGTTAGACTTACAATATCTTGTTACCAAGACTAATAAAACCCATTCATTTTTTCATGTACTATGTTAATTACCCTTTTACTTTCCCTTGTGTGCAGACACACACAAGCTGATTTCATGTTTGTGTTGAAGGCCACAGCTAAACTTTGTAGACTTCTCCTTGCCGTACTTAGAAGTTCATACCCAAACAAAACCAACCTTCCCTAATTCCAGAATCTGTATATTGTAATACTAGAACTTCGAGACTGTAGATTGTTACACTTAGGTGCTCAACTTAACCTACTTTTGCTATAAACAGCAGAAGATAGATTTATTTTTTTAATTTCCTCATACTTACTGAAAGCTGTCTGTCTAATGTACAGGCATTAAGAAGCACAACTAAGAATTAAATTTCTGGAATATCTTTCCTCTTTAATTCAAATTCCCCAAATGTAAATTATTTGAGTAAATCACCATATTGCAATATAGTATACTAGCATCCCATATTCCATCACCACCACCTCTAGAAACGTCAGGAAAACAGGTATGTGCCATGTTCTCTGAAGCCTAGTAGCATTAGGAACAAATAAACTGTGTTAACGAACAAGTCAAGGGTCTTTCAGAAAAGATGTTCCCAATATTGATTTCCTTGTCCTAAAGCAACGTGTGTTGCGTAGATTAGTTTAATTAGGCAAGATCATACTGAGATAGGGAGTAGTCTCTCAGGTTATATACCAAAGTACAGAGGATTCTTTGGAGCCAGTGACTTCATGCTCCCCTAATGCAAGGTCGGCGCAGACCTTGGAGTGCAAATATAGTGGGGTGTAAGGAGAGCCTAGGGATAAAGGGATCTCAGGGTGAAATAGTACTTATATATATGAACTGAATTCTTTTCTGTGCTGGTCTGTAGTTTCATTTCAAATTCATAGAAGTAGCAGAGGCAATACAGGGAGCCCTTGCTTGTTAGCTGCCGCCTTTTGCAATGTGTTTTAAATTTTGGCATGATCATCTGTACAACACTATGGAAGGCTGTCACAGACTAAAGGTAAATTCTCCAAATTGGAGGATTTTACCTGAATCTCACGGTTAGTGGTGAAGGCTCAACTAGTGCTGTCCATGGCAAGGTGAAGTAGAATATGGCCTTTCCTGAAGCAAACGCATTTGAAACATGCGGATGGAAAAGTAAGATGTTAAAGACAGAAAGAGTCTTGATGTTAAAGGCATATATGACTATGTTAAAGACTTACGCCAGTGTGGAGTGTAACTGCAGATAGCATTATTTATTTAAAAGGAAAGAAAAAGAAAAGGAAAAAAAGTTCCTTGAGCAGTGAAATGAAGGGAGCTTGGGGTTGGGTTTGGTTTTTTTTTTTTCCATGGATTTGTTTTGCAGATAAGTGGATTTTCTCATGTCTGATGACTGAAGTTTCAGCCTTTCATTAGGCAGGACAGCAACAGGGTCTCTTTTCTTTACCCAGCTGGCTAGTTTCATAGAAGCAAGGCTTAATATTTTGGATTCCTTTAATCTTTTTGTCAGACTGGATCGAAATTGTACAGCTGGTTCAGAAGTTGTGGGAAACACGTACACAGAAGCATGCCTGCTGATTTCCTTATTTTGGTTAAAAAAAGGGACAAAAATCCCTTCGATGTTGTTTATTCTTATAGATTGCCAGTCTGATCGAATAAAATATACCAGAGCTGTTGTTATTTTCTGTGCACTGAGTGCTCCCTTCATCTCTACCTGCCCTCTCACTTCATCCTCCGTGTTTCTTGCACCTTTTCAACAGACCTTGAATTGACTTCTGTAAACTTAGTGCCTTCTGCTTTTCTGTCTCCATCTTCTCTTCATAATTTGTTTTGTAAATTAAATTAATTGTGTGAACTGTGTATTTTTATAAGGAGGGTTGATGGTCTGTTATTAGGGTTGCCTAACACTTCTCGTTATAAAATGAGAGTGAGGTTTTCAGCTACTTGTGTTAATCCTTACTAGTTGGTAGTGAGATTTTTCTATACTGTGAGGTTTTTTTTTTTTTGTTACTTAGTTGTTTTTATTACAGTAGACATGATTCTACATAGAAAATCAGGGGGAAATGCTGTCTTTACACAGGCTACAAAAGAAATTGAACACCTTTTCTTTGAATGCTGTTATACATGTATGCTTTGGAGCAAGTTGTTTTTGGTAAAATATGTACAAATTTGGCTGAGAAATAGGACTATAAAATGCTATACTTTATATATATATTCAGTAGAGACTGAAAGGAGCCTAAAAGCTAAAACCTCCAAAGATTTTTGTGTTCACTAAGCAGCTTAAATTTCTCTGGTCCTGAAATGCCTACCTGCGTTCCCAGCAGGGCTACTGAGGGTGCTCTGCGCCGGGAACACCGTGCCTCAGAAGGACTCTGCAGCTGTGGCTGTGGGTAGCTCTGGGCCAGGCTGCATTTAGGCACTTGAAATGAAAACTCTTGTGCTTTCAATAATACCTGCGGGTGGTCAGCAAAATGGGGAGGAATGAGCTATCACTTCTGGTTAGAGAAGGGGAAAAAGGTGTATCAGAAAAATTCAGTTGACTGCTGAAAGAGTCAAGCTGAACTGATGAGAATAAGGGAACGGGAAGTGATGCTCAGTCTGGTTAGGGGAGGAGACTGGCTCTTACCAATGTGAGAGGAGGGCATAAAGGACGAGAAGGGTCTTTGGTGAAAGTTGCGGCAAGAGGGAGACTGAACTACGTCCAAAAGAGGAAGAATGTAGGGAAGAAGCAGAATGGACAAAAGAGGTAAAAAGAACACTTTCCTGCATTTTGGGACACAGTGTGGCTGGAGGCAGTTGTGAGGCTGAGTATCAAACCCAGGGCTTAACTTGTCAAGGTAATTAGACCTGTGTTGAGATACTGTGGAGTCTGGTGACTCTGGCAAGGTAGAAGACACTGGGAGCAGTGCTATGGGTATAGCTCCCATCTCCAGTGATGTTACCGTTTCCTGTTATTCCATTAATTTCAAGCAGCAGATGCCTGGGTGGTCAGCCTTGTGGCTCCACTATTTCTCTGACTCATGAGCTTCAATATAATGTCAGGTTATTTGGGTAAGGTATAGATTTTCTTTTTCTTTTTTGGAACTTGGAAAATTACACATATACGTTGCCATCTTCCCTCTCCACCCTTTCCCCACACTAAGAATATTCGTCAGATTGCAAGGCCAAGTATCCAGAAGTTAGGAAATGCAACTTAAATTCAACCTTGTTGCTCTGCATGTGTTAAGAAGCAAGGATAAGCTACACTATCACTGTTGGGGTTTTTTTACAGAAGTTCTTTTATAATTCAATAGACAGGGCAGATTTGCTCTGGTGATGAATCAGGAACATACAGTATAGGAAACTGTAATCTCCAACAGTAGTACTACCTCAGTTGCAAAATTGAAAGCGATAAAGTGAGTAAGACCAGGGTCACAAGAAGGGACATGCCAAAGCCATTTAGTGTTGTTCTTGTGATTTGCAGTCTATCCCTGCCTCTCCCAGAGAGCTGTTTTGTGCAGGTAAGCAAGTCACTCCAACCAGAGTTTGGAAAGGAGGTCAGTAGTTTGCTGAGTGCTTAGCTAGATACCTTGGAGGCATGATCCGCAGGAGTTCAGAGCACATACAGCTGAAGCTAGAGGGAAATGCGTTTTGAATATTAAAGCATTATGGGGTGCTGACTCCTCAGTGAAACAGGTCATAATGTCTCAGATCAGACATCTAAAATCAGTCAAGATTTTTTTAATCTTTGTGGCTGTCTACTCTGCCTGCAGAGTCGATAGTGCTATTTCTTCCTCCTGTGAGCGCTATTTCTTCCTTCTGTGGAGATAGTTATAAATACAAGTGATTTGTGAAGCACTCCATATCATGATGAATGACTGAGAATCATGGGTTACTTAGCCATTCTGTCTTCCTTGCCTGTTTAGAATATTTTGGAATATTTGGAATGAGAAAGGTTCAAAGCCATGTATTAAATGCAGAGAGAATAGAAAGAGAGGTTTCTTCCCAGTGACTGGGAAGTCCCTGGTGTTGTGTAGTTCATGTCTGCATTAACATGTGAGGCACAAATGTTTTCATTTTTGTGGTATCTTGTGCAAGGAGCACTTACATTCAGCACATCAGTATATTGGGGAGAGCACTTGCAGCACTATCTTAGTTCCTTCTCAGTTGAAGAGACACAAACCAATTCCTCAAAGTACTTTGAAGGAAACGGAAAAGACAAATGTAAAGTCTGTATTAGACAAGTATATTGGTATCTATGTTAGACTTTCCATTGAAGAACTCTGATTACTGGTGGTGTAATATTTTTCAGTCAAAGAGTCTGTGTATATATTCACGTTATATGCAAGACTAAGCAGCTCCTACTCCTCCCATAAATTGACTTGGAAGAAGGCCTCAAAGTAATTCATACAAATCATGTTACGATTTACTGATCCACCTGAGCGTGCCAAGGCCTCCAGAGTGGTGGTGTGTCTGATGAAGATGCAGATGAAGTTGCAGGTAGCAACCCCACAGATGTCTGGGATAGAGACATACCATCCAAGTCACTTGGACCCTGATAGAGGATGCCCTGATGACAGCTAGAAGTTTCCTAGCAAGTCTTGACCCAGCTGTTTCTCATTTAGATGACAGTTGCATGGAAATGCCAGAGCCTCAGGTATTTCAGTAAGAGAGATAAATAAGCCAGAGGATTTCCAAAGAGGTGTGGACCTGCCCATGTAAAGGGAAATGCCCTGGGTCACTAAAGGTGCAAAATCCAGAAGTCACCTAGGAGGCAAGAGCTGTGAGAAAGAAAAAGGAGATGAGTTTCTTGCTTTAATGTGAAATGTGAAGATCTTTTTGGGAAGAAACGTTGAGTCCTGATACTAGAAATGCCTCAGCCACACTAGGGTGATTAGAATCAGCAAGCCTTTATGTTGACCAAAACTTTTGGTAGTAGAGAAGTGAGGGATATGTATGCTTCATCTCATTTCAGAGTGTTTCTGAAAGTCTGGAAGCCAACTCACTCTCAAGTGAAATCATTGGTGCATCATCTTCCCATTGTGAAGAGCAAATGGTTCTCTCACGGACTGAAAATGCTCTTGAAAAATTTTTCTGAGATAGGTATGTTCTGTTCAGGATTGAGACATGTGGCTGCGCTTAATTAATTAAGGCACCTGTAGGAGAACTGCCCCTAAGTGATCTGTAATCACTGAATTGTTTAATAGGAGGTCCCTGCCAGCACCTGCCTGGCTAGACCACAGCTCGAGAGTCAGGCTGACATTTTTCTTTGGAATGTCAGAAAAAGCATGCAACAACGGATCATACACTACACTGCATCGAAAGCAACTTGCAACAGGCATTGGAAGGCATTTGGATCTTGACAGGGAAAGAAAGAACATCCTCTCAGTCATTTGTTACTAATGTACTTGCAGTGTGAATATTCTGTGGCTCTGGTGGTTTCTAACATTACAGTGTGTTTGCAAACTTAATGATATTTTTACGGCAATGTGTTTCTGTGTATGTATATGCCAGCAAAAAGATAAAAATAACATAAGCCATTTTTTACACACAAGTTTCATCCCTTTGTCTTACTCGTTCATTGTCTGTCTGGGCTATATTGGAAGCTTTTGATGCAAGGGGCTTTTTTCATCAAGTGTTTGTATAGTAAACAGCTTCTGTGAGGTTTTGCACTTTATGATTTTACATGCTGAGATAATGGGTTATTGACCAGTAAAGAAGCTGAGAATATATCATGAACCTTTTTGACATAAATTATTATACAAAAGATTTATGGCACTTTCCATAAGAACAGTTTTATAGTCACTTCATTTCAGATGTCACCCTTTTTTAATAAGTCATATGAAAAAAAGATAAAATATAAATCATCTTAAAAACAGTCTCTCCCCATACTATTTCATTACAAGGTATCAGAACAGATATGAAGACTGAGTTGCTGAGGTTTCCAAGTTGCATTTTGCTATTCTGCTCAAAAATACCTGCATTCAGTAAGTTGCACATACACCTGAATCAGATGTTTTGTAGCAAGTTGGCAAGGGTCTTCTCTATTCAGACATGCGCAATAGGCACAGCTTGCAGGTATCTGCAACTCTGCATTGTCCCACCCTTTAGAGCAGAACTGCTGGAAGAAGGATGAGACATACTAATGTAAACTAGCATTCAGGAGAAAATGCAGAACAAGATCAAAGCATATTGTAACCTTGAGTAGTTCCAATTTTTATATGTTTATTAGAAAATTTTCCAATAATCTAAAATTACTCTAAATTCCAGTAATTCAAAAGTGAAGAGTTTGCTTAGCAGTTGTCACCAGCTGCAACAAGCATGCATCTAGAACAAGGACTATAGTACCAAAAAAATTAAGTATAGTGTTGCATCAGTACTCATGTAGAAATACATAGCATTTTTATGCCTGTATTTGTGTCTTGCAAAAAATTCCACCAACGTACACTTAGTAATTCAGATCACTTAGTTTAATTAAAGAAAAAGGATCATTGAAACTCATAATTACCTTAGCAAGATTTATTGGTGTGTATGGTACTTGTTAAAATCAGTGGCTTTTGCAGTGGGAACTTTATATTACTTATTTCTTTTTAAAGAGTTACATTATGTAAGAATGTGTAATCACTGTGACTTTTTACTTTGTATTCCCAAATTTATTTCAACACCTTACAAGTTGCTCTCAGCCCACTTACACAACGTTAGATCATCACATGGGTGAAGGAATCGTTTGCTTTGTAGAATACAATGCCACTGATTAAAGTTGAAAGTGAATGGACTGAATTAGAATCAGCTCATCCATCAAAGACTGGCTACTGATTATTTACGGACAGCACTTCATTTAGCTCTATTAATTACACAGTGGCACCGTTATGTAAAGGTTATGAGTTGTTATACTTTTGAAAATTAAGAAAGAATACATGACAAATAATTGTATGTGCTCAGCGCTGGAGTCTGAAAGCGGTAGATGTTAAGTGAAGTGTTCCTGTGAATAATCTATTACCTGTTTTTTCTTATCAGCGTTTTAATTGCAAATGAGTAAACAGGACAGCAGCTTACAGATCTTGATAGGCTTCTTACGCAAGCTGTGATGGTCGTGGCTATGACTTCATAGCAATGAAGGAAAGCCTGCCTTTCTATTACTGCTTTTAAAATAGCTTTTACAGATTTGAGTGTTCTGCCCAAATTACATTGGTTTTCAAGTATTGTGGGGAGAAGAATTTTGTGTAGTCTTCTATACTGATTACCCACCCTTTCCTTATTCCTTTATCCCTTAAATAACAAACCTTTCACCACCATTGTCTAGATATTACTCTAAAATCCCAGCTATAATACAGAGATAAATTCGTCTCCTGTGTTCCTACAGCAGAGCTGTAACATACATCTCATTCGCATTCGGTAATCTTCATCAGTGCTAAGCAAGAAGTTCCTTAGTTGGAACATGCCAATAACAAGAGTCTTCAGTCATATATTTAGTTCTAGTGATACTAATTTTGAAACTGAGTGAATTTTATCTTCTTTTTTCCAAAAAATACGTAATTTGAGTTAAAAAACATACTCACATTCTCATGGCAATGTTTTAAACAATTAGCTGAATAATAATATTTTTTACCTTTTCAAAAGGAAAAGCATTATTTCTGTGGGTTTATGCAGGGGGTATTGGTTTTCTGCTGTTTAAATTAGAACATGGCTTTGGGGGGGGAGGTTCTGTAAATGCGGTAATGCAAGTGGTAAAGTCCAAATGCTCATTTCCTCAAAGATCTGTGATCTGTGGTTGTTTTGTAATAAAACCCTTCGAGTACAGGAGGCAAGGCTTGCATGGGAAAAGGTTATGTATGCATGTATATATTTAAAAAGAGGGAAAAAAAAAATCTAGTTACTGAGTTGAAAAATATTGTTCTGTTCACATTCCAAAAAAGGGCTTGAAAAGATGATGAATATGTGTGTGCTTTTTTGTTCAAGAGGGAACTTTAATTTTCTGCTCAGTCCTGAGCTGTAAGTTTCCATCATAATCAGACATGTTATTAGCTCAGATCTGTTTATAATCAAAGTCAAAGCTGAGAGCAGCGTCACTGCCACTCTACTCGGAGACTGCAACTATTAAGAAATTAGTTTTGATTAGTTTGTTTTGTAATAGTGTTGTGTTTTGACATCGTGTTGCATGATGTCAGGAAGGGCCTCTTTTTAAAGTCATCCTGAAAAAGTATGGCTATAAAACAGACTCAGGCTGGGAAATGGAAAACAGATGAAGTAGTTGTACGTCATCTAGGGAATGAAATTTCTCGAGAGGATAGAAATGATCTAATCGCCTTTGATTTTATGAAACACTGTAAAAAGGAATCTACTTATGTATTAGATTTTACATAAATGGTCATTTTAAAAAGTGGAAAGTTTGATGTTTGTAACTTAAATGGACACAGTGCAATGAACAAGCATCCTTTCAAGAGCCATACGCCAACTATCCGGACGCAAGAGTTACCATTTCTGCGTTTTCTTTTTTTGTTTGTTTGTTGGAGTTCTCAGTTGTCCTCTTTTAATCTTAGTGCCCAGAAGGATGATAGCACTGTAACATTATTTGTGGAGACTGGGTGGGTATGAACACCCCTTTACTTTCTATCTACTGCTACTGTGTCTCTTCTCTCCTGTTGTTTTTCGGGTGGCAAGACACCTGTGTGTTGGCTTGCTGCGAGGTTGCACAACTCCTGTCTAGCTCAAAGTAGAACATATAAACAGGTTATTTCAACATAAGAAATTCAGTTTCTAACCTCACTTTATTTACCAGCTTATGTAACTGTTGGGTTGGGCCAGTGGGATTTTTTTCTTTTTTAAATTTGAAGGCTTTTTAAGTTTTGTGAAGCCTGTGCATACATAAACAGTATTTTAAGTAAAAAATATATCTGCAGCAATGCCTCACTCAGTTCTCTTATATTTGATATGTGGAGAGTAGGGGCAAACTTGAATATTACTTAATACCAAAAAGAAGAAAACCTTCAATGCAACAAAAAGTGATTAGTAATTCAATAGGTGAAATTTTCCATTTGCAGATCTAATATTACAGGTATCAGTGTGACTGTGATGCTGGATCTGCCATCATTTGGACGGAAACCTGATCTCTTGCTTGATATTCATCATCTTGTTAATGTGATGTATCAGAAAACCTGAGATAAATCTCCAGTTTTGTCAAGCAATAATCATTCAGTGAGCTTTGTTGATTTAAATACCCATGCTTGTCTCTGAAGCAAGAATACTCCCTTATTTTACCAGGTTGTTATGAGGTACTGTATTGATTGTGATGCAGTCATGTTTATACCTAGGTAGGCAGCACTTTGTGCAAAACAGTAGAAAATATTTTACCAATTTAGAGTATACCTGGTCTACCTAAAATACTTTCTGGAAATCCAGTTGAAGAACGTACCGTATATGTTTTCCTTGAAAACATCCTTGCTGTTGGTGCACTGTTCTTTTTGAGGTTTTCTCTCAGGACTGTTACACTAAGCTTTCTTGCAGTTTTACTTCTCTTTATGTTTGTTCTGAACACAGTGTACATTTACAAAAACTGCATTACTCTTTGATCTAAAATTAACTTCAGTTAACAATTTCCAGCATAAAACCAATTACAAAATGCTTTGTGAGGCAAGGAGTATGTTCTCCTTTTCTATTTTGCCTATATTTTATCATGGTTGTCCTTAAAATCTGTGTATATGCTCTTAATACATCCTTTCAGTTCCCCATAATATCACCGAGGCTTTAACAGAGAACAATTGTATAGTTGGAGGACACGTAATAGGCTACTAGAAGAAATATTTACATCTGGCATGATCAAAGCTTTTGGAGTATATGAATGTGTATGTGGGAGGTCTAATTTTCATGTGGGTGGATTCACAAAGACTAAAACAGTGCAGTCCTTAACCCCTTTCCCTTTATGAAAATTCACTTCCTCAAAATGAAAAAAACATGTAGTACCTGATTCTTATCTTTTGTTTTTCATTTCAAGGAGTAGTATTAATTCTTCTGCTTGTAAGTACTTGTTTAAGGCATAGAGAATTTTTTTGTATTTCAGCCCCTGTAGTGGCTTATTTAGCGAGATGCTTACCTTGCTCGTGATGTTTTTGCATGTTGGAGCATATACATGTTTTAGAATTTTAAAAACTGATAATTTTAACATAATTTTGATAGTCTGTAGAAGTGTTGTGGTAGGAGCACTACTGTATTTTCAGTGTTCGGTAATAGCTACGTCTTCAGGTTCAATTTCTGCTGGTTTAGTTCCTGTGGCAGTATTCAGCTGTGAGCGGCTTCTGGAAATCTGTCGTTTGAAATTTTTTATTCAGTTACTTTAAATAGTTACTTACATTATGGAGGTTATAAATACTCAGTCATTTGAATCATCTCTGTTAGTGTTTTGTTTACATGCCTCTGATGGGGAAGTTTTGGATTATAGCTGACCTGAGCTAACAGCTTGCTGAACGGGGAGGTCTCGCTCTCCCTTTGGCCTCTTTCCTTGCCCCTGCTGCCCTGTGATCTTCCCTTCCCCGGCTCCCAGCTGTACCTATTCAGACTGCAGGGTAACCAGTCCAGCCTGCCAGCCGAGCAGAAGAACCCACACGCCGAGTTGCGTGCCAAATTCATATTCTGCTATTCTGAGCGTTAATTTACCAGGTGATCAGCAGAGTACCGGAGCTGGCTGAAGGTAACCATCGGGAGCCCATGGCCCGACGGGCCTGTGGGGAGAGGAGAGCCACCTGCCCTTTTTGCCCCTGGTGAACTTCCAGCTTGCTCAGACCACTTTCTGAAGTCATAGTGTGAGTCATGAACACAGCATCATGTGTAATATGTGGCTTCTTGAAAATCAGCCCTGTTTTGCAGGCAAATGATGATGTGAGGAGCAGTTCTTGTAAACAGTTAATGCGTCAGTGAAGACACGCACGTTTATTTTTAGAAGACATACACCTTTTGTGGGTATCTTAAAAGGTTCTGTACGTGCTTACAGCATCCATTGCTGTTAGTATTAGAGCTGGGTGTCATCAAAGCAATAGAGCATTTTCCCCTCTGAAAGCTTTTTTTACCTATTAAATCATGGGCACGTATGGAACTTTGCTTGCTGTTTTTTATCTGTATTACTTCAGCACTCCAAGCTTAGGGAGCTGATACACCTTTTTTGGATACTTGCTCCATCTGTTTTTTGTCCTTGTGGCAATGGTGGTCCCCAAATCTGATCTTGAACTATTCTAGCATCAAATTTGTGTGAACTGGTATCAAAGTCAGTTAACGTCAGTACGCTCTGTAAGTAACGGCAGCTGAGGAAGCGATTCAGAAACCATGGAGCCATTCCTGATGCTCTGCAGTAGAGGGATGGAATGGCATGGCATGGCATGGCATGGCATGGCATGGCATGGGCAGGTGGAACCGAAAGTTCTTCATCTGCCAGAGTTTGATCTGTTGTTGAATCTCTGTCAACACCTCAAGTACCAGGAGGCCACTGTGCTAGCTTCTCTAGTACAAAACCCAAGGTAGGCAGGCTCTTACCCAAATTTTTGAAGCCGAAGTTTCAGCATTATCGAAGTGATGTTGCTTGTTTTTCTCTGGTCTCAACGTCAGAACTGATGCATGAGTTTGGTTGATCAGTTAAATGGTGTCTGCAGTTCACAGAAGGGCGGCAGGCATCTTTTGGATCAGTACTATGTTCAGGGTCTTCATGTTTTTCCTGTGTGCTAGACCTCGGTTATATGTTTTTCTTGTAATTTTTTTGTCTTCTCTTCTTTGGGAAAAAAAAAAAACCCAAACCTTACCATTTTGTTTGTTGTGACGGAAGGATTCCCTACAAGATTGCCATGCTATGTGACCACAAAACTGCCTTTTCTTCTGTGTCACGCTGTTGAAAAACTGCTAGCAAGCAAGATCCGTCTAAGCAGTACCTCGGCATTACTTGTTTTGCTGCTTCATGGTAGTTTTCAGCATGTTCACGTAATAACAGAATTAGAGGCCCCAGTATATGTTTTGGCGCATTTCTCAGTAGTCCAGTGTTCTCATTCACAAAGAGAGCATCACTGTATGTATATTTAAGGAGTCTAAATCTTAAAAGGGAAAAAAGGCCCCAGAAAATGGCAAGTGTTTTAAATATCTGCAGTTGTATCTATCATCAGTCCTCTGAAGCAACAGCTAACTTGAGGAAGGCAGCAGCAGGAAATAACATGTTTGGGTTTTAGCTCCCAGAATCACTTAATTTGCTAAATATTCAAATACACATAAAGTGACACAAGCGAGAGATGTTATATAAATATTGACAATCGTAGGCCTTCAGTAATCATCCATAGAACTCCGAAGGATCATCAGAATTCAAAAGAGCGGGGTTTAAAATGTTGTGGTTTGTAAGTGTTCGTAACCAGGATGTTTGTTTCAGGCTCAGAACCCCACGCTCCATTTTCATTTCCATTCT
Source organism: Fregata magnificens (assembly GCA_013389945.1). Taxonomy (NCBI): domain Eukaryota; kingdom Metazoa; phylum Chordata; class Aves; order Suliformes; family Fregatidae; genus Fregata; species Fregata magnificens. The sequence goes on from WAAD01006085.1 coordinate 44,042, forward strand.
TCCAGCTCTAAGGATTGCCGGTATTTCTGAGGTGCCCGTGGCACTTGAATGAAACTGTTTTCTACCTGAGCCTAAGCAAATCAAAACAGGGAGGACAACCATTGTACCCATTCTTTAGAGTATCAGACTGGTACCAAGTAGGGCACAGCAACAGAGAAAGCAAGTTGGGGTTTTTTTTGTTTGTTTGTTGTAAAAAAAAAAAAAAGGCCTGGAAAAAATGTCAGCAAAAACAATACCTAAAAAACCAAATACCTAAAATAAATGGTGTGGGAATGTTGCACTGCACCCCTGCAAGCTCTCCCTCGTGGACAAAGCTGAGGGGTGTCCTGATACAGTGGTAAGTCCTGACACGAAGAAAACAGATTTGAACATTTGATTTTACTGTCTAGCAGAGACAAACTGTGTATGTAACATTATTAGTGTCACCAAGAGATTGACTGCCTGCCTTCCTGTTGCTTGTTCAAGGAGATTTCCATTTACCCTCATCTAACTCCAAGATAAAGAAGGGACCATCTGTTCTTTCTCCTTCACTCCCCTCCTTATTACAGTCTTTTGTTCTCATGATCTCAAATACTGATTTATCCTCCCCAATGTCCTCGGTACACTGCCTGGTCTGTCAAATACCATGTACCCGTCTTTCCGTCGGTCTGTTTTGCCCTTAGTTGTTTCCTGCGCTTCCTTATTCCTTGGCACACGTATTTGCCTAGTCCGCGTGTTTTACTGTACGTTCCTCTGCTGTGCCAGTGTACTCTAGAAAACCTGCAGCTGGCATGAGGCCTCAGGAGGTGTTACAGACTAGAGGTCCACGCTGCAGCTCTGAACATGGGTTGTGAAGGACACGTCTTGGCTGCCCTGCAATGCCTCTTTCATGTCAATAATCATTTTCCTTCGTGAGAAATGCTGAAATACACTCGGGCACAAAAAGTAAGGTCTGTCTTCAATGTCTGTATGAATTTTTACCAAATAATTCTGACTCTGCTGTGTTGTCTGCTCGCAAAAGACAGCCTTCAAGAATGACATGTCCTTATGATATCACTATGTAGAAGACAGACCATTCAGTTCATTTGCTGGTGACTATGGGCAAGGATGAATTTTGCCAAAAATCTGTTTTACAGTACTAGGGATTTTACAGGGGCTTGTTCATTAGCTCTCCTCCTCCGATCCTCTTCCCACATCCCCATTTAAAAAAGAAAAATCGCATTAATGTTACCAGTGGTGAAACTTATACCTGTGAACACGGTTGTTGGAGTTCTTGTGCAAATGGGGCTTCTGGCATTTTGCTGTACTCCGTTATTGAGGGCAGCCCTAGGAACCACACAGTTAAAACAGCATCTGCCCAAATGAGAGCAGTAGGGCAGTTCAGGGAAGAAATACGGCGTGGATGGTGGCTTTGTGTACGGTTCTGGCATGGTAGCAAAACCTATATAAATATAGCTCTGTGATGGTATTGTAAACAGTGTCTGCTTTTCCCTTTAACATCTTCTCTAAGCCTGTCTTGCATGCTTGATCTCTTTTACATGTGTGTGCGTGTGTGTGTATATATACATAGATATATCTTATTACATGTAAAGAGATTGCACACCAAATAATGGTTCATTTTGTATCCCAGCCCTTTAAAAACATATAATGTGCTGTAGGTTTTGAGTTCCAGTGAAAGATCAAATCGGATCTAAGGCATAGCTGCAGTTTTGCAAAAATAGTCACCATATAATAGTGCCAGGACTGTCTCTGGAGATGTTTCTAAGAGACATCTTTGTATATTTAAACCCAAATTAACGAATGTCACTACATGGGCAGGAAAAAAAAATCCACCACCAGCATTTTCAGTTGCTTCATGTATTATTTTTGAATTGAGAAAAGGCCCGAAGTGGCACAGAAGTAAACATTCATCTAACTTATTTGCAGTATAATTCATCATTCTAAATGTGTTTGTGTGAATTCAGCATCTGTTTTCAAGAAATCATTTTTGTGCCGATTTTATTTGAAAATGTTTGTGGTCTTGCTATATGTTGTTACGCATACTTTCTCTCAACAGAGTTTGCACTTAGGATAGTGAATGCTCCGATGGCCTTGGATTTAGCATTTGGCATGCTGTGTGAGCTGCTCCAGCGGTGGGGGGAGATCCATGCCGGCGTACCGATCCTGCTGGAGTGGCTGCTGGGAGACAGCGATCTGAAAACAGACTCGGAGATTTCAGCCCCGGTAATTGTAACAACCAGTTGCTATCTCATGTTGGGATAGCTACGTTTCTGCAGTCTTGTGGTAGGAATATAATGAAGTATCTCATCTGATGAAGCCTGGTGATCACTAGTCCAGTATTAACTGATTTACAATTTAAAATAAAAATTCACTTGGACAGTATTTAGAATAAAAATAGTTTGATGTCTGTTTCCTGGCAATATCAGCATAAAATTAAAGAGACCAATAAGCAAACATCAAAATAAATCAAGAGTTACTTAACAAATCATTGTTGACCGAAACATTTTGAGGCTGTAACTAATTGCGTTCAGTATCATTGCAGATGATGGCTTGCCTTGAATTTAAACTGCTGCTGTGGCTGCCAGGCACATCTGGCATTCAAGAACAGTGCTCTCCCGACTGCTGGCTTTTCCAGAGATGTCATTTAAATATTTGGTACCTTTGTGCCATCTTCCATATGACTGGTTGTGCATAGCACATGAAACAGCCTCGCTCATATCAGTCATTGTCTTCAGAAGGATTATTTAAGTAAAGAAAATCTTTGCCACGCTGGTTCTGTAAAACCTAATGCTGTATATAATACACCGTGCTCTCTTTGTCTTGAAAAGACGGTAAAAATCAAAATAATGCTGGAAGGTAAACCGGAAGGAGCAGGAGAAGCTATGTCTTTGAGAAGTTTGTTGACACTTAATATGACCCATGAAATATATTATGAAACTTTGCTTAAGCCTCTGGTTTAGGTATGCCTTTCTGATGTTTCACTGACTGATACAATTTTCCTTTTTCATTTAATCCACTCAGAAAGCTCCATGATATAGCAAATTACCATACTGGTTACAGAGAGGTCTCTGTGAAATGTTAGACGGTTTCACAGGGGAAGGCAAGCACATGTTAAGGATTAGGACTACTATTTACTTCCACTGTTTCCCAAGAGTTATACCATAACTGCCTGTTTTTTGAAGGTAAAATTTCTTTGGCAAAGTGGGAACCTTTTTTACTGCGTTTTCTCAAACCTTTGAAAAATGATGCATACAAACTTTTACGTTTTTTAATATGAAGAAGCTGTTCTGTAACAGCCTCTTGTCGTTATTTCTCTGTATACCTTTTTTCATATCTTTTATAATTTTCTCATTATTATCAAGACCACAAGTCATTTTCTAATCACTGTTGTTTTTCTTTCTGTTAAGGAAGAAGATGATTACCTGTTTGATAAAGGGGAAGTGAATTTTTGGGCAGAGAAGTTGACTCACGTCAGACAGCTCAGTAAGCACCTTTTACAGCTTATATCAGTGACTCATCTAACTTTACCAGATCATGGAGAACTTAATCGACTATCAAGAATAGCACTGGACCAAGCCCAGCTCGTTGGACACCTTCTTAGAGCGCTACCTCTGACTCCAGAATTTTCCAAAACTGCAGAATTCACAAGATTGACTATTCAAAATGAGAGAATATCGGTCTGCCTTAAACTATTAAATCTGCTGAAGTCTGATGATACTTGCAAAAATGAAAATCTGGAAAAGTAAATTACTAAAAGTTCAGCCTCAGGGCGCTGCGCACATGTTACTGGATGGGCACGGAGACTGAATTATAACGATGTTCAAGGAATAAGGGATTGCTATAATGACTCCGGTAAACCTGCAACAAACTATTCAGTATTCAAGCTAAACCCACATTTTTTTATATATGAGTCCATTGATTTTTTTTTTTGTCAGATGTGCTGTGCGAGACCGTTCCTTTTAAATGCATTTGCTAATTTCATTCAGCTGAGCATGGTTTAATATAGCTACTGTAGGAAGTAAAAAGCAGCTAAACATAATATTTTCCATTCATCCAGGTGCAGGCCACCTGTAGCTGTGTTAGGTTTTATCCCACATTTTTACCTCCTGTTTTTTCATACCAAGAAAAAGTTGATTTTTTTTTTTTTGCTCTCCTTTCAAGATGTAGAATGGTAATTGTTAAATGAGTATGGTATTTTTTTATTTTATTTTTAAGTGTTTCTAAAAGAAAAGAAACAAACCTTGGCTTCTTTGTCCATGACAATTTTTAGACTACACTTTAAATTTTACTGCCTTTTCCTCTGAAGGAAGGCAAGGATTCTCACTTTGGTAGTAACCTTGTTTTGCACATGGAAACAGCATTAGTTAGACTTCTGCTTGCCTCTTGTTTCCCTGTAAATCAAATAACTACTTTTATAAAATTGCTCTAAAATGAAGACCGCTGTGTTCAAAATAAAGCAGCCGTTCCACTGCGAACAAAACAGTTTCATCTTTACTTCAAAACACCTTGCTCTGCAAGCAGTCTTGGAAAGTAAGGTCCTACTTAGTAGAGTTAGGCCCCCAGAAGTGATCTTGTGCTGCAGCGCTCGCTTTCGGGAGATGCTGTCACCGGCGCTCAGGTGAGGCAGCTGTGGGAAATATACCGAGTGCTCAACAGGGTCACTGTCTGAAACACAAAAATGTTGGCTGTGCTTTGCAAAGTGTGTTTTTCTGGGAACTGAAATCGGGTTTCAATGTGAAAGTGAGACATCGGAAATAAATATTTATTTTTAAAGGATACATTTAACGGTTCCTTTAGCTAAGGGTTGTGACTTCGCGTTTGGCTCTAGCGTAGCTGGGCACAGCCCAAAGACAGACGTACATCGGTGCTCCTTGTTATTTCAGTCTCCCTGGAAGAGTAGCATCTCCAATAAACGATTGTTTGCGTTCAGTCTCTTCACGTAATTGTATATTAGCACATTTCAGTCGTAAACCTCGATGATGATGATGATGATGATGAGCAGTTCTCCCACGGCCGGCGCCGCAGCAGGAGCCCTGGGTGTTGCGGCGCACGCCCAGCAGGTGGCGCTGCAGCACCGCCGTACGCACCCGCGCGCCCAGGCCGGGCTCGGGCCCCCTTAGTGCCGGGGTCCGGCTTAACCTCGCCAGGGTCCGGCTTAACCTCGCCAGGGCCAGGCGCGGGCCCGCGCCCCTCGCACTACCTGGGTGCTGCGGTGCCCGAGAGCCGATTGCTTCCCGCTTCTTGGGTTTAAACAGAATCTGCTGTAAATCAAGACGGGCTTCCAAATTAGGTCTAGTGAACATCTGAAAACGGCAGATGTCGCTCCTAAAAAAAAAATAAATAAATAAAAAATAATTTAGGACCAAAAGTTTAAATACTTTCTGTAAGTTTCCAGGATTCAGGGTTACTTATGTAAGTGATTTACAGTGAAACTTGAGACTTCAATAGGCAAAAGGGAAACGTTGGAATCTGAGCTGAAAAGATATTTTGCAGAATGCACGCTACCCAACTTAACAAGCCACGCTGTGAGTTAGGCTAAAAATGAATTTGTTTGCATCTGTTTTGAGCTCCTGGGGAAGGAACAGCCCAGATTATGTCTGGAAGCCACTCTTAAAAATAGTCAAGACCTGTACAATTAATTGCCAGCTGCTGGTTTTGCCACACCTTTCCAACATTTTTGAACTAGTGTAGCGACAGCTTTTACAGTAGAGAACAAACAGAACTTTGTATAGTGTCAAAATTACAGTATGGTTGTGTGACCTTGCTCACGCCAGTGGTTAGCGTAAGACTATCTAGGAACATGGGTGTTTTTTTTAATTGGGTAGAATTTAAAACGCATATGCATACATACTCAATATCAACAAATGGATAAATGCAGACAGGTAACAGCATAGTAGGAGGTCCACAGTGACCATAAAACTTAAGTAACTTTGTGAAGCCTTGAGGACTCAGTTAATCGGTAAACTAAATCGTTCGAAAACTCAGTCTTCCTTATCATGATTTTAAAATGTAGCTGAAACCTCTGTCATCCCACCTTAGTTTATAGAGAGCAAATAAAAACCGCCCGTATATCAGCGCACATACATTTCACCACACGCTGCTGGTGGCTTGAGTTACTATATAACTACTCAATCAAGAACCTTTGAACCCTAAGCAGCAATTGCAGAAGAGGGTTAGCAAAATCTTACACCGGAGTGCTAGTTATCTGCCGTGGGCTTGATCAAAGTCAATTTATCAAAGTATTCCTCCAAATGACGATGACACATTGCCCCTTGCACGATCATCATCATAAACTGTTCACTCAGTTCACCAGCGGGCAGGATCTGCTCTGAAGGTGATGTTTTCATCACGGAGGTGTTTGGGAGGAGGAAGAGTTTGATCTCGGGTCGGTCCAACAAGCAAATCCGAGTGGGCCGGGGAGGAGGTTATGGGAAAAGACGCGCGGTGGTGGGAAATGATGCGCGTTAAGGCGTCCACCCGCGTTAGCCCCGCTTTCAGGTGGCTTCCCGTTAGCGGGGCAGCGCCCGCTGCTCCGTCGGGAGCCGTAACCCTTCCGCGGGGCTGGAGGAGGGAAAGGTAGGAGGAATTTAGCTGGTGTTTGGGAAAGTCCTGGCGAAGCAGAACCGGCGGGCGCGGGCACTAGGGGGTGGCAGATCCCCGCGCAGCCGCCCGGGAGGCGGGCCGGGCTGCGAGCGGGGCC
>WAAD01006091.1:0-47942 GCA_013389945.1 Fregata magnificens
GTATTTGTGCTTGGGATTGCCCCAACCCATGTGCATGACCTCGCACGTGGCCTTGTTGAACTTTGTGAGGGTCGCGTGGGTCAAGCCTGTCAAGCCCTCTGGATGGCATCCTTTCCCTTCACCGTGTCGACCGCACCAGGCAGCTTGGTGTCATTGGCAAACGTCCTGTGGGTGCACTCAATCCCACTGTCCATGTCGCCAACAAAGATGTTGAACAGCGCCAGCCCCAGTACTGACCCCTGAGAAATGCCACTGGTCTCCACTTGGACATCAAGCTGTTGACAACAACTCTTTGAGTATGACCATCCAGCCAGTTCCTTATCCACTGAGCGGTCCATCTGCCAAATCCATGTCTCACCAATTTAGAGACAAGGATGTCATGCAGGACAGTGTCAAACCGTTTGCACAAGTCCAGAAATACGTCTCACCCACCTGCAGATGATGTGCAGCTGCTTCACAGGTGCTGGTGCCTTAGAGGTAGGTTCAGTTGTGTGAATTCCTATAGTGTCATTAAAGGATTTGGGTTGGATCTGACAGCAGGACATTATTTTATGGGTATTAGTTTAAAGGAAAATACATAACATGTTCAAAAAGGGCAGTTTTTGTGGGATGTGAGAATTACTAGCTCCTAGTATCTGGTAGCTCCTGGTAACCGGTATGGCTGTCTCTGGCAGCCGTCATCCAGAGATTTTGGTGGGACTGACCATTAAATCCTGCTTGGGAGTAAGAAAAATACCTGAAACAATTTCTCTTCAATTTTTAATTACGTTCTTTCCTCAATTTCTTGAAATGTAAATAAACTTTTTAAGAGGTAGAGTAGAAAGAATGTAAAAGGTCTGCAGGAACTGTCTTCCTTCCTCTCGAACGGATGTTTGAGATTTGGAGAAAATGGGGTGAAGGAAAGCCCAAGGACCTGGTATGCCAGGGGTTCATCATTCTTTCTGCAAAACCAGTGCACCCCTCGGCCTCTGAAATTAGGGGGGTCATTTCACTGGTGTGGCGGCACATGGACTCTTGATGCTGAGGGCTGAAGACATCGCCTTACGCAGCCTCCCTGGTGAAGCAGTACTCTGTAATTCCCATTTGTGGGAAGGCTGCAACGTACCCTGCACCTCCTGGCAGGGTGATGCTCCACGTAGCATGTCCCTCTTCTACAGACAGGGAGCTGTGACCTGTCGGAGTCACGGATTCCAGACTAGCAAGCCTTGGAAAAGTTCAAGGGTAACGGAGAAGTGAAATATGGCATGTGTCAAGAGTTTAATTAAAGAGGGAATGATGCAAAGTCCCCCAGATCATTTAAACGGTAACTCAAGGGGGTCTTCTCTTATAACATGTAATTACCAAAACATTTCCTTTATATATTCCAGAGGAAAAAAATAAGTGTACTCATCTATCACCTGGTTAGTACCAAGGTTTGTAATAAATATGAACGAGGCATTATCAGGGTGAAATATGATTGCTATCTTCTTGACTCTTTAATCGTAAAAATGAGTCTTTCAAAAATCAATCTTGTTAGGTGTTTCAAAGCAGAAATATTTTAAAATGTTAATTACCTCACACCAGTGTAAAAATATCTGTATAATAAAACTACAACTCAAAAGATGAAAGAATAAAAACTGCTAAACTAAAAACCAGCAGAGCGCTGGTTAGCCAGCCTTGTCTGTACCAGCTCAGATCAGAGGGAGCAAACATGCTAGATTTAAAGGGGATAAAATGCATTTTTAAACATAGACTTCCATTACACAGTGACTAGTGATTTGCAATGTGTCCTTCAGCTCCTAAAAAATGGAGAACAACAGGTAGGAACATTATTAATCTGGCCATGAAGCCAAGGAGTTCAAGCCCTTTCTGCTTTGTTGCACACAAACCCAAGCCGAGCTCGGGGGGAGTCAGGCACGGGGTTAAACGTCCCGTGTCGCCAGCCTGGCCCTGGGAGCCTGCAGAGCAAGGAGGTCCTAGAAGCACTCTTCTGAACCTGAATCACAGCTGTGAGGAACACTTTTAGGCCATCTGCTTTGTGATTTTTAAAAATTTTTTTAAGAGTTGTAGGTTTGTACTTGTTTCCTAGTAAGACAGCTAGAGTGTCTTGTGCTGGGTATTGCACCAGTTTGCTATTTTTAAAAGCTGCTGAGAGTAGCCATGCATGCATCCCTTCCCATGCAGAGCTGCCTGGGTGGGCAAGCGATGGCAGTGCTATACAAACATGGAGTCATTGAAGTCCACTCCTTAAAAAACCCAACAAAAATCAAACAAAACCTCAGAATGTCCTGAGTTACATTCCCAGTGCAGAAAATAGTCCATTTGCAGTGATGCAGCCGGTAATGTTGGCAAGTGATGTTCTGGATTGAGGCTGAAAAACATGCTTGTGATACAGCTTTAAACGTAACAACAAGGTGAGTGCTCACTGAGGAGGTGATGCTGAGAGGGGCTCACCTTGCCTCCATGGTAGCATCGCCTCCTTCCAGAAGGACCCCGACCCTTGACTTCTCTCCTCTGGTGGCTGCGCCATGGTGTACACCATGCCTAGGGCAGCTGTGCCTCTGTCTTTGCGGGTACCTCTGCAGCCAGCCTTTTAATTGTCCTGCTTTCTCAGCAGAGCATCTCATCTTTTTAAATTAAGGCATATTTAATATAAATTTAAGTAAAGGTGCATAAATGCTTTGCATAAATCGCAATGAAGAATTGCACACACAGTTATTTTGCCAAACAATTGTACCTGAATTTCCGCCCCCCCCAGCGAAAAAAGGTGGCTATGTAAAAAATATGGAAGTCCTGAAACGTGAACGCCCTGCCTATATTGCAGAATAGTAATATTTTCTATACATTATATACCATATTGCGCTGTCCCCTCTACTGCTTGCTTTATTACACAAAGGTGACATGACAACGGTCAGGTGTTCAGCTGTCAAAAATCACATCTTTTTTTGTTGTTGTTGTTTAGCAGAGAACAAATGGGGGGAAATACAGAAACGATGAGCACTTGTTCAGCAAAATCAGAGTTTTGATTCCACATCAGGGTGTAATACTCTTAAGATCTTTGACTATAAATAGTATGAAACATGCAAACAGCTGGAAGAAGCTCTGAAGGCAATCAGGTGTGCGCTGTGCTGTAGTGGGGCTCAGTGCACGTGGAACAGCGCTCTGGAGGGTGTGGGCAGAAAGCTAAAACTCCTCACGGGACTCCAACAATCTAACCATAAAGACTTTCAAAATATTGATGTCCTTCTTTGGGTTTGGATCAGTAAAGGCAATGCTATTACAATCCATGTTGTTCAATATTTATCCGTATTATCAGTAGGTGGTTTCTCAGGAATACAGCTGCAGATCTCTTGTTTAAATATGCTGGGTTTACCACTTTATCTAACTTACATACACATTCGCAAACTATACCCATTAATTACGTACCTGAAACCTTGCTTGTGCTCTGTTTTTTTTGCTGACGCCATGTTTCCACTGCTGTTTTTTAAGCTGTTGTAACATGGGTTGGCACAGCCAAGAGTGAATTTTGCAAATACTGGGGAAATGGAGCATTGATCTCTTCTGGGGACGCTCGCTGCTTTCCTTCTTTATTACCATTATGATTAAATGCTTTAAGAGGTCTATTTTTCCTATTACTCTGTTAACAGACACCATAAAATCTATTTTAAATTATACTATTATCTACGTACTTTACTGTTGTCTGGAGAACAAATACTTTCATGTCGCAGATGTAAATTAAAAATTTCACTGAGGCTTCCCAAGCTCTGTCTGATTTCTGTTTCCAGCCTCTTTAGCGTTCAGTGCTGGAGCCTCATGCGTGTTTAACACACCTCCTCAATATCGTTATTGCCCAGGGAGATTCATCTCCAGCATCTGTGTCACGAATCCTCAGAGATGCTGCTGGAAAAGGAAAATTTAACTGTGCACAGCTACTGCAGGGGCCCCCTTGGCAAAGCACACCTCAAAGCTGTGCCAGCACCCTTCAGGTTCATTGCTCAGCCACAGCGACGCCGAGGTTTCTCCATTTCTCCATACTAGCAGAATTCTCTATATGAGTAGCTTAAATCAGCTGAACCTTTCTTTTACGTTCTTTTCCTCCCCGTTTTGGTGCAGAGAAAGCCTAATTAAAGTTGGCTGTGTGGCACTGGAAATCAGGGCGGATGCTGTGGTCGCTGGCAGAGCCACGGGCACCCAGCCATCCTCCCCTCCCTGCTCCCCGCCGGTCCCTACCTCTCTGTGCTGCCATGGGACTGATTGTCCCCTGCCCCGAAGGTCCTGTGGTGACACCAGCCTCAGCAAGAGCTGCTGCAATGCCAAGTGACACCGCAGCATCCTCGCGGGGCACATACGAGCTTAAAAATGTTCCTTCTAGCATGTGCAAATAGGGATTCCATACATCACCGATTTAATCATATAGCTATTCCCCAGATGACCTTAAAAGAAATGATATATTGCACTTCTGGCTGGAAGACCCAGCATCCAGCACGGGAATAAACAAGCTCCAGCCCACAGGGGCAGAGCAGAGGGGAGCGGGGATCTCTTGCGGGGAAGCCGGAGCTGCGTCCCAGCTCTGCGGTGCTTTGGTGGGCATCCCTTTGCCCCAACATGTGAAAACGTTTCCATACACACCACCGTTGCAAAATGTGGCATTAAATCCTGTAGTTATACCTCTGAGGTGGAAGAGGTTTGAGTGTGATACCTGTACCATAGCCAGGGGCGGTGGAAGGGGCTGGGATCGGGGACTTGGTTCATCCCTTAACCCCTTGAGCTGTTGCTTGGCCTCCGTCCTACCTGCTGCTTCGGAGCAGGGTGTCCAGTGCAACCCTCCATGGCACACACGAACAAACTGCAGCCGGGGACCCCCGTCCCCGGGCAGGGCTGGAGGGGGGGGGGGGCTGCAGCTCCGGGGGACCACCCAGCCTGGTGCCCAGCCCGGTGCGGGAGAGCAGGATGGGAACCCAGCCACCGCCGGGCTGGGCTGATGGAGCTGATGGGTCCCCGCTCCCGGAGGAGGTGCTGAACGTGTTGGCTCCTGCTCAGAAACCGCTCAGCTTCAGGGGCTGCGCTTTGGGGTTTTTAGTTGGCAGCTCAAGCATAACAAATGAACAAGGTTATATTTAGAGCAGTGAATAATTCTGCATTATGAATGAAAGAACGTGTCATGCGAGACCCACACAGAAAGGCACTCTCTCTGTGCAAGTACTTTTCTCCACTCAGGTGTTGGGTTTCCTTTGGGAAACAGGACTGTTATTCATTTTTGCATGATTCATTCGTATGCAAAAAAGCCTCTATAAAGGTAAAACCCTCTTATTCTTATACATAGATAATGAGCAAAAAAGTTATAAATACCTAATGATATTTAGATATTTCATACGTTCGTGGCTTAGCCCTTCTTAGGTCTCGCATTTTCTCCTTCCACTCCTATCTCAGTCTGTTTTCCCTGGAGTACAGGGACTGTACTTGGAAAGCATGAATGTACTTAATTAATAAGACGTCAGATAAAAAATGTTGCTCAGGATTGCTAGGGAAGGTTGTTTAATTTGTGTATCAAAGCTAAAGAATTGAAAAGAGAGGTATCATGACTTAACAGTTAATTCACTCAAAAATATTTTATGTAGCAGAATTAACTTATGGCCCGTCAGAAGAAAGATGGCAGGAAAGATTACAAGACACTTGGCTATCTAAATTCGAAGTTGTCTGTAATTCATAAATCGGCTTCCCATGATAGAAGACATATTTCAGGATTTCTCCTAGCTATAAAAATGTAGGCATGACATCATAAATCAGGCCACAGATTCCCGGAGCCTGACTTGCAGTGATTGGTTCACGCAGCGATAACTTGTTCTAGAAAACACCAAATGCAAATGATGTTCCCTTGTTGCCCATGCAGACCTTGTACCCAGCCTCTCCTGAGTCACCGCGCACGGGAACCGGTGCTGCGACAGCCGTTCAACCTTGAAAGACGTCATCTGATTTCACTTGGTAAAAACATAAAGCTTCAAGGAATGTCTCACCATGCCCCATTTTTCTGGTTTTCATTTTTCATGCCAATGGTATTTTTATGCGTAGCATAGACAGGATGGCACCATCCTGGCCCGCACACCAGGGACCGCCACAGCTACAGCCATCAGCATCTCCAGCTGGAGCCGCACGGCTCTGCTCGTCCACTGCTGCTGCAGGACACTCGCAGTCACCGCGCTCGGTCTGGCCCCACCACACTAACTCGCCGGGGTCAGCTAGTAACACTTTGAAACATCTCTCTTTTTGCCTTCTGTTTCTCATCAGCTCAATCCATCCTCCATCTGTTTGCAGAAAACGTGCACGTGCCAAGCTCCCCACACACCTACCCTCTGGGTTAAAATAGTGCATCCTGGCTATTTTGGATACAGAAGGAAAAGAGTGCAAAGAAAAAGCATGGCTGGATATTGTGAAAACTGCCTGGGTAGGTAATGTCAGGGCTGCAGCGTTAACCCTCGCAGCATCGCAGGCATCCGACAAAGTCCGCAGCCAGAGCAGACACCCAAGCACCAGCTGCCTGCTGCAAGCTCCTGGGATGCCATGAAAGGGTTACTGCTAATTAGCTAATTAGCTCAAATGCTGATTAGGAGCACATACCTCTGTTCAAAATCAGACCCAGGGGTGGGGGCTGCCCTGGAAGGAGTGGTCTGGGAGGGCTGGGACAGCTGGGCTTCGTCCAGGCACAGTCCTTGCTGCTGGTGTGGGCAAACAGGGAGGGGTGTGGTGCCTGTGGGTCATGGGGAGGTGGCAGCGGGCTTTTGGGAAGGGCCTTGGCTGGCCGGAGGTGGGGTCTGTTCTGCTTGGTGTGGCCTTGGAGCTGGTGGTGCTGGGAGATGGTGGCCGATGGTGGCCCCCATGCAGCTAGCCCGGTCCTGGGGGACTCACCTGCCCTGGTGAGTGAAGGGACAGCACTGTCCTTAAGCCTGACCAGGCGTGCACCTGGGTAAGGGTTTGTGCTCCTCAAAGGTCTATGTTTGCCTGGGTGATAATGAAGGTGCTGCAAGCTTAGAACCACGCAAGGAGATGACCCCCACAGTGACAGAATGCCATGTGCATGCAGTTCCCTTCTGGACCTAAAGCTCTGCTTTCGTGGATTTTCTAGCTTGTCTAATGTTTGAAATTAAATCGTTCTAATGGCTTTCTGTTACTGGAAAAAAATGCTGTGTGCCTCACTGGTACTTGGAAGTGCTCAGGAAGCTGAACCCCACGTGAGAAGTTGTGTTACAGCTAAGAGAGACTTGCAGCGTAGCTTTACACGTAGCTTGTCAAAGCCTTAACGCTGAGTTTGCAGACCTACTTCACAACCCCGTTAAATGTATTTTTTTGCAGTGATTTGTATTGTCGTGACCATAATTGGAGCTCTGCTGCAAACTGAGTTAACTCGGCTAATGATGCTCTGCCGTTGCAGAGGAGCTGGCAGGTTGGATGAGGAGACAAGTCGGGAGGTGAGGTGTGAGCAATGTGGATGGCTGGGTTCTGAGGGTGCTGGGAGAGGGGCAAGATGAGAGCAAATAACTTCTTGAGTTAGGGTGATGTCCCTTAGCTGTAGTCCTCTGGATAGGAGGCACGGCTGGAAATGGGTGTCCAGCCTGGCCCTGCCTGTGTCATGTCCCGGAGGACTCGCACTGCCATTAGGTCAGCATTTGCTACGAGTCTGAGCAAAGTGATGGGAGGAAAGCCTGAGAGCGTGGAAGGTGCTGCCAACGTAATTAATCTGCTTGTGTCAGGAAACGTAAAATTGAACTTCTCAGCTTTGTGAGGGTGTAGGTTTTTTCTTTGTTTTTTATTTTAAAATAAAAGGAAAGATTGCAAATGTATTTTCTTAATGCGTTCAAGTAAGTATCTGGGTAGAAAATACCTGTATACCTCAAGTTAGACCAGCCTTGCAAGAGCTTAAGTGTACTTAGCCACCTTTTCTTCCAAACCATGTTCAACACTTTGCTCTCCCTAGAAACTCTTAATTTTAAGCCAAGCAGGCTTAAAAGCAGGAGCAGCACAGCTGCAGGTGCCGCTCTGCTCCTGCAGCTTGAGGGACTCCCCATCGTGCACCAGGTCCCTTGTCTTTTTACAAACTGAAATACCACTGAGATATTTGAGCAGGATTACAAGAAGCGCTGCTTTCTTAAAAAGGCTTTTATGTATTTATTATTATATATTATACTAAAATATTTATTATTTTTATTTATAATCTTACAGATTAAGAAAACCTGTAAGAGCTGCGTAACTGCTCCCAACGGCAGAAATTCAGCTCCGAACCCCAAGCCTGCCCGCTCGCAGCGGAGTGGCAGGTTTGGGGGGGACTCGGTTGAGGGTGTGCTGCGGTTTTGGGAGCTGCAGATGGAAACCTATGGGGTAGAGCTGCGGCTGGAGGGGAGGTTATCCTGGTGCCCTTCCCACACCATGGGCCCCTCGGCTGCAGGATCTGCTACTGGTTTAGTTTTGGCAGCTCCTGACTGGAGTTAAAAGGTTCACGTAGATGCGTCCATAGAAACCCTATGGCAGCTTGGCTGGCTTTTCTCCTGTTGTCTGGACCAGGAGGGTGCATGCGAAGGGTATGTTTCCAAAACCTTGAGCAGTTCCAAGCCCTGGTACTAGATAAATCTGTCTGTTCATATAACCTCCCCAACATGTGTTGAAGAATTGCTTAATCTTCACACATACAGCTCCTAAAAAAATGGAAAAATCTCATTATTTTGTAGCATATGGAATCATTCCAATCAAAAATAGCTTGTCTAGAATATTTGCTGAAATTTCCAGGTATAAGTGGAAAACATAATTACCAGCTTCATGTAAAAAATGAAAACACTGTTTAGGCTAGAGTAGATTCAATCTGTTGAAGTACATTTCAACCTCCATCTGATGCTAAATAGCTATCTGCATTGCAGATAAAGCTATATTTGCATGCAGACCTGGATGTTGTCATCTCTCTTTCTGCAATTGTTTTGATTTGAAGTCCCTTGTACAGACTCATTAGCTGCCTAGAATATCTTCGTCTGTAAGTATGTCTCTGGAGGCAATATTCAAGATCTCTTGAGGACCTCTGATTATTTCATACAAGTGTTTTTCCTGCTCTGATGGAGCTTACTGTCTTGGTCACCTTGATTTAATCTGAAATGAATGCAGTCAGTGTAACTTAATTGGGAGGGGTGAGAAGGGGTTTGATTGTAGGCTTAATTTCTAGGCAATGCAAGTACAGTTGAACATACCCTGGGAGTCTGAGTTGGTGCTTTGAACAGTTTACAGGCTTTAAAAAACAAATAGAAGAACCTTTGTCCTTCATCTCTATGGAAAAGCATAAGCTTTGTCCTGTGTGCTGCTTCATTTACTATTTCTAAAAGAGTCCAGAATCTACTTGGACTGTAACTACTTTAGCCCAGAAGGACTTTAACCCTTTACTGTAAAGGCAGGCTACTTATGAAATATCAGTATATGTATATAAGGATTTTTCTGAATAGTAAAATGGGAATTATGGAGTCATTTTTCTATTTCTGTAGCAGTATTTAACCTTTGATCCCTTGATCTTAAGATGCACTTACAGGAACAGAGACTGGTTTTGGATAAACCTGTGCTTCTAAAATAAATGGCTACAAGTGTATTCCCCATAATTCAGGGCTGGTTTATTCCACTTTCCCCGCTATTTGGACATACGTACTAACAGGACTTTAAAAAGACAGCCATGCACGTAGGCCAGAGGTCTAGCTGTTATAGGAGTCTTCTGGGTTTGTGGGTTTGGTTAACACAACTGTTGAGAAAATAATTGAAACAGTTAAGTATTTAAAATAGTTAACTGACAGTTAAAATAATTAACTATCCCAGTGTTAAGTGATCCCCATCCTCTCAAGTTTATCAATTTAACTTATTTCCGTGGTCTGGGCTGCTCAGAGTAACAAAATGGGCGGATCATTAATTTAGCCAGTGTTGAGGTTTGTTAGCAACACTGGGTAAACTATACTCGGACATCTCTTGGGTCTTAAAATGGTCCGCAAACTACTTTAAAAATGTCTATTTTTAAATGCGAACCTACCTATATTCTCCCTCTTTTCAGGTTCAGTGCTCTTCACGCCAGTTATGGAAATAGATATAAGCTGGATTGCGTGTTTTCATGGTGAAGTTATTTTTCTGTGCTTCTAGTAGCCGTTGGGTGGGAGGACCCTGGCGTCTTGCCTTGGGGCCTCTCCCACTCGCCCGAGCTGCTGCGTCGTGCCCCAGGAGGGTGGGCTTCTCTGGTGGTCACCAAGGGAGAGCCGTTTTGCCTCTCCCTTGCCGTGTTCTCCAGGTGTCAACGTTGTAAGGAGACAAGAGGAATAAGGATATGCTCTTCAGGTTCAAATCCCATCAGCAGCTCCTGTGATGAGAATTTTCCCCTTGCCTTCCCAGGTGATTAACTCTGGACAACGAATGTTGCTTACAAATACTCGCAGCACCAGCTTGGCTCCTGGATTTTGTACTGAACTATGGCATATTGCAAACTGTTAACGAAGGCACGCAGCACATGTACACAACTGTTGCTGCAGAACATTAGTAATCAGATTAGCCTGGAAAATGCAGGAAGGGCCTGTGTTCATTAACATGGAGTTCTTCAGCTGAGTAATTAGAGTCTGTTTGTTAGAATAGCCCTTTGATTCAGAGGATGACAAGTCTTGGTGAACATCTCCTGTACACATGGGAGCAGTGCTGGAGCAAACTAGCTCATTGGTACCAGAAGGGATTAAGGCAAGCGTTGGGGTTAATTCCAGTGAAACCCTTTTGTGGTGAGCTCCACCACCAGTGAGAGCACGTGGGGACTGAGGATTCCCAGTGAGCTCTGGGACTGATTTCAGGGAGCTGCCTCTAACCTAAACCTGAAATTAGCTGTGCCCCTAGGCCTCCCTTTTCAATGCTCAGGATGATAAATGGATTGATGCCTAGTCACTTAAACAAGGATGAAATGCCTTTCGTACTAACAGATTTTCTGGTTTATTATGCACGTATTCATGTGAAAAATGTTGTTTTGTGATGTTTTGACATGCACTGGTCTGAACGGGAGCTGCAGATCTCGGGAGCTTATTTTAGTCCTGTGCAGGTGGCTGATTTTGATTTGTAAAAATCGGCTCATTAACTGTTTGAACAAAACCAAAACCAACCAAACAAAACCCCTTAGAATCACCCACCTTGGGCAGGACCCCTGGGACTGTTGATCTGACCTCTCTCTCGAGGCTGGGCCAGCAGGACCAGGCTGCTCAGCGCCTTCTCCCCTCTCCAAGGATGGAGAAGTTGCACCCTCTGCCCTGGCCTTTGGCCACCCCCTTGGTGAGAGGGTTTTTTTCCCTAATATCTAATCAGTCTCCCACACCCAGGTTTTCCTGCTTCCCCTCGTCCCCTCACGATGCACCTCAGGAGGGGTCTGGCCTCATCCCCCCCTGCCCTCCCCTCTGGCCGCAGAGGATGCGGTGAGGCACTACGGCTGCTCTCGGGCCATGAAACCATCACGGTGGGGATGAGCTGCTGAAGAAATGCAGCTGGACGTTGGAGCAGACTTCTTAAATACAGTCTATAAATGTACCTGTAGATGTTGATCCCTCCATCTTCGTGTCTCTGGAAACGTCTGGCCTGTGCCCCCTTTAATTAAAAAAAAAATCATCAACAAACCCAAAATAATTATTCAAAAGAGAGTATGGTTTGACTCTTGTAAAAGTTGTGCTAATGCAAGGTGTTTTCTTTATTTTAAACTTGGTGGAAACCCCTTTCTGTGATCTGTGCTAAGCTGTGAGGTGGTTTTCGTCATTAACCTTCTCTAATTTGGATTCAGTCTCATTTCCAGCTGAATAGTTTTGTACTTTTGAGAATGATTTCCTGAAAGCTATCACCAGTGTCTCCTCCCCTGTGGGAGATTTCTCTGCTTCTGCAGACCCTGATTCTTATCTGGAAGGTGAAATGGGAATGCATAATGTCGTCTTCTATGTGCGTCCCTGGATTTCAGCAGCCATCGGTGTGCAGCGCTGGGGCTTCTTCCAGCTCCAGAGCTGTGGGCGTGTAACAGCAGCAGGGAATCTTGGAGCCCCAGACTACTCCGCTCTGCTAAAAAACTGATGCGAATGAGATATACGGCAAGCGAAGCAATACAGTGCACATCAGCACGCACTAAGGCAATGTTTTCTTGGGTACAAAAGCAGCGAGCATGGGAAGCTCAGAACAACCTGGCGTGTGTCTTCAGAAGGACTTGGTTAAAACACAGAGAAACTTGATGTAGTCTGCTGTTACTTACTCTTTATAGTCAGTTTGCCATCTACAGAATGAAGGTAATAGGCTAGTAGTCATCGGCTGAAGCTAATAGACCTTATAAAGGAAATAGCAATTTTTGCTGGATGTAAAGGGCTATTATCCTTTAGATTAAGACCAGCTAGTTGCAACTAATGAACTATATCCCACATAATGTGCAAGATGAACTCTTACTACAGCTATATAGAGAGCTTTGGTTAATCTTCTAATTATTAAATGAATAAAATTATTCCTAATAGCATGTAATTTTGTGGTCAAGCAGATAATTATCTTTCTTGCATAAAACAGTAAAAATCTTCTTTGGTGTAAATCAGCATGTGCAGTTATTGACTTCAAGTCTGGATTGCAACTCATTTGTCTCTGTCCTTGCTTAACCCTGAACCAAGGCTCAGTGGCTCAATGAATCGGGCTTCTCCATGGCTGCTGGTGACTTGTCTGATTGACCTGTCATGTCTTTTACTTATGCTATTCCTGAGGGTCCCAACCCTCCTTCTTCCTCTGTTTGTTCTTTTCTAAGCAGCCATCTGACATAAGTTCTTAAAATACATATATATAATTATTAAGGTCTGTAACATAAACTGTGGTAATAGCTCTTTCCTTACAAACCCTATCTGCAGAAGTTGCTCATCATAAGAACTCTGACACTTAGATACCACTGAGTCATGCTTAGGTGCTTAAAGCCTCCCAGTGTTAGGGAAAAGCTTTGAAGTACATGGAGGTACTACTGAAAAATAGAATAAGCTTTGGATCTTTCCGAGCAAGGAGGAGGTGGGGCAGGGCAGTGACTGAGCAAACAGACTAAAACCAGCAGCAGCAAGTTTTGAGACCAAGAACCAAAGAAGTGCCAAATGGGAGGATGTCTGTGTGAGACGGACATGCTGCACCAACATGACACACGGGACATGGACATCTGGAAAAATGCTGTACCTTCACAATAACTTTGTGTGGGCTAGACACAAAGCCCTCGCTTTAGAAAACTGAGGATGGTAAAATGGACGCAGGGCTGAGCCTGAAACAGCTGAAATTCAGGACCTGGGGTACTTTGCTTCTCGCTGCATTCAGATTGTGGGGGTGGTTGATGACAGCTCTGTATGTGCCTTGCATGGGACGTGTACGTGCCTCGTACCTGCCTATGGAGCAGGGGAGGAGGGTGGAGGCACCGGTTTGGGCTTTGGTTTAGGGAATGTAGTAGAAGGCTGCTGGTTTGGGAGCTCAGTTCAGGGAACAGGCACGGAGCAGGCGCTGCTAGATGAGTTCACCCTAGTTTGCAAAGCCAGAGGTCATACCTGCTGCCCCGGCAGTGCGAGATGCTCCCAGAGCTGCCTTTCATTTTGTCGTGTACAATGAGCTTGGGGCTCCCTTCTCCAGGATTTTGGTTTCAGTGCACCTTTGCTGTGTCAGATCAGGATGTGAACAGTCAGGCTGTCCTTCACAAATGCAACCCCACGTGCCAGAAAAAGCCAAGTTCTCTTTCTACGTTCTGTGCTAATTCAATATACAGGAGAAAAAGGCAAATGGCTGATTTGAGGTGCTCTTTTCAGCTGAAAGAAGCTCTCCCAGGGTGCAGACATTGTGCTTGTTGAGGACCTGTGAGCTGCCTGGAGCAGCCTCCAGCCGATGCCTGTTCCCTGCTGCAGAGCAGGGGGCCGGGGAAAGGAAGGTGAGCCCTCCCTTTGCAGGAGCTGGCTGGAGGAGAAGAGGACGTGGGAGGGAAACACCATTTGGCTCAAAATTGAGCCTTCGCCTGAATAAAGAGTGGTTTCAAAGCTGGTATGTCTGAAATCAGCAGCAGGACTCCAGCCTGGCTCTCACAGCAGACAGACCCCGACCCTTCCCGGGATGGGCATGCCACCACTTCTGAGGCTCTCTGCAGCTTTGCCTCTTCCTGATTTCAAGCCGACTTCAAAAGCTCTTGGTGTTCAGGAGATGCTGAAGATGTACTTCTCCTTGCACTGTGCAGTTTGGTCTCTTTTGACCTAATTGGTTTAGTTTTAGTTAGGCAACTGCTGACATTATCCTTATTAAAATTTTATACTGCTTATAAATAAGAAATGAGTTTCTAATAATAGCCACTTTCTTCGCTTAATTAAGGTATTTTCATTTAATGACTGCTGAGTGTTTTTCTGCTTCCTGGTTTGTTTTTTAACACCTTGTCTTAATGATTATATAGTTTGAGGGATTACATGCAGGAGGAGGAACTTTCTTGTACCAATTAGAGAGAGTCTCCGGAGACCGTGCCACGAGTGGCGACACATTAGGTGTTACCGAGGGCTCTTCCTATTAATGAGTTGCAGATGCATCCAAAGAGTTATTCAGGGAATATGCTGGAAAAAGTAGGCAAGAAAACAAAGGCAGATGATTACAGTAAATATGACTTCCTAGGGCAGCTCCCCTTTCCTCAGCAAACAGTCTAGCAAAGGACAGAGCTGCTGCTTTTATGAGTAAATCAAAGGGAGGGAGAACCACAGAAGGAAAACTAGTGCCTTAAACTAAGGAACTTTGTCAGTGAAACACTGTGGACTATTGCCTAACGTCTTTTAACAGCCCTTCTCATGAGCAACAGGCACACCATTGCATGGGTCTGCCACATTTTTTTAATTTCATTCCCTTTAAAAAATTGTTTCAAAAATACAGCTGCTTTAGAAATAGAGATAACTTTAAGGTGACGCTTTTGTAAATGTCTCAATATAAACACTAATAAAAAAATGGCAAGATTTAAAAAAAGAAAAGAATATTTGCAATAAAACCTGCAAGTGAAGCAGTTATTTTCCCATGGCTAGAAGAGGTGCAGCTGCTTCCCATGGACCCTGCCATGGTGGCGGTTCACGTGATGAATGTCAGCTCAGGTCCCCGTGTGTGGGGTGTAATTATCTCCCTGCAAGATGCAAGAGACGAGCAAGGTTGGGCTGGTGGGGTGACAAGGCACCTGCCCACCGTGGCTTCTGCTGCGGGAGGAGCTGTGCTTGCGGCTCAGCGTTAGTGCGGAAAGCCTGGAAAGCAAAAACTTGAGTGGTGCTGACTGCAGCAACGGTGACATCTCTCCCTTCATTAGCACAAATGCTGGCAAGCACTCTCACGGTGTGAGGGTAGCCAGGGCTGTACGTGTGAGTGGAAGGCTCCTGGCCCCTGGGCTGTGCTCAGCTTTACTTTGTGCAAGAACTCAAAATCTTAAGAGGTGATGCTATGGACAGGAGGATCCAGAGCTGGAAAGTGTTCACCCAACTGGAAAGAAGAAACCTGGCATTTTCTGAAAAACCTGAACAATAGATCTCCAAAATAGACTATTCTAAACTATTTAAAGGTGGGCCCAACCTCCTAGTAGCATACATTATCAATCATCTTTGTTAATTATACCATTATTTCCACAAACAATCTGTGTTCCCACTGGAGAAACTTGAATAATACTGTCGAGTCTTCATATTTTCAAAAATCTTATTATGGTTTTAACTTGACCTCAAATAATCTCTGGTTAGTTTGTTAGTGTGTACTGGGAAAACTTATAAAATGTATAATGAGAAAGATTATTTGCTTACTTCTCTCCCCAAATTAATAAAATTAAAAATTGAGTATCTAATTGCTCCGGTGCGCAGCCAGGTCACAGCCCATGCACCATGGATGGAGTCTCTGGTGTCCAAAGCTGCTTGTTTTGGAGTTAATTTAATGCTTGTAAAGCAAGCGGTGAGCATGGTGAGCCAGAGCCAGGCTCCTGCACTGCACCAGCTCCGTGCGGCTCAGGGGTTTGGCCACCCGCCCGTCCCCCGTCTCCGGGGATGCTGCCAGGGGTCAGCACAGGTGAGCTGGAAAAGGCGCGTAGGGAACATGTTTGACCTCTCCTGTGTGCTTGTAACATAGCCCCGTTTTCTCCCCTCTTTTAGGAAATGTTTTTTGCCTCTAGAAATCATAGAATCATTAAGGCTGAAAAAGACCTCTGAGATCATCAAGTCCAACCGCCAACCCAACACCACCATGACTCCTAAACCATGTCCCGAAGTGCCACGTCTACACCTTTTTTGAACGCCTCCAGGGATGACGACTCCACCACCTCTCTGGGCAGCCTGTAATGTTTAACCACTCTTTCGGTAAAGAAGTTGTTCCTGATGGCCAGTCTAAACCTCCCCTGATGCAACTTGAGGCCATTCCCTCTCGTCCTATCGCTGGTAGAGTCCAACACCCGCTTCACTACACCCTCCTTTCAGGTAGTTGTAGGGAGCGATAAGGTCTCCCCTCAGCCTCCAAATGTATGAACACAGATAAAAAGTTGAAGTTACAATAAACTTCAACAGGTTAACATCTTTTGAATAAATGCTAGGTCTATTTCTAGGCAGTTTTCAGTACACTTTCATCTTCCACAATAACCTTTTTGTGGACTGCTATCTGCATATGCACATACATGAGCAAACTTACATACACGGTCCTAGGTTTGGGTATAGGCTTCTGCAAAGTGGTGTTTTGGTCTTCACAAACAAGAATGGAGGGAGTTTCTGTAACTCTGCTTTTTCCCGCTCTCCTCCCTCTTCAGGAAAGTTTTTTTTACAGCAAAATAAAACCCAAGAAAAGCTACTTCAAAAATCTCAGTTAATCTTTAGTTTGAAAGTCGGAGCTGTTAAAGGCATTATTGCTGCTCTCAGGATGTTTTTCATAAAATCTATTGCACCTTGTGTTCCCTCTGTACCACTGTGGTACTCATTTGGCAAATTCTTGAGCTAAGATTTAAGGCTGATTTTTATAACTTTTGACTAACTACGGTGTTGCCTCAGGGTGTTGGCGGCCAAGTCTGTATAGTGACAACCTCTGGAGCTCTTCTTCATTAAAGGGTAGCAGAGATGAACTTTTTTTCTCTGCCTACAGGATGAAAGAAAAAGTCCTTTTTTCTAAAAATAAAAAAAACCAACAGCAAATAAATAAAATTCTGTACCAATATTTTTAGCTGAGAAATAGCCACAGGAGGTTACCAGCTTGCAAATTCCACAGCAGTTTTCCCTTAGCAGAATAACTCCTGCGCTTTGAAGCGGCAGAGCTTCGGCAGCGCTTGCCGTTATGTTGCATTTTGAATAAGGTAATACTTGATCATATTAGAGTAATATAGCGTATAATGTGGAATTACAGCTAGCATGGTAGGTTGGGGGAAAAAAAAGATGTTTCCCACAAAAAAGGACAATAAGAAAATTCTACTGTTTTCCGTAAGAGTTCAAGGCTTTGGATGGTTTGAAGGAAATAGAAACATATTCAGTGTCTTGCTTTTCTGCCTTTCAAATGCAAAAATGTTGGTTAAACCAAAATTCCACCTACAGCAGTGCTCGGAAGGCTTTAACCCGTGGGCAGCTCATGAATTCTGCCCCCCTTAATCTCTGCACATCCCTAATACTGACAGTGTTTTTAAGTTTTTTTTCATAAATGCGAATTATTTTCTTCTTATCTGTTACCGAGTGCCATCTGCCCAAAGCCAGCCTAGGTGGGGCGTCTGTGCATTTGTCATTTCTCCCCCACGGATTTCAGCGGGAATAAAGTGCAACCTGATGTGATGTTACTTTGTGTTGGGAAACAACCATTTCTAAGCTAGGTGAATTTGAAGGCAAGAAATAATTCAGGGACTGGGGATGCCCAGCAGGTCCGTTGCCGCAGAAGGGGGCTGCAGCCTCCGTGCCCGCTGAGCTGCTGGTTAGTGCGAAGGTTTCGCCTCGGATGTTTCTCCCGTGATGGAAGGAGCTATTCCCGTCTCCCAGCAATAGTCCTAGTGCCAAACTTGACATTTTGCCTGACAAAGCCTGGTGATTAGGGGACTTGTTTGGGAGAGCTGGCCCCTGTCGCATGTCTCTAATTGCACCAGGGAAGCAATTGTAATGACCAAAATATCTCTTCCCCAGTCCGATAATACTGCTGGGCGGTCGCTCTCCGAAGGAGAAGTGACTCATCCCTGCACTGTAGGAACAGCTTTTTGATGTTTTTCTATTTTCAGTTGCCAACACTGATGTAACTTTTATAGAAATGTGTTATTAAGAATTACCAAATGTAAGGATTTTTTTCCCAGAACATACAAATACCTGAATCCTTCCTGCAGGGAGGAAGACCATCTACTATAAACTTTCCATTGGTCTTTGAGCTGACTGGAGAGACTATTTAAGCTTCTGTGTGTTCCCCTCTTAAATTTATTTTCTGACTCTTAAAAGTTTACTGAATTATTTGCATTATACTACTTTTTTTTATATTAAAAAAATACTGCAAATAATGAAGATGGGTGTGGGTGGAGCCCAACCCAGTATAATATGCAATGCTATAGCACTCCCACTTTGCTCTTGGCGGGCATTTACCCTTGGGATGCACAAGGAGCCTGGGGACTGCTGAGCGCAGACGCTTTCTGCCTCTGAGCCAGGAAATATCTGCGTAAGCAGGCTGGCTCCTAGCAGCCAGACCCTCATGGGTGAATGTCCCTTTTCTTTCCTTTTTTTTTTCCCCCCACCTGCTTCACTGTGTGCACTTTGTTAGCAAAAGGCTGTTAACGAAACGTTGCTGGGTGCGTCAGATAGAGCCGAGCGGCTCTGGGGGGTGGGGGCGGGCAGGCCAGGGGCTGCTGGGGCTTGGGACCCCCCGTGCAGCCACAGACCCGGCTCGGGACCCCCGGTGCAGCCACAGACCTGGCAGCAGATGCTGCCAGACCTGCTCGTGGCCGGGCAGTTGGTGACCAGCAATAGGGGATGAAAGCAGAGCCACCCACATGCTTCAAAGACACGTTTGCAAATGGGGGAGTAGTACGGAATATACAGCGAGTGTGCAGTATTCCTGTCTGACAGCACTGCTGTGTTCAGACAGATGTTGCTGGAAGCTATTCCAGCATAATTTTGAAGGACAATTGTGTTTTGAGATTCTTAAGCTTAATTAATGTTGTGTTCCTGAACAGGTTTGGGTGCATTGGCTTTATTTGGTCCCTGCTCTTCGGGATTTGCATCCGACTCCAGCTGCAGAAAGCCCCATGGGACTAAACAGTCACCAAAACTGCACCCGTGAGCTTGTCGTGGCACAGCCACATGTACTCATGGGACCGGCTGGAAAGCTGAGGCTGGCCCTGGGGAAAACCTGGCCAAGGTTTGAATTTCTGCTCCTTTCTTTGCTGTGGGATTGTACTTAGTGTTTGAGAATTACTCCACAGATTTGAGTGAGTTGTTTGCTTTTGAGTGTAAGGATAAGGCTTTTGGTTTTTTAGAGAACATATCATCAGCAACTTTATTTTCTTATTGTTAAAGTTTAACCAAATGATTATGTTGAATCAGATTGGGAATCCTGAATCTTGGTACAGCTAGTCAATCTTTGCATATAAAAAGGAGGTAGGATTTAGCTGTAGTATTTTGCTAACAAAATACGCAAAGCTGAAGCGCTCATACAGCTGCTTGCAATGAGACTTGGAGCATTTTTTCAGAGTTTGAAGGTTATTCTCAAGTACTCCTCAATGCACCTCAGCCCTCTCCCACAGGCCGTGCAAACTTCCAGGGACTTTGCAGTACCTCCACCACTTCTAGTACCTCCACCCTCTAAATTATTATTTGGTGACTGCTGCATTCATATTTCACCTGTTCTCACCTTCTGAGCATTTGCTTCTTTAGGATTATGAAGAGTTTATGTTCTCACAGGAGGGATTTTGACCACCTGCTGCTGATCCTCAATTTGATGCAGAAATACCCTTATGCAAAACAAAGCCCCCAGGGAAATGAAGTAGCAATTCTCGGACTTCTTCTAGTTGGTGTAACGTAACATGTAGATCAGGAGCAGTACTTCTAAAGGAACACAAATATAATAATTAAAGAGTATGGATTACATATTTTAGTTTTGAAAATATAATAATTACAATAATTATGTAAATAATTAAATGAACTAAGAAATTGCTCCCAATCCTGAGGTCCTCAGAAATTCAACTATAAAATATTGAACTGTGGCAGGTGCAGTTTGACCTTAGCAGGTAACTCCTGCTAAGCCTAGCAAAGCTTGCTTTCCGCCTACATTGATTTTTTCGAGGCGAAGCATGTAGCCATCTCGTCTGTGCCCGTGCCTCCCTGGGTCCTTGCAATGCAATGCCCTGAGCATCACAGACAGAGGGAGAAGCATCTGGAAACGTGCCTGTGTGACGAGGTCATCGCGTCTCCCGTCACCGAATGGAAGGGAATGGGCAGTGGGGAAGCGACAGGGTGTCGCTGCAGCCCTTTTATTCCTTAAGATAAATAAGTTTAAAAAAAAAAAAACAACCCAACCGTGGCTCTTCGTGTCCCATTGGAAATGGCATGTTGGGTCTGTCTGCACTGGGAGGCGAGGGCTTGAGGGGGCTGGTGCCCCCCTGCCCATGCCGAGCTGAGCCGCGGGGCTGTGCCCGGTCCCCACCGAGGTGATGTCCCAGCACGGTGAGTCGAACTCGTGGGCAAGGCCAACTGTGTTCAAGCTCTAGGACATGCATAGCAACAGATCCCAAAGCTGTGTTACACTTCCACGTAAAGAGTAAACGCAATTCCATCTTTATTCACGTTTCTTCCTTTTTTTTTCTTTCCACAGACAATATGCAGACGTATTTTAATAAAAATCTCAGTAGGGAGATGTGGGGGTTGGTGGCTGCATTCAGACCTTGGGGTATTCTGCACTTGCTGTGGCTGCTCCCAGGCTCCAGACCAGCAGGAAAGAGGGTGATATTTCCAGTACCCTTGGAAGCTGTACTGGTTTGGCCCAGGCTGAAATATAGGGTTTTGTCGCTTGGTGCACAACCCACACCGGTGTCCCCTCTCATACCCACCCAGGAAACCAGGGGTCCTGTTTGGGGGAGCGGGCTTGGAGGCATTTGGGGAATGCACCTGCATGACACTTATCCTTCAGTCTCTCTGTCGTCACCTCGTGTGCCTCGGTCAGTGGGTTGCGAAGAGGAAAGTCTCGCTGAAACCACTTAGCATTTACTTAATCCCCTTATCTATTTCACTGCTGATGGGGTTATCCGAAAGATTAAGTTGACAAAGGTATTGATCGCAGTGACAAAGACTTTGCCTTTTTTTCCTCTAAGCATTATGAAAAGAGCAGTGTCTGGAACGAGGAAAAGCTGTGAAACAGCTATTTAGGAGAGCATTTATGTCTAGCCTAAACTCTGGAATAAAGAAGTTGGGATGCATTAAGACTGAGTTTTGAGGCGATGGGCTGGGTTAAAGCCTCTGCTCTGGCTGCCCGTTCCCTGGCCCCTCGGGAGGTGGGCAGTGAGCCGGGGGGTCCCGTGCAGCCCCCAGGAGCTCCACGCTGGAGGGTGGCACGATCAGGGCATGTTGGATGCTGCACAGTGCTCTGCCGACGGGGCTGTGGAGCTCAGGCAGGCATTGCTCAAGCAAGAAAACTGAAAACTAAGTAGAGTTAGCTGTACAAAAACTTCTCATGACTGGTAAAAAACCAAAAAAGGTAGAGGAAACTCAGGTGTGCTAAGTGCAGGTGGGGTGTGTGGAGAAACCATCCTAAAACCAGAAAGGCGCTCTACATTGACTGTTAGCTGTAAGAAAAAAACCTTCAGGGTATTGCAGATAGCTTGATCCAGTGTGCTCACTGTCACAATAAATCAAAAGAGCGATGGAGTATTTCTTTGTTCTTTCTCTTCTATATCTTAATAGATATAATTGATATAATTGATGGTGTATCTCTATTTAAGTGTTATTCTGACACCCCTTCCCCTCATCTAGGATCTAAAAGACTATAGGAGTGATAATAGCTGTCATTTGTTAGTGTATGGAGTGATTTCTCCAGGGAAAAGTAAGTAGACTATGCTTCTTCCGTTGAGAAAATGACGGAAAAGACACCTGAAATGAGTGAGCAGGATATATAAAATGGTCAATGTCACGAGAAACAGGAGACATAAAATTCATATGAAGCCCAAGGGAAGATGCGGGGGAAGACTATTTTCTTTCATCCTCTATAATGGAGTTGCAAAACTCATTGCCTCAGCAAATTTGTTTGAAAGCCAAATTTTATAAATTATTTGTAATTAATAAATAAAAAGCAGACAAACTGAGGTTGCTCAGCCTCAGTATTTAAGCTCCTGGTGAAGCTCTTGGGACAGCGGCAGGAAAGCAAGAGAGTGAATATTTGGGGAGGGCCGATGGAAAGTAAACCTTTAGTTGGCTTTATGTACAGATGGGAACAAAACCTGTGGCATTTGGCTTGATTCTAGCTTTTCATTTACTTTCTCAAAGGCCAAGCATGGGTTGGAACAGCTTTCAGCAAACGCAAATAACTAACCTGTAAATAGAGCGTGGATAAACTCCCTGGGACGACATGGTGTGGTTGGTGCCACTTGAACCGGTACTGGAGACCTGGAGGAGCCCTTGGGAAGCCCTCTGTAATGGCGGGGATGGCACGGGAGGGAAGAAACGGGCAAGTATTGAGATGCCCTTGCAGGACCGATGCAAGGAGCTCACTTCATGGTTTATACATGTCCCAGGTATTCCCTTCAGGCTTGGGACCTTCCTCTTGGGAAGGCCCTGCTGACGTTACACTCTAGTCATGATTAAAAAGAAAAAAGCTAATCACGTTTTTGGGGAAAACATGCATATCAGTTGAAGCTGTAATTGAGAGCAGTATTGACCCTATTAATTCTATTTTCTAATTCTAATTAACTCTGTTAACTCTTATTTTCACTGGTGCTAATAGACTAATAATAATTTTTCTTCTTTATTTCCTGGGCTTATGATTATTCATTAAGGAAATTTTAACTGTTGACAAAAAAAGATCAAAATGTTGCATTAATACGTACATGGCCCAGCAGAAAATGCAAAATGTGAACATCGAAGGAGTCCAAGGAGATATATGGAGCTATGTGGGCAAGACCTCTGGAATATAGAATTATACATGGATCTCTTATGTTTTACTTTACTAGCAAGCCTGAGTAGCTTCAAGACATGGCCTGTATCTTGAATAAGAGGTATTATTGCTGATAACTCCAGTATTTTTAGAGCTGTTCTTTCTTTCTCCTACCCCAGCGCTGTGTGTTTTCACGCACGTGGTCTCTCCCCGCCTGTCACCCCAAAGTTGGTGTGGTGGTGGTGGTGGTCCCCAGACCCTCTGTCTGCCCCAAGAGTCGCCCACTCTGATGACCTGGGAGCTGCTGCACGGCTGCAGAAGGCTGAGGAGCACTTTGCTTTTGCTAAATATTTTGATTATGCAAACTTGACCATTTATTTTTATACCAGTGTCCCAGCCCTGCCTTGTTGTACTCCCTAGTGCTCAGGTCTGCTGCGGTGATGGGCTAGAGGGAGCAGAAATCCCTGCCAGATAAACGTCACTGCAGGCAGCCTCCCTAGCTGGCATTTGGGCTAGGTGCTGCAAAGAATAGCTTTCCAAACAATAATCTGGAATCTAGTGAAGTGCACAAACACAGGAATTACATCGCGTGCAAAATATGCCCCTTTATAAATGAGCACAACTCGCTGCAGTACTTCGCATTAATGGAACACTAAACACTGTCCGTTTTAAGCAAGGTTGTTTCTATGGCAACTGGGCACGGTTGCCGGGACCAGGCGTGTCTCTGCTCCGCGCACCCATGGTGGGAATTCTGTTCCTTTTCCCATGTGAACAGGCAGCGTCTTGCAGTCAGTGCAAGGGACGGAGCTCCAAACCTTTGCTCTTACATGCTCTGCCCGTGTGCTCATGAGAGAATTGCATGATTTTTGGATGTAAAAACTTGTAGTCCCATTATGGGTGGATGGTTAGTCGTGTGTTTGAGGTCTCTGTTGCACCTTGCCACGATCCATCCATTCCCCCGGTGCCAGAAAGCCCCAGTCCCTCCAGCCGGAGACCTCAACCCCTCTGGCCATCACTGCCCATGCTAGCCTTCAAAATGCCCTAGGCTCATTTAAACAAAGCAAGGCCAAAATGCTCGCAATGTCCCTGTGTGTTCCCCTCTGTTTGCCGTGCAGTTTTGCTTTTGTTTTCAAGTCTGAGTGATTCAAAATAGCTTGAAAATGTCTGCACGCTGCAGGTGACAGTGCTGGACTTGGGGCTGGTGGTCCTCATTCAAAAGGGAAAAGTAGAAGTGGTCATTAAATGGCAAGGTCCTGGTGAGCAGAATGAACTAATCAGTGAGTGCAGTATCCGTGATGGGCAGTAAGTACAACACTGCATCATTTTATTGTCTATTACAGAAAGAGTATTTAATGAGGTTTTGGGGGTGTAACACTGCCACAACGGCACCAACTCTTGTTCCCAGTGCATTGTGCCTCTTCATCACTTTTTTTCAAAATAACGATACAAAATATGTATGCAACAACTCTTCCTTCGAAAAACTTGGCAACAGAAAAAAATCCTTCCCTACTTTCTGTAGCTTTTGAAATATACTTTAATCAGAAGTACTGTGTATAAAATACAGCACATCCGTAACAAGAAATTATAGATGTGGAGTGATGCTTTGGTAAATCACTGCTCCCCTTTCTCAAAGGGCTGAAGACTATGCATGGCCTGTAACTATAACCAGTTTTCCCTACGGTGGATACTTTATGGTGCTGAAAAGGAATACGAATTACCTGCAAATATCTAATGAGCCTCAGTCCCTGATGTGAAAAAACCAGGGCAAATAAATCTTTCCCAAATAGTGCGATTTAAGTGCCTCCTGGAGTAAGGAGCTTTCACACAGCTGGCAAAGTTCAAAGTATGCTCATATATACCTCCGCTTCCGTGCCGGTTTTTAGCTCAAACTATTTGTGCTAACTGCAGCGTGGCTTGGGTGCCAAAGGTAGAGCTTGTCTTTGGGTGTTTTTTTCTCTTTAATGCCATATGTAAAGGTTTTTGGGTGGTTTGAGTATTTTGGTTTTTTGGGCAAATGCATTTCTGTTAGTGGTCACAGTCAGCGCTACTCTCCAGTTACATTAAACCTACTCCATCCCCGGGCTGTAGTAGTGGTGAAGCCGGTTCTTGATGGCCTTGAGGGACCAAGGGTGTATGTGGGACACGGCGCCCTGCTCTGCCCGAAGAAGTGGGAGTCCAATGGGAAAGCCATTAGGTTATGCAATCTCTTTACGAACAGTTATTCAGTAATTAGACTCATCTGTATGCCCCAAATCTCAGTGGATTACAATTATCCAGCATATTTAATGCTGCCGGTTGTCCTGATGTTTTGTCATTTTTTCCTCTTTTACTGAATCAAGAGAAACCTGTCTCTATAGAAACAGATTCTGGGGTTTTCTGCAGGCATTTCTTAAGTGTTTAATTTAACAAATGTTCTGAAATTTAAAGGCAGGGGGAAGATATCATGAGGAATAGGGAATGATCGGTTATGAAGATCTCAAATCTATAAATTAAGGAAATGATTTACCCTAATGGAGGGGGGAAAGGCAAAGAAAAATTACGGTGGGTTAGATATATATATTTCATTAATGCTTTAATATACATGAAAGAATGGAAGTATTTAAATGACTTTTCAACCAACAGTGGCCATCTCAAATCCCCAAAATTTAATGGAAAATAAATACAAATTTAAAAGCGTAACAGTCACTGATGGATTTATCTCCCTGCTGTCAGTGTTTTCCCCTCTCTGAAGACAATAGTTCAACGTTTCTTTGGTTAAATCCTCTACTCTGTTTGTTATGCCTTGTGTTCTTTGGAGTGCTATCAGTTACAGATCTCCTGCTCAATTCCCAGCAAGTGCTGTAGTTCATTTCCATATAGACGTCACTTCCACCGCAGGGGCAGCGCGTACCAGACACTTACTTATTTTCCTTGGGTAAATGAGTCAAACCAACCTGGCTGTTGGGTCAGCCTTGGAGCATCCCCCTCTCTGCAAAGGGAGGCTGGAGGGGAAGATCCATGAGGGCTGGGGACCAGAGGGGCTCCGTCCTCCGCGGGGCCCCCAGCGGGGCTGTCCCTGCCGGTCTCGCCATCCCCAGCACGGCAGCAGCCGTGATTCCACATAGCAATTTTATCTGTCTCCTTGGAAAATACTTGGCTACTGCCTCATTTATTCCTCCTCTGTGAGCAGATGCCATATAAATGTACATTTCTTTAGTTTGAAAGTTCCTAGGAAATTCAAAAAGGGTGACTTGACTACATCTCGGTTTAGATTTATCTTTTTTTTAGGGCACACTTTTAGCAAGTAATAGAAATTCTAATAAATGCTTGTACAGTCTATACTTTCAAAATACCCTGGAAAAATAAATTAATGCACTATTCTAGCTATGACATTAGCAGGTGCTGTGTGGGCAGTTGTTTTACAGAAACAGTAGCGATCTCTTTAATAGCATGATGAAAAGTGAAATAAAAAATACGACGTTTTTAATGCTGCAAATGACTAATTTTGAAAAGCCTTTATATGCTGCATTGCCTTCTGCAGAAAGCAAGGGCTTCTCGTCAGGGGACTACGTTATTGACAATAATGTCTAAAATAAACCGGGTGGTAAATATTTAAAGCATTCCTACAAAGTCCACTCTAGAAAGTAATTTCACCTTAAAGTTATGCCGTGCGGTCTGTTTTATTTGGAGTAATGCAAGTGCCTCGTTCTCGCTGGGTTCTTCAGTTAGAAACAGGTCCCATCTAAAATACCTCCTGGGAGCAGAAACACCTCATCTTTCCTGGGGTATGAAATAGAAACTGTCGTTTGGCTTTAGTTTTGGCTCTACCAGACTCTGTGAGGAGCCGGTGCTGCCTTTCACCCTTGAGTGACCACGCCAGCCTGGGTGCCTGCCGACCGCCTTGTCCTTACGTCCCTCTTTCTCAAAACGCTTCTGGGGAGGTAAAATGAAAAAAAAAAAAAAAATCCTTGTATTTGTTGATGAGAGTAAACTGGGAAAATAAATATTTCAATTAGAAATGGGGGGAAAAAAACCCAAGCTATTGCTTCTGAGTGCTTTTTTTAGAAATTTCTAGAAAAGCCTAAAGACAAATCAGAAAATAGCAAACCAAGGAACTCCAAAGCCTTCCCGACCTTGCAGGGCTCTGAACGGCACATACGCAGCAGTCTGAAAGTACTTGGTCTGAGCTATTTCTCAAATTACTGTTATTATTCCGGGGATGGGAGTTGATGATGTGACCACCAAAGCCTGTTTTGGGGAGGCTGAAGGGCCCCTCTCGCACCGACCCACCTCTCTGATCTGCCTGCCCGGCAAGTGCCAGCCCATGGGAGCCGCAGGCTGGCCCGGCTTCGGCCACTTCACTCGTTCCTTCCTGAAAGTTGTAATTTCTCTCTGAGTAAGTGAGCTCATAGAGCGTATATTTTAAGTTTTGACATGAAATTTCTTCTCTTAGAAAATGTATGCATCTATCAGAACAATTTACCAAGAGCAAATTACCTTTGCTATCAAACTTGCATCTGTATTTTAGTCCTGAAATTATCTAGCTCGTAGCCATTGCATCGCCTTGTTCTTGCCTGCAGAACTGAAGAGCCTTTCTCCTCCGGTGAGCAATTTGCCTTCCCTTGGATGAGACCTGGGAGGCTTTCACAACAAGCTCTTTTTTCTAAGCTTAGAAATCCTTCTGGCACCCCTTTGGATACATCATCTTTTGCTGTAAGCCAAAAAACCTGCAGACTATTTCAATTCAAAAATCTGATCTTGCTCTCTATTAATGAGTGCTATAATCCTGTTTTTCTTTGTAACCTCTTTGAGACTTGCTTAGACTTTGTGGTGCAAACCTGCTGAGGCATAGCCCGTAACTGCTTCTGTCTGGTTTTGAACATTCCAGGGTTTTTTAACTTTATATACTTTGGTTTTATATTTTAGCATAAAAGTAGTAGCTAATGGTTAATACTCCCAGTTTTTCTCTCTGATTTGCTGGCAAGCTCCAGTGGATTAGGCTCACAGCCAGCACCACACCGAGATTTCTGCAGTGCCGTGGTTGAGCTGGTCTAATCTCCACAACAGCTCTAGCTCAGCAGCTCAGTAACAAGTCCTCGATATAAAAGCCTCTTCCTTCTCGAATGGCTGAACATTTGTGTAACAGGAAGAGGGTTTATTCACAAATAATGGTGCCGTCTGCTCGCTCGTCACTGCACGTGGTAGGATTGCATCGGCCAAATACCACCCCTTCCCAAGAACACTCCTGGTGTCCAGAGGCTCTCATGTCCTGTTTGGACACCCCCAGGCTGGGAAGCCTCCGCCTCTGAAATGGATGTTGAAAGTTGCCCAGGTGTCCTCTCCTACCCTGTCTGGTATTTGTGGAAATCTCCAGAAATAGCTCCCACGCTGATTAGCTAATGGCTAAATCAATGTCCAAGTGAACACAGTATTAACAGCGTTGGTCATCAGGGAACTCTAATTTATTTTACTAGATGGTAGTGAATATTTCTTTTTCCATTAAAAAAACCCCAAACAAACAAACAAAAAAAACCCCAAACCAAAACATTTCCGTAATAAACTGATTTCTTATTGGCCAATTGTTTTCTTGGCTGTCACAGAAAACATTAACACCTCTTTAGCTTTTTTTGTTCTCTGGAGGATACCTTGTTCCTCACATTTTTGTAGTGGGCTTTATGCACTTTATTACATGTGCTGGGATTTTGTTCACAGGCTCTATAAAATTTCTCCAGGGATGACGGTGCTGATAATGTAATTCAAGGATAACATAATGTAGTTTGTTAAACCGTCTTCAGTTTGCTATGAAATGAAGAGACTGAGTTTTTCAAAGTAACTTCCAAAAGACCAGTCTTTGGACTAAAGTCCTGCCCTGGACTTTCCCAATGTGGCATCTCCTTCAAATTTTGGCAATTCCAGCCTGAAATGACTCTGGGCAGGTGCTTCTGGCTTTGTAAGCTGAGACAGCAGGACTTGGGTATTTTGCTTCCTCTTAAATACTTCAGTGCATTGCCGTCTTCAGGGAATTAAAGATTTGCTGCTTCTGACATCCCAGTCTATTCTGGGGAAGATGCTGCTCTTCAGTTGCCACCCGCCTTGCGCTCAAATTTTTTTAAAAAACACTTAGAGTTACCCCTATAAAGACTATACCAATGGGAGGTCTCTTCCTTGTATTTATAACGCATTTAAACGCAGGTTAGTATATGCAAAACGGCATGAACTCTACCTCAGAGCAGATTCCTAAATAGCCTTAACTTCAAGCTGGGATCTTAATTGTGAGCGTGTAGTTCTGGTGGCTCAGAGGTCATATGCCAGCTGTCAGACGGTGCTGTCTGGCTGCAAAGGTAATCAAGGGAAATACCAGGAGAGTTGCAGGCGATTAGTTTTATACTCTAATTACTGGCCTCTCTGCTGGTTTTCCCCATAACCTTTACGATGGCTGCTGTTCCCGTTGACTGGGCATCCTGCAGATTTCTCTGTATCCTCTCTTTCAAGCAGGACTTCAATAGAAGCTTCCGAGACTGCCGTAGCCAGAGCTACACTAGTCTATCCTCTTCTGTCATGACAGCCTAGCAATCAAAATGCGGTCAGCTCGTTGTAGTAAAAGCAAGATTTTTTTCTGCTTAAAAGTGAAGCTTTTTCTAAGTGTGCAGTCCGTACAGAAAACAAGGATGTTTATGGGATTTCTTTTGCATCCATCTCAATGGTGGAGAAACTCTCTCCTATCCAAGTAATTTCACCTGTTTCTTACGTCTAGAGTTCAATGGTAACTTAAGACATGAATGAAGTTCTCTCTACAGCTCTCATGGAAGTCAGAGCTTTCCTTTCTAAATTAAATTTTCAAATATGCATTTTAAAAGAAAGCACTCAATTTTTCTTTGACACGTGCAGGCTCCATTAGCATTTGCAAACGAACGTTGCCTTCCTGCAAGGAAACAAATTTTGTTTGTATGCTTCTAATAGAGCTTGAAATGACAAGTAAATAGGCTTTGGCCTCATATACATTAGCACCTTTTAATATTCCAGGCATTACCGTATAATAGCTTCATAAAATTCTTTCAATTAGATATAATTTGTGCAACTGGAGCAGGCAGAGTAGATGCAAATGACCAATAAACCAGAAGATTTAAGGTCATCCTTTGAAGTGATGGATCTTGTGGAGTCGAGTTCTTCAACAATCCATTACTCGTAGAAGGAAACAGGCGAGTGGTTAATGTCAGCTTTACTCCTCATAGCTCCATAGAGAAAAGGAAATAGGTAAAGGAGAAAAATAAAGGTAAACAAGTCTTCTAACAGGCTGGTTTAGTAATTATTATTTCTACCCAAATGTATGGTCTATACCATATAAGGTATATCCATAGGTATAGTACCCTCCCTGAAGATTTGGATTCTGTTGTATCCCATAAGTAAAACCAGGGGATAATATACATTAATGTGCCCTGTAAATGAGGGGAGATAAAATTCACAGCAGAGATCTTTGGAGCTGGCAGTGGGAAGTCCAAAATGTACATCACTGTTAAATATATATTGCAGATGTGAGCCAGGGCACCGGCAATAAGAGAAAACCCACCAAGCTCACTGGGGTTCCCAAGGTAGGCTGTGACAGGCCACATGCAGGAAACTCCAGCTCATAAAGTATCTATGACAAAATCTTAAGTCTTGAACTTTCTAGGTAACAGACCTACTTTTAGCAATAAAGCTCCTTTGAATTTGTTTTTACTGAGGAATTGTGCTCAAGTTCCCTTGTGACAGTCGGCTGTGCCGGGGTCAGCGATGAGCCCGATGCCTGTTCTGCCCTGAGAACTGAAGTAATTCAGATGTCCTGGGGAAAGGGTAGAGAGAAACCTTTTAACTAGAAAAAGTATATGTATTTTTAACAAACATGTTCTATTCCAGCCAACAGGATCAATCCCCAGTTATACCTCCACACTCCAAACGCGACTCACAGAAAAACCACAATTAACTCCTTACCCTGCTCAAACCTTGCGTTCCTGCCCCCGGGTCAAAAGCTGTTAAACAGAGAAGGAAATCTCCGATGGAAATGGCTGGCGGAAGCGCACAGAGCAGCGGTTAAGGTGAGCGAGTGCCTGCCAGGTTTAGAATGGCTCCCTCGAGGTCAAGCCTATGTTTCTGGTGGGTAAGAAACAAATCCTCGAGAAGCTTCGTTAAACTGAAATTTTAGCGAATAAGCTCTGCGGCTCTCTGTCTGCTGTAGTTCTGTTCTGCTGCCTGCTGTGATCCAGGTCTGGCTGCTCGAACCGGGGTGGAGGGAGGGAAGGGGCTCAGGAGGTGGTGCAGAAATCAGGGGTGCTGAGCACCTGAGAGCACAGGCACCAGGTCACCCCCAAGGAGCCTTTCACAACATCTCCCGTCATGAATAAACCAGCAGTTATTGAGGTACGTCTGGGAAAACTGCACAACCGTCATCGGGGAAGTCCACACAGGGCGACTCCTGTCCCATCACCCAAA
This sequence comes from Fregata magnificens, assembly GCA_013389945.1. NCBI lineage: Eukaryota > Metazoa > Chordata > Aves > Suliformes > Fregatidae > Fregata > Fregata magnificens. Next base: position 31,504 of record WAAD01006091.1, read on the forward strand.
CCATCGACCATGGCTAAGCTTGCTCTGGTGGCTTGCTGCCAATACCGAAAATATTTTGCTTTCCCTGAAAAATTCCAGTGCTGTGTTTGCAGCTTTATTGAAAACTAATGAGCACATCGATGGGGAGCTGCTCTTCTGTCAGTTGGATGTACTGCTCTTCTGCAAAGCCCAGTGCTGGTGTGGCAAGCTGGAGTGACAAAATGTAAAATACCAGTTTAGGCTTATTTCAGGCATGTTTCTGTGTGCTGGTTTTGGCTGGGATAAGGTTAATTCTTTTAGTAGTAGCTAGTATGGGGCTCTGTTTTGGATTTGTGCTGAAAGCAGTGTTGATAATGCAGAGAGGTTTTAGTTGTTGCTAAGTAGTGCCAGGGGTGGAGATTGTAATGGATATACCTTTAAATTGTTGTAACCTGGGATTTGAGTTGCGTGTTGTGGGAATTCCTGTAGCAGGAACCCCTTGTTGCTAGCCAGGCTAGGAGCAAGGGGAGGAGTTCATCGCAATGTTAAACCCTATAACCTGGCCTAAAGGTACCAGGGGTGGAGATTGTAATGATGGTTCTACCTTTAAATTGTTGTAACCCAGGATCTGAGTTGCATGTTATAGGAATTACTACAGCAGGAACCACCTGAGCCAATGGAGGAGAAGCCTTACAAGGAGCAGTGCAAGTGCAGCAGTGGCCCGACCTGAGCTGGCTTTGGTGCCCAGTAACTCCAGGCAACACACCACCTCTCCTGTCCTGAGTGACCACCATAACAGATGGAACCCAAAGTTATGGACTGAATGAACTCAGCGGACATTTTGTGGACATTTATGGATATTTTACAGCCATTTTACAGGGCTGGTCCACAGACTAAGGGAATGATATCTGTGTATTATATCAAAGGGTGGGAAGGGTGGTGATGGGTAATGAGAATGTATTGGATAATGTGGGACCTGAGCATGATGTAAATGGTATGGAATAAAGGGTGGAGAATGTGCTGGTTTTGGCTGGGATAGAGTTAATTCTTTTTATAGTAGCTAGTATGGGGCTATGTTTTGGATTTGTGCTGAAAACAGTGTTGATAATGCAGAGATGTTTTAGTTGTTGCTGGGGAGTGCTTGCACTAGTCAAGGACTTTTCTAGCCTCCCATGCTCTGCCAGGTGCACAAGAAGCTGGAAGGGGAGGGGACACAGCTCAAATTGTTGATCCAAGATGGCCAAAGGGCTATTCCATACCATATAACGTCATGCTCAGTGTATAAAGCTGGGGGAAGAAGGAGGGGGGGACGTTTGGAGTGATGGCGTTTAGTCTTCCCAAGTCACCGTTACGCGTGATGGAGCCCGGCTTTCCTGGGGATGGCTGAACGCCTGCCTGCCGGTGGGAAGGAGTGAATGAATGCCTTGTTTTGCTTTGCTTGCACGCAGCTTTTGCTTTACCTGTTAAACTGTCTTTATCTCAGCCCACGAGTTTTCTCACTTTTACTCTTCGGATTCTCTCCCCCATCCCACCGGGGGGGAGTCAGTGAGTGGCTGGGTGGTGTTTAGCTGCCTGCCAGGTTAAACCACGACATTCTGTCATATTTTTATTTGCCAAAACAGTTTGGGCAGGTTTGCAGGGGGCTGGTGTTGGAGGTCTGTCAAGGACTAAGTGCAGCTGCAACCGTCCGACTCGGTGCTGCCGCCTCCTAAGCACCATCATAGATCATGGAGTGGAGGAACAGCAGCTCCGGAGACCGGGGACAGAAAGCCACCGGGGCTGCTTTCTCAGGCACAGAATGTCATTAAAGCAATGCTGCAGTTATGCTTCTAAACGTTTACCCCAGGTGAGGTTCCCCCCAGCGGCACCACTGGCGCAGCCCGGGACCCCGTCTCCCGCTGGTACCCGCCCAGAAAAACATTTTTAGGGTTTATTGAGGAGTTTTCTTTCCCTAACCCACAAATACAGGCTTGCTAGACTCCTCTGAAGCTTACGCTCAAATTTCAGTATGAAACTTGCTGCAAGGAATATAATCTTGTACCTGTACAGGTTTGCACGTGGGAACTTTACATTAATTTTTTCCTCTGTTACAATAACAGCACAATGAACAGCTGCTTTTAAGCTGTGAGAAGAACAAAAGGAACTTAAAGACCCAAGTATTTTAATTTTTCAGCCCTAAGTGGTCATATTTAAGAAGACCTATCAGCGTTGCACAGTTGTATTTTGATATTGTGGAGTGGAATATATACCTTTAAATGCATGACCACTGCTTCACTCACTATGTTTTTTCTTCAGTTATAATTTTTAAAGGGCACCTTATTTTCACTGGAGTAACTCATACTCTAAGCACAGTGAAAGTTTTTATGTGACACTAATTGTGAAATACTTTCATTGCTCGCAAATGCACGCGTTATGTTGAAAGTGTATTAAAATATGTAACAAAAGGGCAAAAGAGGAATGTCCCAGAGTGGTCTCCTCCTGCCCGAGAGCACCTAATCCCTTTGTGTTTGCTATTAGAGTAAAACCAATGCCCCGTGCAAAGTTAAAATTTGCATCTACATGTGAATTTCCACTTCCCTGGGCAGCTGTGTGTGGATTTGGGATTTATGGCTCGGCTCTGTCCAGATATCCACAGCCACGCCTGAAACTCTCCAGGGGAAAATGCAGAGGTGTCAGACTGCAAAGGGAGCTCTTCAGTGGTTTTCAGAGAGTGAAAGGCAGTAAAGGCAGGAAGGTCATTTCTTATGCTGAAAGGATTTGCAAAAGCAGACGTCTGAACTGCATATCTAATGATAATGGAAAGAAAAAGTCTTTTCAGCAGAAATATGGCTTCTTCCTTCCTGTGCTCAGCATTGGGTGCAATTAGTGCCTATTCTGATCAATACTGGGTATGCCTTGGTGTATTCAGAGATTTAGGTTAAATTGCTTCTATTACAGCTGGACCACATATTCCATTTCATTAGGTTACACTGCAGAACCTTTACCAGGAAATACTTTGTCCCGATACGTTCCTACACACAGCTATATACGTTTCCTTCTAACACAGCACTGCAACCCAGCCTGACTGCCAGGGAACAGACTTCATGTCCTCCTGAGCCCCGCAGAGTAAATAAACAGCAAAACCAAGTTTTCACTATTTAACTGATGTACGAAATGAAGTCACAATTTCATTATAGCCGGTGGCTAGCATGTTCCCTGGCAACAAGCCTGAACCTCTTCCCTAATGATACTTCTTGCAGTTGATTTTGAGGAGCAGAGTGAGTGCTGGCACGTGATGGGCTGCTGGGGAAGGCGCCCTGCACCGCAGCCGGCTCTGCTGCTTCCTGGTCATCGTGTTCCACAGCTTCAGACCCATCTGCATGTGCTTAGCACAAGATATAATCCAATTAAGCAATATGAGGCGTTTATCACTCAGTTCAATTAAGTCATGAATCTGCAAAGAATCCAACTAACATCTGGGGATGAACTAAGCAGACCTTGTCTATTGTCTGGTCTGGTATCTGCCTTTCCTTGCAGAAGCAGCACCCGTTGGCTCAGGCTGAGCTCGCCGCCCTGAGTGCCCGTGGTGTCCCAAAGGGCTGGCTGCAATTCGGGATGGTCGTTGGTGTTTGGGGAGAAGGGGATGGGGAATGACGAAAGAGCGGTTCAAAGCTAGGAACAATCCCGGTTACTGCCCTCTGTGCTCTCAGCTCTTCTCTCAGCTGCATCTGTGCCCCTCGAGGACCCGCGCCCGCGCGGTTTCTGCACGCCAGGCGTATCCAGCCGTAGTCTCCGTGTCAGACCGTCTATTCGTGCTCCTCCGAACCATGCATCCTCACCATAGAACCTCCTTGGGAGAAGCCTGAACCAACCTCTCCACTTCTTCCACTGGCTTTCAATTCCTAATTGACCGGCATGAATTGTTAAAGAGCATTTTTTCTGTCTCCTGCTGCCTGAGCAGCATCTGTGCTGGCAGGGACGGTCCCACTCGGCTCCTCGGCCCCACGCGGGTCCTTTCAAGTCGTGGCAAAATTTCTAGGGAGTTTATGGTAACAAACTTCGTAATGGGTTTTGGGAGGTCAGAGGGAGGAGGGTAATCGAGGAAAGGGGCTGCGCAGGTTTTGCCTCCCACCCCGCTGCCCAAGGGAAAGCCCCACCGTGGTTCCCCTTCCCCTGCAGCCGTGCGCCTGCTCCTGCCGGCTGCCATCTCCCTCTCCTGCGCTGCGTTTTGGGGACAGGGAAAGAAACTTCCTAACTTCAGCATTTTGCTTGCATGCTTCCAGAATTCGAGTCCTCATTAAAACAGAGCTTATATACTTAGAGAGAAAGCAGTCATCAAAATTTTGTTTAATATGGTAAGAATGATTATAAATTAGTAACAGTAAGTCAGTCAGCTGTTTTGAGGGGATTTGGGGATTGTCTTTGATTTTTATGGTAAAGTTTAAAAAAAAAAGTGTCACAACAAGCACAAATGAAAGGTTTTCTGTACAGAACAGTATAATTTTTACGTTTCCTTAAAATAGTCTGAACGTTGGCCTTCTTTAGTGCCCCCAGCAACAGGGGAAAGGGATGCACTACTCCAGCAGTTTTGGCCCCGTTGGTTGGGAACTGGCTGAGGTTGGGGTGGTTTCCCCGAGCCGTGCAGCACTGCTGCTCCTCCGCTGTAAGGGCTCTCGTGTTTGACACCCTCGTGTTTCCTGGTGGTATATTTCATGGTGGAATTAATTAATTTAAATTAAAAACAAAAAAAAATCAGCAGTGCCCATATAGTCCTGACCTGTCAGCATGAAGAATACTTCTTCACATGGAGAAATTCAACACGGAGTTGACGCAGACTGAGCAAAGTCTGGCTGTGGGGCTGATGGGGTCTTCTGTGTCCCTCTGAACTCAGGCAAGGTTAATCCCTATGCAATAACAATGATAGAAAAGAGTTCTGTAAAACACGCTTCAGACTTCTCAAAAAATCAGATATGACTGCTGCAGTAAATGGACTGTAGTTTTGTGTGGCCTCTAGTTTGTTTTCTTCTCCCTGCAGTAACCAGAAAGCTGTGGCTCTGAGTGTTCTGGTTTGCTCATGAATTTTACTGAGAGGACAGCCGCCGCGGGTTGATCGGTCCGGCTCCCTGTATCCCACCCTGTCCTAATGCAGTCTTCTAAAGCCGCTTTAACAGGAAGTTTTTTGTGCAAAAGAGAGAGATTGAACCAAAAAGGAGAAAACTCCCATGGAAATTTTATACTTCAGGAGTGGCTTTGTTGATTTTGACCTTTGTATCAGTAACTTTGGGAGGAAGAAAACAAAAACCTAAAATTCTATGTGTTTGGAGTTCTTGATTATGCTATTTCAGGAGGAAGGACTGTTCATAGGAGCAGACTGTTGGAAATGGCACAATCAAAAAAGGAAAATAAAGTATGCGAGAGAAAGTTATCGTCACTGTAACTTACAGTGAAAGGCAGGATATAAGGGCAGCGGTGTGCTCTGGGGAAATTTGAAGGCATGTATTGAGTCGAAATCAGAAGGTTCGTTGAAAATTATAGTTCTTTGCTGTTGCTTATTTGGAGAATATGAATAATGCAATCTTCAGAGCCCTTTTTGTAAGTGACAAAATCTATTCTTGGATGAAGGAAAGGGAGAGACTGTGTATATACTTGTGCACAAACACCAGCAAACAGGCACAAACAGATTGCAGCTCAAATGCGAGGGACCGCCTGAGGTCCCCCCTTGCCGTGAAGCATCCTGCCCATGCAGGTCATCCCTCTGGTGCTGTGAGCGTCCTCGGCTCAGCAGCACAGGGTGGTTTATGGCTTTCTTAGAGGGAAAAAAAAAAAGCATTTTATGTATACATGCAACTACTTGCAAATACATTTCCACTCCTGCTTTCCTGCAGGTCCTTGTGGGGTGATAACCTTCCCTCACCTGCTCGCCGCTCCTTTTCCCGGGCGGTGGCTGTGTTAGCTGCTCCATGCTGCAGTGCTGTGCTGCAGCGTTTCCTTCTCCCTCGGAAGTCCCAAAGTCATTTTTTGGGACGGTGCTTTGGAGTAAGCAGCCCTGGGACCTGATCTCCCGCTCTGGCGCTGGGTCCCAAGTGGCGTTGGGGGTGCAGCCTGCACCTCATTTATTCATCGTCCTAGCATTAGTCTCGAAGCACCAGAGGTGTTTGGCACGACCCATCCCTGATGCGATCACACAACCGTTCCTTTTTTCCATTTCTTCCCTTCTCTCCTTCAGTTCGTCAGCTGAATCCTTTCCCCATTTATTTTGCCTCCGACTCGCTCACGCAGCTCATTACCCTGAACACGGCACTATAATAGCAACAGTCCGCGTTCCCGGGATTTAATGTGAAATACCATGGGGACCAGTCTCTCACTTTAATCTTAAACTCTTTGATCTGGGTTAGATACTGTGCTACAATTTAATGAGTTTCAGTATACACCGTGTTCCTTTTTGTTTCAGTAAATAATATATTTCAGAGTGTGTGTAACCAGTATTGTTACCAGCAGATGTAAGACCCGGTCAGTGGCCTTCGCTCACACAAGTTTCTTTAAGCTGACGTGAATTTTTTCCCAAGTGAGGACTTCAGATTTCACCTACAAAACATCAGGCTCCAACTTTTTGTCCATTTTCCAAATGACGACATTCTTCAGCAAGAATAGGAGCCATCTGTGCCGTGTGAGGATTGCAGTGCCACAAGCTAACAAAGCAATGTGTGGTTTTAAAAATATTATTAACTTTTCTTGCTACCTGGTGGCATCGCCTGTGCTGTGCGTGACGAGGAAACCAGCAGTAACTCCCTCTCGGTCCTGTTCACTCTCAGAGCCAGAGAAGCCTGGCTTGCTCGCGACACACTCCAAGGAAATAGATTATACATTTTTCATCTGTAAATGCAGTTTAGGATGCTGAGGGTCAGGGCAACAATACTGCTAGGGAGAAAAAGGAAAGAAAAGAAAGAAAACCCTACCCCAGAGCTGATCCACTCCGGGCAGCGCAGGGGAGGGCTCCCGCGGTGACGTGGGAATACAATTTTTAAAGGAAATTATATTCCATTGTCTGTGTTCCTGCATTTTTACGTGACTAGGTGCTTGCGGATGCTGGATGGTATGGCTGCCTTCAACACAACGTTTATATGTTGAATAAATGTGATAAAGGTTTATTTAAAATACTGCAATGCCGCTTCTGTCCAAACAGATCAATTTAATGGTTATTTAGTAGAAATAAATTCAATCTGGCACAACGGCAACAGCAGCAGGAGAATCTAAATATAGCGGCGGCGGCGGCAGGCCCTGGTGTATCATTTTTTTCCAACTGCCATAATGGTTTTTAACAGGGCGAGAGGCGCGGTGGGTGCTGGAGGGAGCTGGGTGGCTGCTGCAGCCTCCCCACCAGCGCAGCAGCTATGCTGCGCTTGGCGTGTTCAGAGAGCTGAAGACGAACAGACCTGGCAAGAAAACGGTAAATAATGGCTGTATTACAGAGACAATGTGTCCTGGAGGAACTGATCAGCGTAAATGTATATAGGACACGTAGGAAGCAACCTAGGTGTATATAGGGGATAAAGCAAACCTGCATAAAATGGAATGATCAAATAGTTGAATGAAAGATAGAAAGACGTTCTTAAATGTCAGATTTTTTTTTTTTTTAGTATTTATAGTTTACTTGCTATAAATACATTAATAACTTAGGGATACTTACGTAAGCAAATTACCAAATGAACCAAGAGAGGGCTGTCTGAGGAGCACGTGCCTCTGTCTGGTGGATGCTGGCAGCCGGTGGCGGTGGAGCTGCACATCCCTGGACTTTCCCAGCTCCTCTGCCCTCTGACGGGCGCGCGACAACCACCCCAGCTCTGCTGACGCCTCCCGGGTCGATGAATGGCTTTTCACGTAGGACACGTCTGCAGTCCTGCTTTTCTCCTTTGCGAGGGATGCTCTGCGTGCCCAGAACCAGGCGGCGGGATGGTGCTGGGGGGGACTGCGCCATCTCCTGCGTTGGGTCCTCGGTTTCTGCACTCAAAGTTCTTTCTGTAAAATGCTTAAACCATCTCTAATGCTCCAAACTGCTGCAGGATGCAGCCAGGAGCAAACCGCCCGCTGCATTGCCTCCGGGCTCTGGCGAGGTGGTGCTGAGGGACAAGAAATGCCAGTGTTTTTCTCAGCAGTTCAGGCAATCGTGTTGATCAAATTTGTTCCCGTCCGTCGCGGAAGGAGTGAGAGCGCACTTCACTCATAAGAGAGAAGCAAATTTTATTTTATTGATATAAAGTAGTGAGTTAACAAGGTTCTATAGTAAATGTAGATGCGACAGTGATTTAACAAGATTCGATGGCAAGGTACGCTTGGTTATTTACTGCATAGAGGACAGGATCAGACAAAACTGTCCGGGAGACCCTCCCGTTGAGTCATGAGGTTCAGAAAGGATCCCCTTGCTTTCTAAACTCCTTCTCAGAGAGGAGTCTAGGGGCGGCTAGACCCGATCCTAGTCCCAGACTTGGTCAACGGTTTATGTCTAAAGGATTATATATATGCACAATCAATCCTTTATATCACTTAGCTAAGATTTCAAAGTTTAGCATGCTGTCAGTCACTTACCGAGGATCTGTTACGGCAAGGCATCTCTCAACTCGAGGAGTGATCTTGAGAGGCGTCCCGACTCAAGGGGGGATCCTGGCGTGCAGCCCGCTCTCGGGCTGTTCACTATTTATGGGTGGGTGAGATGATTGACTCCTAGTCATATTTGCATACCGACCCCAGGTCCCAGCCTCTTCACCGTGGTTAGGTGGGCATGCTGCACAATAGCCCTTGACTAGTGTGTTGGTATGTGTCTCCCGAATCCACTTGGAAATGATGCAGCCATCACAACCAGACACATCCATTACCACGGCCGCTGATGGTTATCGCTGGAGCAGGGTTACGGGAGATAAGGGTCGGGTTCGGGGCGGGGCCGGGGGGAGCACTCCATCACACCGTCTGAGAGCACAAACTCCTCCTTGCTCCTGCCTCTGCCCCGGACCTGCTGGGAGCCCAGGTCGGTAAGGGAAAGATGGCTGCAAGAATAAAAAGCACAATTTCTTTCCTTCTGAGCACCCCCAGCCTGCACATGGCCGGACCCACCCTGCACCAGAAGCACTTGGTCTGCAGAGCCCCTGAAAGGCAGCAGTGCCAGACCATTAAGCTAAATTAATTTTGTATTATCGTTACTAAGTTACCTGTTGGAAGAAGAGTTCTCCCTTCTTTGTGAAGGACAGATCTTATTTCTGCCAAAACATTTGCAGCTCAATGAACGGAATTAATCTATAATTTGGCAGTTAATGTGTCCACAAGCTCTCATGAAAGAAAAAAAACTTATTAAACTTAATCAGGTTTTAGGTTTTCATTATTTCTGCTCTAATAAACACAGGACACTATACTGCAGGAATGCAAAGGCTGAGCATGCTTTCCAGGGGAGGGCTCCATCGCCCCAGAACGGGGGTAATCCCTGCACGGCCGGGGTGGCTTCCCCTCAATGACTTCTGGACACTGAATTACTGGAGTCAGCTCAGTACAACCCCTTCACCCCTTCTGCTATGCGCATATACACACGCACGCACACAAACACATACGTTTCTATATATATATAAAAAAATGCTTGACATCCTTATGCTAGTAAACAGAATATATTGTGTATATATTATATATAACTATAATGTTAATAATATATAAATATATATCTATAAAAATGTTGATGCTCTTTACTAGCATTGCTCCTTTCCCAAGTAGCTGCTGATATTCAGGACCTTGCTAATTAGTTTCACAGTCAGACCTGCAATTAGTGACACAGAGTCAGATATTTTAAGTTCTCTCTCTTTCTCTGTTGTTGCCCGCCCCCACCAGCAACCGATGTGTTGCTCTAAGGTGAGACATTTGCGACCGTGCCGGGGCTCTGCCGCGCAGCACAGGGACACCTCTTCATGGGTGCCGGGGTGGCAGGCAGTCCTGAGAGCAGGGTCCGCAGGGGCACTGATGCAGTAAGGAGTGCTCGGTGCCAGGAGGGGTGCCACGGCCCCGTGCTAATGGAGAGGAGCCCTGCCTGAAAAGAGTGGAAAAACTATTGCACCTTTTTTTTTTAAAGTCATTTCCAACCAATGAATAATTTTAACAGCAATCCTCTCCATCACATCTCTCCTGGATGGATTCGGCGCCGGGTGCCACGGCAGCGCTTAGCATCTGCTCCGGCCTGAGGTACCCGAGGAGCTGCTGTGCCCCCGTCTCACCCGCCGCCGTGACCCGCGGCTCCCCGCGCCAGCCCAGGGGGCCACCCTCTGTCCTTCACATTTTAAAGGATGATTTTTTTTTTTTCCTTCTCTGCTTCCTATAGTATAAAATCTTATTGTGCCAATATATTCATTTAGAGTCACTTCTCAAACCGACCTCCCTGGAGCATAGACTGAACGTCGTTATCTTAGTCATAGCCGTGATTTATAGGTCTCAGGTGCCTACAGAGAGTCGCAGGGTAGGGATGATTGGGGTCTCGAGGTCTGCAGAACCTTTCTCTCCCTCCTGTGTTGATGTGCTTTCGCACCTGGGGTCTTGCTGGGTAAATTGTTAGCGAACACCTTGCTCCAGATTGTTCCTCTTTTCTTGCAGCTTGCGTCCCTTTGAAAAAAGATGAAACAACAACAACAAAAGGCCGCTTTTGTATCATGCATGAAATCATTATTTAAATGCCAAAAAGGATTCCTAAAGAATTTGGCTCATACATGTGAATTACTGGTGGAAAATACAGGTGATTAAACTTTTTTAGAAATTCATATGGGAATTTGAAGCTAGTATCTGCAGACAATAAGTGAAAACAAAGCTACCAGGATGCCGAGGAAAACCAAAGATGATGAAAACATGTCAACATATTTTATTATAGTGAAAAGTTACAATTACCTTTAAAAATGACTTTTCATACTTGAATGCTTTTGGAAGAGCTTTGGTTTCTTTAAATCCAGAACATCAGGCTGGATGCTTGAACTGTCATGGTTAGTCTGCTCTTATCATTGACCGCTTTCCAAGCATCTTGTGCAACATCAGCCCCAGGTATTGTGAATATCTGCTCCACATATTGACGATGATGATCTCAAAGTCTTGTTAGTACGGGTGCGAGGTGGGCTCTGCTGTGTCACCAAAACACCAGGGGGTTTTGAGGAAGTAGGGTAATTCACTGGCTGTTGGTATCTGTTGTTACTCAGCCAGGAATATCTTTAGTAGTAGTGGGTGAATCTGGGTTGGAAAAAGATAATAGAAGTATGTTCTGGGGTTTATTATGAAAAGTAATCAAAATTAATATTTCCATATAATTGTTTAGAGTAATCTGTTGGCAGCATGATACTAAAGTCTAGGACTATTGGGCATGAGAAAGAGCAACAGGAGGAGTGCACAAGCGATGATCACGGGCACACGCTTTCATGGCACTGACCCAGAGGGGCTGCTCACGCTCTCTGCTGAGCCCGGGAAGCGAGACCAGCTGAGAGCTGCTGATCTGCACTTCACCTTACCACCTTTATCTGGAAGAGTTATCAACAACGTGTGAAATGCTGTGGGAGGACTTAGTTGCAGGATAACCATAAAGGGGTCACGAGTAAATACTTTCTCCTTTTCCCGCCTTATTCAAGTTGGCAGCTCTGCCACTGGGAGAAGTTTCCATCTCAGTGTTGGGCCAGGAGATCTGTGGATCTACCCTACTCAGGCAGCGAACATCGTAAAATGATCATAAAGTATCTGTGCATAATACCACATTGAATCTATGGAATTATGTAGATATGGTATATGTAGATATAAACGCCGTCGTATGTGTGTGTATACATAGGCACATGCACACAGTTATTAAAAGCCCTACACTGGCTTTTAATAAATTTTTACATTCATCATCCTCCTTTATAGAGAAATCAGAGAAAGTATGAGATTTTATAGGTAACTTCAGATAATAAAAAGATACTGTTTGGGTAATCTACTGCTCAAAGAGGAACATATTACTTTGCATTAAAATGAGGAGGGGCGTGCTTTTTGGGAGGAGTGATGCTGGCAGAGTCCAGGAAGCGGTGCAAGTGCCCGTCCCCTGCCAGCCTGGCCTGCAGCTACCCCAAACCAGGGTTTTCACAGGGCTGAATGTTTCTATTTTCCTGCAAAAATGCTACCATGCAGCTTCATTTAGCTCTGTGCTGCAGCACTTGCTCCCATCAGTGGCTGTCCTGCCGGAGCGCTGCTGGCCAGGCACGGCCCCGGAGCTGCCGTGGCAGCGCCCGTGGGTGTAAACGCTGTTAGGAGCCATCAAATACCACCTTCTGGTTTGTGTCTTGCAGCCCTTCTCGGTGTGATTGTACATGAGAAAAGGTGGCCGCAGCTTTCCCGCTATTAACCCCTGGAGTTAAGAGTTTTATAGTTAAAACCTTATAAAAGCCTTCATGTTTCATTGCAAATCTGATGGGTGAGCAGGAGTAATCTGGCAGGTCGCGGAGGCGGCGGCTGGCGTGATGATCCCAGTAGGACAGACAACAAACACAGATTGGTCCCGCTGGCCGCAGGCTGGTTTCTAGCCTGGCGGTGCGTTTGGAGTCATATTAAATGAATATATGTCCATTTTGCTTCCCTCAGCATAACTCTTACGTACCGCTCCTTCTTCAGCGTTGCGTTCTGGACCATCCGTGGTCAGGCTTGGGTACCAAACGTAACAGCGTGTTTACCAGTTGTCTTAATTTCTACACTTGGGCCAAACATTTTCTCATTGAATCACTTTCCTGCTAACAAAAGGCACAGGGAATATGTGTTAGCCCCACGCTTTTTGGTGATAATTTAGTGAGGCACGTTAGGCAGCTGCCAACGGTATTAACGGCTTCCTCTGACAGAGAAATAAAATTGTTCACATACAGTGATAGCAAAGGATTGCAGGAATTGTAATGGTTTTGTGATACTCCTGCAATTTTCCTGAAACATTTTTTATCAGACACTGCTCTGAAATTACTGTGCATTTGAAAAGAAGATTAGCAAACATCTTTTTTTGTTCAGTCATGCATTAACAGCTAAAATATACCTTTCAGATGAGGGGTAAGAAATCAGCCTTGCAGGACTTGAAATGCCCTCGCTGCGTGACCTTTGCTGGTATGTTCTAGCAGCAACTGGGGAGAGTTAATTTTATTTCTCTAGGTAGTCACTCTATGGGAAAAGCAGGCAAACCTGGGGAAAAGCGGAGCTTAAAAACACCCTGAGGGGGTGCAGAGTACACTGCGTCCCCCCCCTGCCACCCTCCCTGTTTTCCGCAAGTGCCTCTCTGGTTATTCTGGGGTGCTGAATCCTGGGGTGCTCCTAACGCCCTCCTGCACGCGCTTGGGGAGCGTCACGTCCCGGGGGGAAGGTACCAGTGCCTGCACGTGTGTGTGTGTATGTGTCTGTGCATGCATGCGTTATTCTGAATGTCTTTGTGTATGTGCCCAAACTGCCCTACGCATCCTCAACAGAAGCTGTACTCAGCAGCGTTATTTAAGAAATAATCAGGGAATACCACAAGGTTTCTCTAAATTGGAAAATAGAAACCGATTTTTATTATGGTTTGCCAAGACCTCCGTTCTGCACACTGTTCCTGCATCATAGAGGTTCTGCTTGGTTCTCCCTTGCCTGTTTCAGTGGGAATTTTGTATCTGCAAGGAAAGTCAATTCAGCCACTAGATGCTGCTTTATTGAAAATGTATTTCAGTGAATGTTTTTAACTAAAAGGAAAAGAAATAGGTTGAATTAAGATTTTTTTAAAAATTTTTTTAGAAAGAGTCTTTACAATGCAAGTACTAAGCCTGAGACTTTTGCAGAACCCAACAGCAAAAATTATTTCTTCTCCCAGGAGTTTTAATCAGGTAAAAGGTATACAGAAATGGTGAAATATGGTTCTGAGGAAAAGCCTTTTGTGCAGAGAAATGTTTGATTGATAGCTGCCTTTCACACCGCATGCCTGAAGCCTGTGAGCCGTCCTCTGAGCTCCTCTCTAGATATCCAGCAGCTCTGTCTTCCCATGGGAGACACAACGTTCACAATTAAATCCTTCAGATGAAAAAACTTGAAAACCGCTCCAAAAAGCACAACATTTGAAGTGATGCACGTTCTCCATACTCCTTGTGTACGTACACATTTCGGTTATACAGCTTTTCCATTATGTTGACAGGGTATAAAATCGTCCTGCAGTTATTGCAAGCTCCAGCCAAACGCTGCAGCACGTGTCAGCGACTGAGCTGTTCAGGGGTGCAATGTGTCCCCCAGAGCCCTCCAAAAAGCCGGGGGATGCTGCAGCTTGTGTTTGCCTGCCTCCCTGCAGCTCAGGCATTTTCCACAACCATTTTATTTTTTTTTATTGTTTTCTCATTATATTTATGGTATTTGCATATCAGATTTACCCAGAAGAATTATCATCTATGTCAGCTCAAGGGTTTTATATATGTATGTGTATATATATATATAAAAACCATAGCTTTGTTGTGTATTACATAGGAAGTTTACCTAATGGTTCCCTGCAGGTATACTATGGCTTTATTTTTTCTTCTTCTGAGACCAGGAATGCTAATTGAAGTCAGCAAGTAGCTAATTGCAGCCGGCAATCCAATACCACCGTCAGCCCCGAATGTGCCGGCCAGCGGCTGGTCCCGCTGGCGTCCGGGTGGTGCGGGCAGAGCCCCGGGAGCTGCCTCGTCCCCCGGTGGCTCCGCCAGATGGTTTCCCACCGACAGACGGTATCCATGCGGTTTGGAACAGCGCATCTTTGAGACGCGGACAGTTTTCCACCTTCTGTCCTACCCGCTGCAGCGTGGAAATCGCTCGGTGCCCTGGCCAGCGCCGTGCTTCTCCAAACGCTGGCGTGGGTTAATTGGCAGGGAGAAAACCACTCGGTCCTGGATGCGATATGTTACCCAGCCCGTTAGTGGGACAGGGCTGCGTGCTGTTATTTCACTACAAGGACAGGCAGGTAACTTATTAGTCTTTGAACGTAATGGAATATTAGATAAATCATTATGTTAATGGGTGTTTGCACAGGCTAAATGCAGTGCTGAGGGACTAGTCTGCCTTGGTTTAGCACTCAACAGAGAGGGAGAAACTACTCCAGTTGGCAGTTGAGATAGCTACAAAACTAACTTACGAGCCCCGGGTCTGCATCTGTCGTGCTCTTCCCTCCCCATCTCCCACGGCTGCAGAGGGAGCCTGGGGAAATTAAACTCTTCTCCTATTTTTTGTTTTCTTTTTTTTTTTAAATCTCCTTCTGAATTTGTCCAGATATTCTGTTCTTTTAGTTTATTCTCTCCGCCGAATGTGACAGATTGGTCGTATTGCACAAACTCAAATGAGAATTTTTAGGGGTGAAATATATTCAGGAATACCACCATACTTTTTGTTTGGTTTGTATTTAGAGTTGGACTTTAATTTTCAGAAAATTCTTTTTTAACATAAATACTGTACGTTAAGTAGTAAGTAACTTTACGGTAAGTAACTAAAAAATTAAGAAAGGCAGGCATCAGCTAGGGGAAGAATATGTCCTGGCCAACACTTATAGAAGTGGCCAGGAATTCAGAGTGCTGCCGTGCTGGGAGCATCTTCAGGCCTCTTAAAGCCGGAGGCGGAGGGAAGAAAAAAATCACCAGTGGTCAAAAGCCTGCGTGGGCAGGTACGTCTCCGCTCCTTCATAAAGGGGACGTGAAGGTTTTCCGTTATTTCTAACCAAAATTAATGGCAGGCAGTGGGGATTTTTGTTTCTGCCTCTTCCCTCTCCCTCCGCCCATCACCTCCTGCGGTTTGCGTCCCTCCCTGCGATGGAGTTAATTACGGGGTCTGGAGGGACGAAGCATTGCCAGGGAACTGCTGAGAAATCAGGCCTGTCCACCTCGTACCTGCGACACTTTGCTCCCCAGCTAATTAAAAAAAGGTGTTTTCATTTCGGCGGTGGCATGTGGGTGAATGTGGCACTTAGACCTTCATAACGCATCTATTTCTTCTTTTTTTTGCCGAGCAACTGTGGTACGATCTTTCAAAACAGCAAAGATTTTCCCCTAAAAGTCAATGATCAGAGAGATTTCATTTTCTTTTGCCTAGTAAGTTATTTAAAGCAATCAGTATCTTCCCCCAGGTGACCTACATCTCCTGGCGGTGCCTCGATGGGGCTTTCCCTTCTCCGGGACCAGAGCAGGGGTTGAATCCCTGGCCCAGGGCGCTGTCTGAAGGTCTCACATCCCCCCCGGGCTGCAGAACACCTTCTCTCCCACCTCCCATTTCTCCTTGCCTTAAATTATCTTGATTTTTCCCCAGCTGTTCTGCTGCTTGGCTGCTCAGCTGTGTGCGAACCCCCCGGCCCCGTGCGAAGCAGCCAGGCTCAGGGAAGGGGTCCGCGGCAGGATGAGCACTTTGTGTTTTCTGTAGCCAGGGAGCCGTTTCCATTACATTGGGCTCCAAAATAGTGTCCCTGTGTCAGTCCAGACGTGCAGAAATCTGAGGGAGGTGGGGAAGGACACGGAAATGGG
>WAAD01006091.1:47954-122233 GCA_013389945.1 Fregata magnificens
AGAGAAAAAGAAAAAAGGGGGAGGTCCAAAAAAAAAAAAAAAAAAAAAAAAAAAAAGGAGCAGTTTCGTATTAGTGTTATTTTGTTATTTAGTATTCTGATATCCAGAGTCACAAAGACAATGTTTTAATCCTGCTCCCAGACCACAATTTTAGGAGGAAAAGTTGGAAGCTGAAGACAGTTTGGAACAGGCTGAATTTGGCTTAGAAGTGTGTGGGTTTTAAGAGAAAACCTCCTTTATAATGACCAACATTTGTATTTTCATTTATACATCTTGCCCTGTGATATACTGAATTCACTAACGCTACTTTAGCAGGGACTAATGAAAAGATCATTAAGTATAAGGTTATTGCCATTACAAGTTACAGGAATCCAGCCACTATCAGCGCTGCGGTGCTCATTCAAGTCATTAACAAATCCCTTCACGTAGGGTTATCATTGCTCCAATTAATATTATTTTGCAGGGGGGTTTGTTTCCAATAAATAAAAATGTGATTAAAAACGCGATGTCGGGAGGGTGTAGTGAGGTGGTTTAAGGAAGAATTCATTTCTTCAGGTGGCTTTTTCTTGACCCAAAGCCGCGTGCTCGCGGAACGCCTCTGCCTGCCGAAGGACTGGGCTCAGCTGCTCGGCAAAGGGGGTCAGCACAGCATTGGGCTCAGCACCCCCGGGGTCCTGCGAGCCCTCGGTGCAGCTCAGCACCACCTCTACGGCGTTACCCAATACCGCTGGGACCTGTCGGGTGACTAAACCCTCTCGAGTTTTGTTTTCTGACGTGGGGCCAGCTACGTGATTCAGACCGCGGCAAGAAGGGAGCGCTCGATGTGTGGATCACACTGAGAAAGGAGCCCTGCGATCCCCCTCTTGCTGGGATGTCCTTTCCGGTCTTGACCTTGTGCGTGTGACATGGCACGGGCCTCCGAAGTGACTCCAGTGAATAAAATGAGGTGGCTGGGAGTTGTGCAGGAGGAGTTTAGGTAGAGCTGCGATATGAACACAGAGCCCCCATAACCGTGCCATTGGACAGTGACAGCAGAGCAATGACGCTCTGGGTGTGCTTGCAATCTGCAGGTAGAAAGGTGTTAATGACTCATTAATTAAGTCTGGAAAGATTGTTCCATCTAGTCCAAATTCTTCTCAAATGGCACAAGTTTTGCTTGTTACTGCAATGTAGAAAATAAAAGCTTGCTTTCTTCTACTTCTGTTTATTTGAAAGGTACAAATAATTGCAGTCAAGGCTAAGAGACTCCCTAGAAAACAATTAAACTTTGATGATGAGTACCCAGTGCAATAAATGTCCTACGGGCAGGCAGTCAAAGAGGAGGGGAGATAACACACACATTAGAGCCTGCGGACGCTCGGACTGAAAGCTGCTCCTACCTGACATTATGTTTAGTTATTCCAGTGGTTTCATGGCATAAAGTCAAAGCCTGAGACATTTTAATCTGAAATCTTTCCGCTATTAACTCGTGAAACGAGGGGGATTTCTGCAGCTAACCACCTCTGAAAATCTGACTCACGGTGCCCACATCCTCCTGGGAGATGTGGAAGGTCCCCTGGGGCTATACCATACTGCAGGAAAGCCATAGGAACATGCATTAACGGAGAGTGAGTTGTTCCCAGCTACTCTCCAGGTGAGAAGGATGTGTTCCTTCATCTCCCTGGAGCAGACGCTGGGGCACGCCGTGCTCAGCCCTGATCCCAGCCAGCTCAGCCGCCGGCACTGCGCAGGTCGCTCTGGCTCACCGGGGCTCTGCCTGCGAGCGCTGGGCACGAGCTGCTGCTCGGAGACCTGGGCGAAATGCCTGCGTGTTGCAGCCTGTGGGCTCTGCCACCCTCCGGGCTGTGCCACGGCCGCGCTGGCAGCCGGGAGACGGGCTGGAAATGGTGCAGCTGCAGCACGGAGGCGTTTAACCGCAGGTACCCTCCTGGCAACGAGACCAACAGAAAGCCAAACAGCATGGGTATTTCAGAATGAAAAAGGAAGAGCGATGAAGGGAGGTGTGGCACGTAACACAAATAGTAACTAGAAATCCCTTTTTAGATTATTGCCTTTCTCAGCCTGACTTGATAGCGACATACCTGCAGCAGGTACACAGCTCTTGATGCAATTTAAGAACGTAAAACTGGAGGTGCTTCTTCTTTGTAAAGTCTCAAAGGAATTATTGTGATGCCTAAAAAACCCATTTTGTTTGTTGTTCTGCATCACATAATAGCATTTGCCTGTTATAAATAGACGCACTTCCAAACTGGTGGCAAAAAGAGAATTTCAGAGATTATGGTCTTGATTGGTGATTGACCCCAGTGAGCTTCAGACAGAATTCTTTTTTCTTCTTTTTTTCTATTGCTCACTGTCTGAATTTTCCTATGGCTGAAGGGAACTGATTATCACCCAAAGCAAACGAATGCATATACCACATCCCCCGCTGCTGAAGCTTGATTCAGCAGAAAGCTGGATCAATCTAGCACCGAAACCTTGGCTTCTGCAGTCAACTGAAGTCCACTGATCAATTTTTTTACAGTTTTCAGCTATTCCATTATTAGCCCTGAGCCCTCAAGGCCAGGCCAGCAGACTGTGTCCTGGGCCGTACCGGGTTGGGGGGTCCTGTCTACGCTCTGATGTCACTGCGTGCACATCTGTAGGACGGAGCAGAAACCCGTCAGGGCAGTGACATGACACTCAAATGCAGCCCAGCCCCGATGAAACCAGGGATGACGCTTTTCCAATTAACATTTAAAATTTAGAACAACGAATAAAGCTTTAGAAACTGTTTTTTCAGTGCTCCTATTTCCGTCCTTACTTTACATAGCAAAGTGTAACAGTCAGAATGATTATTCTGGGAAGATAATTAATGATTTTTTTTCCTTTTATGCTATAGGAAAGGAAAATTCCTGTAGCGTAGGACTGCTCTTTGGCTGAGTCAGTGTGAATGTAGTCTCAGAGAGGCTATATATAATTCATTCCTATGCTAGCTTCTTACTCTAAAGGACGGGAATGGCACTTAGAAGGGAGTAATAACAGTGGCTGCTGCCTTGTGGGGCATTAACCCAGCCGCTGCCAGCCCCCCTCAGCCCGGCGCGTTGAGTGGGGCTTCCACAGCCGCTGTGCCCGGGGGGGCTGGTCCCGGCGCGGCGGCTCCCGCGGCAGGGCCACGGTCCACCAGCCGACTCACGGCATCACATCTGCCTGCTCGGCAAGGCGGCGGGTTTACTCTTTTCTGGAGGATTCCTTTTGTTGTTTCTCTAAGGTCAGTTGTAATGCCAAATCTACCAGAAAGAATTTTTTCTTAAACATAATTATAGATGTATGGAATATATGTTTTTTAAAGTAGCAGTATTAATGGGGTTTTGCTCTCTTTCTATGCATGTACACATAAACATATATTGATACGCCCACAGTTGCCCACTTAGCACGTGCAGATAAAATATAAACGCCTGTAAAAGTACTTCAAAACTTTGGTGGTTCTTCCTAAGGAAATGTAACCCACCTTTAAGATGTAGGGCTTTGTGGTCTTTAAATTTGTATAGTCGCTTTTTGTTATTTTAATTAATAGATTAGAAAGTAAGGTGATTAATAACGCCAAAGTAAAATAGTCTTAGATGAACACAGGATATTTTAAATGTGCTATTTTTAAATCCTTAACAAATGCATCTTACAAAACAATTAACATCATTGTTTTCACGTATGCATTACAACTATGCAAGCTTTCCCTAATTGTATAACGCACATTTCTTGCTAGGATTCACAGCCAGGGTTTGTAAAAACCGTCCAGTGTATCATTTGTGAATGTACAAGAACATCCTCGCTACTAGGGCAAGTTTGCACGATGGCAAATTAGATTAATCTCCGTCCAACGAACCTTTGGATTTTTTTTTCTTTTGATTCAGCAAAGTTTTGTTCTCACCGTTTCTGGTCCGATATGCAATAAGGTGCGCTCATATGCATTGGGACTGGCATTAATTCTCTGCACGCCAAGGCTGACCGTGAGCTGAGCGTTAGAGGACAACATGCATGGTGGGACAGACAGAAAACGTCAAAACCAGCTCCCTTGCACTGGCTAAGAGCAAAGATTTCAATTTAGCCAGTTCTGTTTTATGTAACTAATTATAAAACTAAACTACAAAATAACTAGCACATTATTCCCCCGTGGAAAGCCAAAGTCTTCTTGAGTTGTTTGTCCAGTGCCGCCAGGATATTTTCCCTTTGCTCCGCTTCCCCGCGGTGTTTTCCCGTGCAGTCCAGCAGTGCATCCATCGCCAGGTCCCTTCCAAGAGCCGCTCACGGGGCTGAAGTCTGAAAGGAGAAAATCCCAATGGTAATTCGCTGTCTAGGGGTAAAAGAACTGAGGTGTGACCTTTTTTCCATTAAATACTCCAAAGGCTCAGCAGCATTACTTCTGGGGGGCTGGGGGTAGTGAGGGGTGGGGGAGGATTGCATCCCCCGAGGGGCTGCCCAGGGCTTCCTCCCCAGCGGAGCAAGCTCAGCTTACTCTTGAAATAATTTTACATCCAAAATGTTTGCTAAAGCAGCCATCACTTAAAAAGGATATACTTAGCCAAAAAGAATGCTTTTAAGTAAAACATTTATTAGAAATATTTTCAAATGCTTATCGAATCGGTTCTGAACCTATTGGTGGACTAAAAAAATGTTAAGATTTTGGTAAAAGAAGACTATTGGTTAAAAGATGGTTCGTGGTTCTGGTGGTAGTTTTGACAGACACGTCAGTAGAAACACAAAACGAATACTGAAAAATCAGTCAAGTTCCAAACTTACAAAACAGTAACATGGCTGATGTTTTCCAGTCATTTAAAAAATAGAATTAAAAAAATCGAAGGAGGCCTCGGTCGGCTGCTGAGCCGCTGGACCAGAGGCCACACTCACCCTCCCCGGGGACTGCGCATCCCCTGAGGGTGCCCCTGGCAAATGCCTGGGGACAGGACCGCTCTGTGGCTGCTGCCATCTCCTCAGTCTCCGCTGCGGTGTGGGCACTGACCCCCGAGGGCGTAAGCCCTGACCCCTCGCTGCCGGCAGCATTTCGGCACTGCCGGTTGAAGCCTCGGTTGGTCACTAAATTCGATGAGTTGCAGGGGTGGGTATTACGATTTCTGTTTCTTTCAGTCCTCCACAGTAAGTCTATTAAGGACTGCATATGCTTTTTATAAAACCCACATTTTACACAATTTCATCTTTTGATACTTCTTGAAAGATACAGTATAGATATAGTAAATACACTATGTACACCATATATAGTGTATATCTTGTACGGCCCAAGTCGTCTAGGTAAATAAATTTGAAGTGGCTTTCATGTTGCCATCCCCTAAAACATTTTTAAAAAGGCTGACCTGCTGTTTTCAAGGATGGGTTAAGGAATGGAAACACAAAAGGATAAAGAAAAGCCGGCAAAGCTCCTCACCCCAGGCCTCCCACCAAACCGATGCTTAATGCTGTTTGCACATCCAAAAAGTCAAGCTGGTGCTCTGCCAGCCTGGCAGGCTCGGCAGCGATAGGGAGGATTTCTAATGACGACGATGCAAAAGAACAAAATCTCCAGCGAGATGGTGAGGTGCGAGTCAGAGCGGCCGCGCTGCGGCGATGCTGCTCTAGCGGCAGCAGGAGCCTTACGGGCACCCCTGGGACCTCGAAGTCCAATCCCCAAATGAACCTGGCCACGATTCAGAGATGCTTGGGTGTGCCGAGAAAACAAATACAGTTTGATGATTTTTTTACAGCTGGACCAAATCCTTAATAAAACGTATATGGTTATAAAAACCTCTCCATTCACAGGGAAATGGGGATGATTAACACGCTCAGAGTGCACCCCCAACCGCTGTTTTGGAAGAGTGGTTACAGAAAAACCATTCCCTAATCCTGGTCTGCCCTGGAAACCCCAGGAAGCTTTCTTCCCGGATACCTGCGGGACCGGGGCGGGTAATCTCCTTTTTGTTCCTGCTCTACGCGGAATAATTAATTTCAAAATGCAAAATGGAAAACACCGGGGATAAAAAGGGGAGCTGTTACCATGGCACTGCAGAAGGGGCTGGCTCCATCCTTTCCCACGCACGCTGCCCGCACTGGGGCGGCTTGCCTCGGCAGCGACTCAAGGCCAGGAGGCAGCTCAGGGTTCCAGGTGGCAAAGAACCGGCCCTGCCTGCCCGCTACCAGGGGTTCCCGAGCCCGGCGTGCCCACCGAGCGCTGCGGGAGGCTGGGCCGGGGGCTGCGCACCCCACGGCCGGGCGATGTCCCCAAACCCGGTGGGGTACCCGCGGGTGGCTGAGTTGGTGCTGGGGGGATGCAGCTCTGGCCAGTGCCTTGCAGCAAGCACGAGCTGCAGTGCAGTCAGAAGCCCCCTCCCAGTTACACAGCTCAAAAAAAAGTCTGAAATTAAGCCTTAAAAGCCGCTGCGAGGTCTGACATTTGAATTTCTCTTCTCTCCCTTCAGCTCTGCAGCAGTCGAAGGCTCGTGCCTAATTGCTGCGCTTCATGCTGCAGCGTGCGATATGTCAAGGGCAGGGTGCCAGTGCTGCGCGAGGATAAATTCGCATCCGTAAATAAGGGATGTGTGCTAAAATTCTCTGCTATTAATAAAGTACGTTATACCAGTCTCTTAAATGCTGTAGCGCGTAGGTTGTACATACATAGCTAACAAATCGTACTCCTACTTTTCCCTAAGCACATGTACTGTGCTTATTGCTCCTCCACTATGCCTTTTAAAAAATCCATCTGGTATATTAGCATTTCTTCTAATTAATGTCAACTCTAATCACAACCACCTACATAAAAACACAGTTCTACACAAAATACTGGGAAAAGCTCTTTTACAAATAGCGACAACATTTCAGATTGGCCTGGCTGCGCATAACAATGCACCCGACAGAAGATTTTATTGAGAGCAGAAAAAACTGGGAAGTACACGTAATGTTTCATCAAATGTGACATACTCGCTACCACTTTCCCCGGCATACAGGCGAGGGTGAAAATAAGAAAACTGGAAAAGGGTTTTAGGAAGTCTAATAAGGGTTCATTAGTGTTTATTACATATTGATCGCTTTTACCAGGCGTGTCCTACGTTCCTGCCCTGGAACGTGATGGATGATATAATGATGGACATCATTATATACATGATAATGTTAACTTAAAAGATCTTAGCAAAATATTTGTCAGAAATACCTGCGTAGAACTGAAAAATGTGCACCTATAGATTTGAAGCCTGGAAAGGATCTCGGCGATCGGCTGCCTCCTGCTGAGCACATGCCAAAAATGCTGCCAGCATCTCTGCACTGAGCCTAGACCTGCTGCTCTTAAGAAGCCTTAATTTAAATATCTTCGGTCAAATTTTCAGGAAGGTTGTTCCAGTGGCTAATTGCTTCCTCTAAACACCACTGGGAACGGTTTGCGTTTCTCTAGACAGCTGATATTATGCCTAGCAATGCTTTTTGCCTGCTGGCCCCCTGAAATCTCCCTGCTGGGCACTGGTAAAGCCCACCTGCCCTCCCTTGGCCCCGTAGCTGCCCCGGTCTCTCCCCGCAGAGCAGCAATTCCCAGAGCTGCGGCAGGACCTGGGACACACTCCCATACGGGGTTTCTTGCCTTTGCTTCACCTGGGAAGGCAACCCCCGTGCTGCGTGGTGCCTGGCCCGCAGAGCCCTGCAGCGCTGCCTGCCAGCTCCACCTCACCTTCTGGTCAGGCAAATACAGATTTGAAGGGCTTTCTTCTTTACCGTACTAGCATCTTCAGTAAGCCCTGGGAGCGAGCTCTGTATGGCGCGTGCTGTTGCAAAGAGGGTCACAAACAGGGAAGCAGCAGGGCTAGCACACCTCCTCTGCTCCGGCCATAGTGCTGTTCTGAGCAGCATCCCGTACAGCGCCTCGGCTGCGCCTTCCCCCCGCGCTCTGCAGGTAAGGGTTGCTTGCACTGTTCCACCAAAACATGAGGACACAAGCAAGACACAAATAGGCGATTAAAAAAAGGTAAGGCAGAGAAAGGTCTGATCAAAACAAATAAGGTTGTTACTTGGTCAGAAAAAACCCGTTTTTTCCACCCCCAAGACTAGCTTACATAGGTGTGTGCACATAAACGCACGTGCGTCTGTATTCTACTTCCATAAATGATGACATTGCTATATATATATATGAATAGATATAAGACATTTCTCATTACAGCAGCTTGTTGCTTATTTACAATTGTTATTAACATCAAAACTTTCCAAAGCAAAGTGCCGCATCGAAACAGTTAAACGTTAATCATTAAACTTTACCTCGTAAAGACCGGCTGGATGTTACACATCCCAAGGAACCTGGACCTCGCACCTGCTGTACGTGAGATCTTCGGCGAGTGTAACTTTGACGAGAAATACCCTATCTGAAGTGGAGCTATTCCTCCAGCACGCTGGCTTTGCTTGCTGCTTTGTTTTGGCTTTTGACTTTAATTGCTAGAGTTCATCTTGCACCTAACTCCAGGCAAGCACAGACGCTTCTCACCAAAGTAGTGAACTCTCCTGCTCCGTAAAAGCGTAGTTTTCCAGTCACTCTGTGACTTTAGTACTTCGGGGACTGAGTAATCACGTGATTCACTTTTCTATTATTTATTTCTTATTTCTACAGGTGAGGCGAGCAGTAAGCTAGCATTTGGAAGCCTAGCACATTTAAATATTTCAATTCTACCTCACTCCAAAGGGCAATCCTCCCGAGTGCTACGCTGAGGTTTCTCCTATCAGGAAAGAGGTATCTAAATAGGCATTTGAAATATTAAAGATTTAGTAGAGGCATGATGATATCCACTGTGGCTGCCAGCTGTGATGTGAATCATAAGAGGATAGGAGGATAATCATTCGGTTTTTACTCCAGCAAAACTCACATTCCAGGATTTTAGATAACGCTAAGAACAACTTCAGTTCCCGGTGGTGTTTACAGGTGTATAAGGATTTGATAGTACTTCCATTTTAAAATCTACTGGCTCCACACACAATGTAGAGGACTCTCCTGGTGGATGCGCAGCTCCCACCGGCAGTGCTGGCTTTTGCATGTTGATGTGGGAGCCAAATTTAGAAACGGCAGATTCTGAAACCTGAGGACGAAAGGGGAATATTTTAGAAAATACATGCCTTTCTCTATTAAGTCCCCCCGAAATAATGTTATAGCTTTTAAAACTCATGTCTGCATCCGCCTCCTTTTTTATTACTATATGTAGGGCATCTATGGATTTTCCATTTTCTGATCTGCCCATGACAATAGGATATTTCTGGCTCTACAAGACCAGAATGGAAAACCATCTCTTTTATTTTTTTTTTTTTTCCTCCTTTATAGTAATTCCTATGTCCCTGGCATCAGGATGGTGGTGGTTATTAACTGCGCTGGTACAGCCTACAACTTTCATATGCAGTTTGGCCACAGTGATTTTTCACAGGCTAACGCCTGCGGTCTTGTCCATAAGCCTCAGCTGACGATCTACGGGGAATTAGATGCTGTATTTTTACTGTTGATAGCGGAGACCTTGCAGAAAACGGGCAGCGGAAGGCAGCCAGGACCACAACACGTTTATTCCAATCTATCACCATAGAAACAGAAAATCCACAAATGATCCATTTCTACACAAGCAGTTTACAAGATGGAGCAGTAAGCAGGCTGCCTTATCAAACGGCACTTCGCACTCCGTATTGAATGCACCTGAGGGGAAAAAAATCTGGAAGAAGGTGTTTACATATACAGCTGACCCCGACAGCTCTGCGTGGGTGATGCGGGGCACACACCCAGACAGGCCAGCCGTGTGACAGACCGGGTGGATTTCACTTGCACTAATCATCCACTGGTGACAATGGGGACAAAGAGCATCCCCGTGATGATCTCGTATATGAATTTCTATGTACGAGACCCAAGAAACTCACAGAGGAGAGCGGTCGTCGCAGCCCAGGGCCGGTTCAGATCCCAGTCCGGGTGCGTTCTGCGCCTCTCCTCCTCGGAGCTTGGGGCTGTCACTAAAAGCTTTACTCACATTTTACCCAGATGTTGCAAAAATACAGAGCCTGATACAAGGCATCCTTCAGGAGGGAAGTTCATTGGATGGGGAAGAAGGGACCTTTGCAGCCTGCACTCTTGTTTAAGCTGGAATACAGCCACTTGCAACCTTATTAAAAAAGACGAAAAAAAGAAAAAGGCAAGTCTAGAGCAGGAAGAAGGGTCATAAATTAAGTTGCGAAACATTTTCCTCTGCTTTAGAGGAATATTTTGCAGAGAATAAATAAGATGAAAGAAAGGATGCTCTGCAGGAGTATCAGGGGTTTGCACGGCCGTGGCCAGGCTGCCAGGGTGGCGTGGGCTAATGGGAAGTCAGAATGAGTGCTTGTAAGGGGCTTGTTCCACGCCAAACCAGCTGTGGAAACCTCACGGGTCGAGTGGAAAGCTCCTGGTGAGTTAGTCCCCGGTGGTGTTAGACTGGACGGGGTGGGCAGCCTGCCCCGAGGCAGAGTCTGGGGAAATGCCAGCTGTCTCCCTCTCCAGCCTGAAGAACAGTGATTTTTCCAATTATTTTTTTAATATGCTAGCTCCTACAAATTTGGAAAGGAAGTTCAGCTCTCATTTAAAATAGCTTATCTACATTACTTCTATTTTTTTACTCTTTAGAAGCAGTCTATATGCTCCAAACCGCTTAAAAGGCACTGAAGTGAGAGCGAGAAATGTAATTCAAGTTTTCATCTCTTAAATCCCTTCCATTTTAACACAAAGATTAGGTATTTATGGAAGCAAACCTGACTCCTACGGCAGTTGGCCTAACCAGACTAACTGAACATTTTAACGTAGCAATAATTGCATTAATAATTGTTTATTTATATAAAGGTAAGGACCTTCACTGGAGATGGCCTTGTGGGCATGTCCTGCCGGCGTGCACAACCGATCACTGCTTGCCTCCTTCCTTCCTGTGGACCCCATGCAAATATTTTTTTCTTTTATTATAATAAAGGGCTCAATGAAATAGGAACTAGTTTGTGCTCTGCGTCCTGCCTGGGATTGCTCACCTGCAACACAGTGACTGCTCAACAGGACAGAAAACTGAACCCCACCCTTAGGACACACTGACCTGGTGCACCGGCCTGTCTGCGTGCCCAGCTCCCTGCCCGTCGAGGGAGGTAACAAGAAAAATGTAAAAATATCTTTTTTTCACTTCTTAAGAAACATGAGAATTGTTAATTCCTAAAGGAAGGAGTTTCATGTGAAAAAAACCTGCCAAAAACCAAAGGGATATCAAGGAGCAGATTGCACAGCATTTAGAACAGGCATCTCTAAACCAGAAAAGTATTTTCAGTTTAAGCTGTAGGAGAGAGCTGCAGCTGGCAGGCAGTCAGCGCCGGCTCCCCTGGCAGCACGCTGGAGCAGGGCAGCAGCCGCTCCCTTCACCCCGGGGTGGTTCCCTGCCTTTTACCCAGGACTCTCCTTTCTTTTTTTTTTTTTTTTAAAAAAAATTTCAAATCTATCTATCTGACTACAAGTTCATTTACAGACTCATTTCAATGGTTTTCTTTTTCATCACTCAATATCCAAATATCACAGAGCCTTGAGTCGCTGGCATTCCCGAAGCGCCTCTGCAGAAGGAAGCGAAGGGCTCATAATCTTATTACCATGCAGGGGTTTTAAGCCCAAGGCAGAATGATGTGCAATGCTTCGAGAGCGCCAGAAAGTGTCCGAGTGCTTCCAACTCACTTACTGCTGGAAAGAAAAGGCAGCCTGAGTAAAGAGGACAGGGACTGACAGCTAAATCAGCATTTTTTTTTGCGCATCCAGTTGTTTATAGGTTAAGATTTTGATGTCTAGATTTAACAAGACAATAAATTTTCTCCACAACACCTAGACCTACAGGCACTTAAAAACATTCTTCCACTATTGTCTTTCTGCTCCATTAACTTTGGCACTGAAGTATCCGAGCAATATCTGACATTTCTTACAGAGTGCGCCATTTCCTTAGCATAGATTTCCTGAGGGCTAAGCAAACTAAGTATGTATGCACAAGGAAAAATATAATATAAAATACATAAATTATGCAATAGTATTAAGGTATCTGTATGGCGGCTTCATGGTCTAGTCGAATATTGTGTGTGTGCAGAATTGTAAATGACTGCTTATAAAATATTTGCACCGTCCAGGACCTGCGGTGGAGCTGACACATGACACCCTAATTTTATAACAGATACTTTAGGAATATTATATAAAAATTAAAAATAGGTCTTGTCAAAGAAACTATTGTTTCTTGCTTTTTTAATATTAAATTCTAAATTATGCATTAGGAAGGGGCCATTGAGTTTTTTTGGATGTTTATGAATAATGGCTAGCACACATTTTAAACTGTATTTTGTGTCCCCTATGAAGCGATATTCCTTCCGTGAACCCAGCAGAGCAAAGCTGAGTGCTGCCAGCTCTGTCAGGCAAGATCCCCACTCCTCTGCAGGAAGGAGGACAGGTCCCCTCCCCGAGAAGGAGAAGAAGCAACCTTTCCTTGGAGAATGCAGCTGGCATTTGTAGCCCTGCGGCATCGCTAAATATTGGTGATTAAGGGAATACAACTGTTGGTATTAGGACACTTCTGCTGAACCAGAAACAAAAGGTGCTTGAGCTGTGTGTTGAGCAGGGTAATCAAAAATAGGAGGAAATTCAGTATGTGGAGATAAAGGCGGCAGTGCTTCCTAGGGGTAAGTATTTGTGACGGTTATGTCTGTGATATCGCAACGCTGGATATACTGAACAGCGTCTTCAGAAAGGAGAAAAACTGCGGTCGTACTAGTCACTGTATGAAACGGGTATTTTTGTGCTCTGCGGTTTTGCAAGTACGTGCGCTTGTGTGTACGTTCAGAGTACGTATGCTCTGGGTAGACATACGCTCTGTGGGTCATTCCCAAAGAGTTCCAGCAGCCCTCGTTAGAGCCCCGAATACCCCCTGAGCTCACGGGAGAGCCCCGAGCGCTCTCGTGCCAGGCCTAAGCGTGCAGCTTATGGGGTAAAGCCACGCGCGCAGAAGCCCTGCCCGGGGAAGCATCTGCAGGGAAGATGCACTCGCAGGGCTCAGCGTTGAGCACTCGGGCACCAGATCCCTGGGATCCAGCCAGCTGCAGCCTGGCAGGCTTAGGGCGTTCGGATTTTGGCCAACAGGTGGATTCCCAAAGCTTAACCCGGTGCTAACCCTGCAGCTATCGTGCATAATTTTTTCACTTCCATTTTCAAATCTTCCAAGTGGAAAGTACCGCCCTATTTTTAGCTCCTCACATATGGCAGTTCATGCGTTGTCCAGCTGCAGCTGTCTTGAGCTTTAGTGAGAGTGAGCTGAAGTCTGCTGCTTTTTGATTTTCAGAGGGGGGAAAACCATGTAAATTTGAAGTTCCAGGGAGCCAGCACAACATCACTACCTTGCCTTGCAGTGTTTAACCGCTGGTCCACGTGCGCAGCCTGCCTGGCTCTCCCCCGTTGCACACCATCAAAAGTTGGTAAAAGAGAAATCAATTATCTTCACTTAGAGCTTTTTGTTCACTTATGCCACAGGGAATGGCTGAAGCAGAATAAATTACTATATTCCTGTAAACATCAATGGGAAATTATATTTATGTGCTCTTTGGATGCACATTTATATTTTAGGATTTGATAATCTCATTACTGAGACTGTAAGATTGAACAACTTTGGTAGAAGGATGGACGAGACAGACGTGCTTATGAGGTTTTTTTTGTTCCTGAACTCGTCTCCTGCAATGCTTTTGGCACCTGGTACCGCCGCTGTGATGCTTGATGCCACATTGCTGCCATTTTTACCCTCTGTGTCCCATGGAGATGGCAGAAGCATTGCATTGCATTGCCTTCACTTGCAGTCACCCTGATTAGAACTCTATCAGCAGGCTAAAGGATTTCTGTGGCCAGTTTACAGCATGCATGCAGCAAACATTGCACTTAGAGCTCTGTTAAAGCAATCTGGTTCAGGCATCCAAAAGCATTCCTACGTTGACTCTCTAGCATTCCACGTTTACTTTCAAATTGTCTTAATGTACAAGCATTGCCATTTTTTTCTCATTAGCAAGGAGAATTTTGTGACTAAAGGAACAAGGTGTTATCAAATAACATATTTGAGGAAATATGTTGAGAGTTTTTGCCAATTTGCATGAAACGAAAAACATAAATTTGTAATGTACTAATTAAAAGAAGAACAAAATACTTTGTTTTATCATCTCAAAGGGGAGCTTTGCTAATTGATTTTAAAAATTAAATTAATTTTGCTATAAAGTGTGGATTTATCAATATAGTCAATTAGTACCAAATATTTTGTATAGCTCCTTCTTAGAGCGGGGTGTAAGGTCATGTTTATATTCATCCTGAGCATCAACCCAGCCCAGGACTTAATTTTGTCCCTATGTTGGGACATGCATTAATCTAGGTTTTCTTTTCTTTGTTATCGATGGAGGCTCCAAGAACGCTTAAGGAAACGATGCTTGGAGCCTTCCCAGGGAAGGTCAGGAGGATGCCAAGAGAAAGTCTCCCCAGGTTATTCCGACAGCGAGCGATGCTGCCGTGCCCGCACTCTCCCTCGCTTTCCCTCTTTTGCACACTCGCCCATCTGTCACGAGCTTTCCGTCACACAGAGTTGGTGTGGAATGAGTCCAAAGACCCGATTCCCAAGGCAGCACCCAAAAAGCTTATCTAAACCTGCAAACATTTTAGACAGAAATAAATTTAAAAGTTTGGAGAGTGGAAATGGGGAATAAGTCAGAACTAGCAAACAGCTATCTTGACTGCTGTTACCTATGTCCTATGGATACACAGACACCACAGATTATATACAGATACATATATTATGTGCACACTGTATATTTTCTTACCTGTATATGGCCTTACATCCCATACCTGGGTACACGGATGAGGAAGCTCTGCTGAGCCCACGGCGTTTGCAGTCACCAGCACATCTCACCCTCACGTCACGCTCATGCTGTTCCTCAAATCTCCACCAGAAGGGAAAGGCCATTACCGGGGCCAACAGAGCCAGGCACCAAAAAGCAAGCTGCTGCGTGGGGCTGCGCTGGCTATGGCAAGTGCCGGTGGACCTCTCAGCATGGGCTGGCAAGCAGTTTTGAAGACAAATTGCATAAGTGGTTGTCATGTGAGATATTCTGCTTAGCATCCCCCGTCCAGTGGGAGGAAAGTGATGGTAGCGTTGGTGGTTTCACTGAGTTGCCCAATTGCCATCACCATAAGCTGGGCTTAACAGTGAGAAAAAGCTCATGGCATTGGGCTTATCTCCATTCGTCACTTGGTGATGCCCACTCTCCGTGAGCGTTATGAATAGACCTACTGGCATGGGGGAGGGCTCCACATGGTGACAATACGTGGGTCAAGAGAGCCTCCCCCCCAGGGAGATGCACGTGTGGGTCTCTGGTGGATTGCACAGTCGGAGGAGTCTCAGCCAGTGGATAGTTAATGTCTAGAGTCAAAACCTATATAGCTGTGAAATGGGAGAATCCTATTTCCCTGCCTTGCTCATAAAGAAGGGCAGCCGGGTGGGAGCGACAAGATGCCTGACCGTCCCCAGCCTGTACCGGAGAGATGGTGCTAAAGCCCATCGCTCTCCCTGAGCCGCGGTCGGTCGGGTGGGCTGTAGCGGGTGCGACGCTCACCTAGCACATCGCCCGTCGGGTCTCGGACCACGTCCCCAGCAGCAGAACTCGCGGGTACAGCGACAGCAGGAGCGCTTGGGACAGACCATCCCTTCTCTCGCTGCGGCTTTGGGGCCAACTCTGTCCACAAACCTGCTCGACGCCCCAGAAGCAGCTCACCTGGGCTCCGGAGGTTGCGAGAGGCAGCTGGATGCTGCGCCCAGGCAGCGCCCAGTGAGCTGCGGTGGGGAGGGGTGTGGGGGGTTATACACAGCCCAAGAGCAGCTTGGGCCTTCCAGCCGCTGATGGATGATGCACAGATGTTTGTCTTGGGAATAATAATTCAAGTGCATTTTTGCAGCAATCAGAGAGTGCTTGGAAGTGGTGTAAACAGATTAACAAAAGCAGTATTGCACTCACGCTAAATAGTACTTATAACCGTACAAAAATTAGGCTGCCATAAAAGGATGAGTTTGCTCTCTCGCTGTCCCTCTCTTTCCCCTCTCTGGCTCTTCCTTGCTCTCTCTTCCCCCTCCCCCCTTGTTTTGTGAAGTGGAAATGTGAGAAGCGTAACTGTAAATCATCTCGAATCCCTGGAACTGGTGATTCTGTTATCACACACGAATACTTCCCGCCCCGCCATGCGCTGCCGCTCGGTCACAGGGAGCAGCCTGTTGCCGACATCTAACATTTTTTAAAAATATATGGACGTAGCTGCCTTCAGGGGCGACCAGATCCGTGAATCCTGCCCGTGCTGGGGTTCATAGCTCAAACCGCCGGCGGGGCCAGGGCTGCTGCGGAGCTCCCCTCTTCCCTGGCAATGCCCCCCGCCTCCCTCCTCGCCGTGGGCAGAGTAAAGCCCTCGCACCCCGCGTAAAGGTGTTTAAGTTCTTCTCCGCATTTGTCCCAACACAGGACAAGAATATATGTCCTTTTGAGCTCTTATACCAGGGATGCTTCTCTTCCTTTCTCGCCCTTCCTCCCTGGCAGATATTTTTCCTGCATAGGGATGTAAAACCTACCTGCAGTTTCATTTTCATATCTCCAAGTAAGCATCGCAAATTCACTTCGTTTCAACCGCGGCTGGGGAAATAAATTCAAATGTATTCTGCGTCTGGTGACACGGGATGATTGACACAGCCCCGCGCTGTCGTGTCTCGCTGTTCTGCCGCAGGTGGTAATTCAATTACACCGAGCGCAGCACCGACGCCTCGGTTTGCAGCGCTCCCGACACAGGCAGCAGCGGGACGGCTCCTCGATTCCCCGAGGGTGCCCTTCGCAAGCCGGGATGTCCGCTAGCCCATACAGGTATTCCTGGGTGACTCCAGTTATGCTGTACCGGGGGATGTGGAAATAACAACGAGAATAAAACGCTGATTGGAAACCAGGTGTTTTCGTACAATGGACCAGCAATACAAGGTCCGGACTCAGAGCAAGGCGAGCAGTTAAATGGGAAAAACAAAATATGGTTATGCTCTAGTAACCTTCATTCAGCAGCCTCCTGAGGGGAAGGAGTTAAAAAGTCAGCTATCGCCACACCTCTTTTGTCATTCTTTTATTATTTTTATTTTCTTCGCACAGAAGATATTTTGCCCACCCTGAGTGGTGATACCCAGCCACTAACGGGGCAATTTATAGTAAAAACCAAAGAGGAAGGTCTACTCTAATGGGGAGAGATCCGATAGCCTCTCTTGATTTCTGGATCTTTAATTCCTGGGGCTGGATGGGGGAGATAACGACAAAAATTCCTGCTTCTCTGTGCAGACAGAAAGAGAGCTCCCCAGCCTCTGCGCTACAGAGGAAGTGGCATTTCATAAATTGATGTAAAGTTCAAAAGTTCAGCAGGACATTGGCATACCGGGGCTGCCTGAAGTATAGAGCCCATCGGTTTTCAGCACGTACCTTGGGCTCTGCTCTTCGCGGTCCCTCGGGAAGGAGCCTACGGACTCCTGACTCGGCGTTTCTGGGGCTGGGCTCAGCCAGACCGCCTCCAAAGACCCTGAAAGTGCAGCTCAACTAAACTGAGGTTTTATTTTTTGCTGCTTTCAGGAGCAATTGAGAGATCGGCCTCTTGCACACACCAAATGTGAAATCAGAAGCCCTTAAGCAGTTCGAATACGTAGTCATTTATTAAAGTAATAAAAAGTGGGCTGGATAAGAGACAAACACATTTAAACTGAACAATTTTTGAAAGTTTAATATAGCTTTAGATAAAACTGAGCTTGCAGTATTAATGAATACAAGAGTTTGTTATTTTGTATAATTCAAATAAACTTGTACATTTATACAGTTATAGACTGCATGCCAGAAAATGCATTTAGTTTATTCTAATTTGAATATGTACAATTTACAATATAATTCAAGCATAAATTCAACAGCAGAGAACACAGACCGGCTGTGCAATCAAACAGTTACTTTTTCTTAGCATAAGTGTTAGGGCTGGGCTAAAATGCTAATTAGGGGGAAAAAAAAAGCGGCCACACCAATAAAAATGAAATATTACCCAGAAATGACTTCTTACAATGAATAACTGAAGAAAGTTGTCATCCACATTGGTACTTTCACTCTTATTAATGAAAGACGCATATATTGTCACCTTAACGTACGTAACGCATCGCAATACAAGCCACAAGCCTCAGAAATCTTGCGTCCAGCAAGGACAGGTGCGTATTTTGATTTAAAAAATCAAACTTTTCAGTTAATCATAACTTAACATTTCCTATGGCATTCATTTAATAAAAGTGAGGATGCTTTCCCAGTGTTTCACATACTTTCAGATTTTTTTATACAGGCTACTGAGCAAGCTGCAGCCACTCAGACTGCCAGTATATTTTACAGCTACGGGACTTCTCCCTGTCACCTATTTTAAGCTGATTTGTAGAACACACCCACACTGCTCCTACTTACTTCAGTCTTGTACACAGATTCAACCCAAAGCTTCCCAAAGAAAAACGCCACTTGGCTCTCCCGAAGGCAGGACTTTGCAGCCGCCGAGCAGCCGCCCTGCCAGGGCGCGGGAAGTCAGGCACCTTCCCCACAGTTTTCGGGAGGGAGGCTGCTGGCGGCCCTGGGGCACGGCTGGTGAAACACCGTTGCTCTTAGTCTGGGGACACGTCACATTTACTTTTCCATAAAGAAAAGTCAACCGGACCATGAGCCATCCCCCAAGCTGAGCGCTTCAGGTAGTGGGAGACCTGGGCAAAGACGGGCAGCCCCCCCGGTGGGACCCCGACGTCCCAGGGAGGGGGACCCCCACCTTGCGGCTGCGCTTTTGTACCAGAGCCAGAAAACTGGGGGCACCGGCACCACAGCGGTGTCACCAAATGGCAGCGGGTTGGTTGGGTCAAGCACCGGCAGCATCCCAGGAAGGAGGCAGCGGTCCTCCACCCACCCTGAATAAACCAAAGGAGTTTTTGAGGAGAGGTCAAGCTGCTGCAGACCCTTCTTTCAAAACCAGACCGATCTGCTCAAGCCTGCTGGCAGGGCTCAGCACTCGGCTGTGCCACTGGCTGCGTGTCTACCGTGCCGATTAACGTTTTTGGCTCTCTGGTTTGGACTTGCTGGTGTTTTTACTGTTGACACCTGGCAATCGTACCTGGCTATTTTTTGCTGTCAGTCAAGGACTGGTAGAAGAGTTACGTGTGGTACAAACATCAGTGGTATTTTACAAGACAACCTGAGGAAGTGTTAGCAAATGGGGGAAAAGAAGTCCAGATTTTACCTTGCCACATCAGCAATCTGCTCACCGCATGTGTAGAGCACAGGATCAGCACACAGGGAGCAGCACACACGCTTCCCTTCAACAATAATGTGCAGAGAATTGAAGTATAGCCAAAGGCGTAAAAAGCATGCAGTGCCACTCGAAAATCATGATAAACGATGAAAAGAAACTTTGGAAGTGAGTATAAAGTCCTCAGGTGTACGACTGACGGGTCATACGCTGCAACTTCCAGGGAAAGCACTGAGCCACAGCGGTACCTGAACCAATCCTCCAGCAGTGCTGAGTTTCTGAGTTCTTATTCTGTGCCAACATTTATAACAAAAACAATTTTTTTCCTCAAATATCATCAGATCTGTTGTTAGTTATGCATCCAGTGTTAGCATTCGTGCAGGACGTCCAGAGCCCGTGAGTCAGAAGTGCCCGTCCACGACTGCAGCTATGCGTGCACCCCCCGACCCACGCACGTCCGTGTCTGGGACCACCTGGCTGCGGTGTCAAGGGTTTTACATACAGACGATGTCACGCAGAGCCCTTTTCCCGGCCGCTGCTGGCAGTGGCCTTCGTACCCGGCTCTCTGACGGTGCCGTCCATCGCTCCATCTCGCCCAGACCTCCTCCTCCGAGAAGGAGCCCCCAGGAAGCCATCGCAACCTGGCCCCCAAACACAGACCACAGACCACGGATGTCCCTGGGCACCGCAACAGCCAACCTCCAGCATTTTGGGGATGGTCCGGGGCGGCGCGGGGTGCTCCGGCACCTCAAGCCACAATGATGGGGGCACCTGTGCAACACCCAGCCCTCCCGGCTGGATCCCGCCGGAGAACAACAAGATGGAAAAGGAAACCCAAACACAACCATGGAAGGATATCAAACCAAACATTTATACAAAGTATTACTCATTTTGAAACCCACAGGGTCAACTTCAGTTAAGAACATGTTTAAACATTATTTTCACCATAGAGAAAGCAGTAAGGAGCAATGCCACCGGCAGCGCAGCCGGCGGCCGGGGAGCCGTGTGCCTGCCCGGGCTTGGGACTTGCCGCGACTCCGCACAGCTCCAGCTGCGAGACCGCGGCTCACGCAGCCATCACCTGCGTCGCTCCTGGCCCAACTGGGCCATCGATGCAAGCGGGAGCGAAATCCGGGCAGTGCGGAATTAGGGGGAATTCTGACTCTGCCTTTGGGGCGCAGTTCGTCCAGAATAAATGCCTGCTTGGCTTCATGGAGACATTCAGCTATTTTCATGTTTAGCTATTTTATCAACATGAGAAATCAAGCACTTCCTGCTTATTTAAAATGGTTTTCTTGCACATATATTATAAATCACGAAGATTTCAAAAAATTTTTACTAATCGTATCTAAAGTGTGAATTTTATTCATTTATTTATTGTTTTGCCTAGGCTTATTAATACAAGTTTCTTCTCTAAACAATGCCTTATGAAATACATTTTAATTTTTTTCCAGTAGCCTAGATGCAGGAAAACAAACCCCAAGAAAATGTTAA
Organism: Fregata magnificens; assembly: GCA_013389945.1. Lineage (NCBI taxonomy): Eukaryota > Metazoa > Chordata > Aves > Suliformes > Fregatidae > Fregata > Fregata magnificens. The sequence continues at coordinate 68,791 of WAAD01006091.1, forward strand.
AGCAAAATAGAAACCAGCAGTTAATTTAAGGCTAGCAGATTTGGTGTTAGGAATTAACTAATACCCCTTCTTTTAAGAAAAAAGACATGCACCAGAACTACTTTGTTGAACAAAACATCACGATCCACATCAGAAAAAAAAACCCCAAACCATTTTCAAATCAAATTATAACTTACCCTGAAAGTTACCCACTCGCATGTTTTACCTACTACTTACTCTTAAGGAATACAGGGGAAAGGAACGCTCCTTTCCATATTTTTCAGAATATACAGTATAAATATAGTAGGAGTCATGCCATAAAACTATATGCAAAAATTGCACACTATTATTGCATGCGTGTTGTGATACTACATGCCAACGAACATCAGCTCGCCGATCGTCCCGTCGTTCGTACTTACAGCGCAGCCACCGCTGCCGAGGGGATGCTCCTGCCTCCCGGCACGCCGGGGACCACAGAGTTTAGCACACATACGGCTGGTGGAGGGCCCGCTCTCCTGCCCACGCTGCCCTTGCCAGTAGCAGTTCAAGCTCAAAACGATAGCTAGAAGTCCCGTCGGGTTATGTAAACCGATCCGAATTCATTTTTCGCAGTTTGGGTGGAAGGTTCCCTTCCATCCTGCCGCCGCCTGACAGCTTCTGCAGCTTGGGCGGCAGGTCGGCCACCGACTGGCTGATGGGATCTGACATCATCTTTGTGGTTTTAGACACCAGTTTCTCCTCCGAATTCCCGGGGACCGAGCTGATCCGCTGGAGTTTCATGGGTAAATCCCCCATGCTGTAGGCCTTCTCAGAGGTGGTGGAACTCATCCTGAGGAGTTTTTTGGGGAAGTCTTCCCTCCCAGTTATTTTCTGCAGTTTTGAAGGTAGTTTTGTACCAACTTCATCGAGACCATCCAGGCAGTCCACCGAGTTATTCCTTTCCTTGTTGTTGCTCACAGCGGGCGCTATCAAGGGAGAGGACATGAGCAGCATCTCCTCCTGCTCCTTCACGCTGTACGGTGGGGTGGGGACCTCAAACGTCGCGTGGAACTGCGAGTAATCGACTTTAAAGAACCCCTCTTCCAAGGAGATGACAGGGAAGAAACGATGACCCCAGAGCACCTCGTCTTCGGTATAGGATGTCCTGGCTTGGCACGTCATCCCTGCAACGACCAAGGGAGAAAAACTTTCACCAGTTACGCACAATTGTGGATGCACATAAATCTTGGGGTTTTTTCAACATTTCAGTGACACATATTTTATGTTGTTAAATGTATAAAAGAAAAGGCCTTGGCATGCCTGCCATTTACATACAGTAGCTATTAAATTGTCATCCTCAAGGTGAAAGGAGCCAACAATAGAGGAAGAAGCGTAACTGAATAATTCACGTCTACTATTATGGACACTTTTGAAGGTGCTGCTGACAAAGGGAAATACAGGGCTAACCGATAACCCCGGTATTATATTAGCAAGAGCCGTTAATTGTCATGTAAAGCTGGACTTGTCAGGATCCTAAAGTATTACTAAGTTATTCCGTATTTTCATCGTATTGACGAATGCATACAAAACCAGACCCAACGCTTTATGCATCGTATGCACAGACCAAGCCCATGTTAGAGCATGCCAACCCACCAGCGAGCAGTAGGTATGTCCTATGAAATACATTTATTCCTCTTTAAGGGCTTCAGCAGCAGTCTGCTCACAGATCCGTCGCTGCCAGGCTGAGATCCAAGCTTCAAAAAATTAGCTGGGAAGAAGAAATAAGACTAAGAGGCACAACACTGCCCTTCCTCTTCCTCCACCGCCTCCCACCGTGGAGAAAAGTCCTCCTCCCAGGCACCCAGACCTGGCCATCCCAGTGACCCATCTGACCTCGGAAATCTGAGGGAAACGATGACCGTGGATCGCTGGAGGCTTCTAGAAGAAATCCTGCTGCTTTTTAAAGTTTTTTTAAATGGTATCTGTAGCAATCTGTAAATAGAATTACCCTGCCATTTTATCCTAGTATAGCAAACTGGAAATATGACATTTGGTTTTCAGGAAGCTAAATCTACCTCTGCAAACACATCCTCTGCTTAGCTGGCACGAATGCCTTTAAGTCAGGAGAAAATTAAAGGAAACTTTGGAAAGCACAAGAAAAACGATAGTGGGGCTGTAGCGAGGGGGAGCAGGGGATGGATATGCGCCTGGTGACATACAGCCAGAAAAATAAGATTTTATTACACTTTATGTTACTTCTAATGGAATCAAAGTTCTACTTTTGCATAGCGATTTCTACTGCTAATACGTCTGAGCATATCACAAGACATAAAACTCAGTTTTCTGTTTTATCTCATAGGAGAAAAATAGGAGCCCAGGGGTTTTTTTTGCACTGAACGCTGCTCCCACCGCCCCCGAAGGCGCCTCGCCTGAGCTCACACAGCTGCAGGAGCGTACCCTGAGACCAAGCAATCCTACCCCCTCCCCACAGCCTCAGAGAGGACGGTATTTTATACTTTATGATGCATTTTCACCCGGTCACCATGTGTTTCGGTCCTGTTTACTAAGTGAAGTGGAAGCAATCACATACCTAATGGGTTTAGAAAAAAACTGCAATTTTTAGAAAAATGGTAATTAGAGTGAGTACTTCTTCCATCTGTGTCCTTTACTCTGCAGCTGTTTGTTAGCCGTACCTTCGCCACGAAAGCCCAGACCCTTCCCCTCTGCTTCTTCAGACCTGACTTCCGAGGCAGACCTCATTAGCGAACGAACGCATCTAATAATGCATGCAAATAGCAGGAGCCGCGCTTGGAATTGGGTCTACGGTGCCTGTGAAGCAGATGGCTGGTTAACTCCGGTGACCTACGCTTTTGATAACAAATTGCTTAAAATGCAAATCGCTCTGTATAGAAAAGTTGATAATTGTCGACCTCCTTGCGCCGCAGGCTTTGCTGCGGGGGTTGGAGTCGCACCTCCGGCATGATCCCGTGGTCCTGTGGGAACACGGCCAGGGCGGCCACCCCAGCCACCGCGACGCTGCTCTGCAGAGAGCCGCTTGCTGTGGGGAAATGACTTGCATAGCTTTTTCTCTGCGTTGGCAACACTAAAAAAAGGAATTAAGCTTTCTTTTAAAAGGTGTGCTATCAAAATGCCATGGGGGGTGTAGCAAGGGGCGTGGGGGGAACGCGTGGGTCAGCAACACTGCCAGGGCTCGGGGAAGGGGACCGGCGCACAGGACCAGTCAGCACCTGCATCCGCATCCGCAAGAGATCTCACAGCCGATGCTGCACGCCCAGGGCAACGCCGGGGCACGGGACCCGCCGCCTGCCGGGTTAGGCTCTCCCATCCCCGCCAGCCGCCATGCTATTCCTACCCCCCAATCTATCACCCTGCCGCCTACCAAACCTGCTGATGCCACCAGGCTTTCAAAGGAGGAATTTTATACCTGCTTACTATCGAAAAATGTATTAGCTGGAACTCAGGAAGATCAGCTTCACATTTTGGTGCACTGACGTAACCCTCTGTAAGCTCACCCGAGAGGTAAACATTTGCAGGTATATAATTTTTCTTTAAAATCGATTTATCTTATTCACTAACAAACCCAAGGGTGCAAATTATTTAATAGCCTCTCAGGATGAACAGCAGCAACTAATACGCTTGTCATTATAGGGAATACCTGTCACGCTAAGCAGGTGATGCTAAGAGGTGCTAACGTGCTCTGATAAGCCCTTGGACAAGAAATCAATTCTCACGTTTTCTTCCAGCTCTGCTGCATTTCCCTGCTCTTCCTTCCCTTTCCATTTTCTCAGCAAAGCCTCAGACTCCCAGCTATGAGCTTTGCAATGCCTTTCTGCTACTACACGCTTCGAGCAGCCGGCTCGCAACAGCCCCGGCTGTAACCATCTCCTTTGTATTATTACAGCAGTAACAACGGAGTTGCAGAAGGCACTTGATGACCGGAGCTGTTATCCACGTCCTTGCGCAGGACAAGCAGCAGCTCTTCGCAAGTGTCCTAACACATGGCCCGTGCTCGCTCCTTTGGGAGAACTAAAGCTGGCAACGGCACCTGGGAGAGGCACGGTCCTCGGGGCTGCCAGCCAGAACAGTAACGGTGTGTACATCCCGCACCGGGAGCACCTCGTCTCGCTCAGGGCACCCAAAAGCCGTTAGGCTGTTTCCCACAGCAAGGATAAAACCAAGCACAGCCGAGGCAGGTTCATACGTCGCCCACAGCATCAGGGCGGCGGGGGAAACACATCGCCCGCAGCTCGGCTCTCCCCTTACTTGCACCATGAGCTGCGTCTTGAACAGGCTGCCTGGACAGGAAAGCACCAAACCAAAAATCAGTGGGTATTTCCACGTTTTCCTATAGAAAAAGCAGGAGCACCTGGGTGCAACCGGCCACTGACAGCCTTTCTTGATAACTACCTCCAGATCATTTTCCATTAATTTATGCTCAGATAAATATAGGCCTTTTATTTTAATGCAGATGTAGTTTATTTCTGACCTTTAAAAAATAAGATGCATAAAGCAGCAGCCTCTAACAGATCAGGCCGTTAATGTCAGGCTAGTAAGTTTTCCTCTCCTCCTGGTGGTATGAAAGGCTTTTTGGGTTTTTGTGCTTTTTTTTTCGTAAGAAGTTATTCATCAGCAGGGTATGCAGCGAGCAGATCCTTCGATGCCTTCATCGTGTTATCGGGCCTGTTAAAATTTTACCAAGTTGTCTATATTATTAATATTCATTTGCAGTATAAATTTTAAACTCTCGTTTGGAAGCAAGCACGCTCTATGCAGTGCATATAATTAAAAAGCCATCCATTTGTCGAAGTAAAAGGTTTCGATGCATTTTGTTCATCACTCCTAACACACGTTTCCATCACGGAGCGCTCTCCAGAGCTGTTAACGGCCGGTGATTGCAATGCGCATTAGCAAAGCTCTGCCTGCATACAAATCGCAACAGCGCACCTGAAAAAGAGGTACACTTATGCATGTATTCCGGCATAAAACCCAAACCAAATGTCCAATAAACCCTCTCTCTATTATTTCAAAAACAGAGGCTGCAAAAACATCGTTCAGTACGTCCAAGGGAAGAGATTTTCATCCAGAAGCGCTGCTCCTAAGGGGGCAAGCAATGCCGTTTTCTCTGAATACCCCATACTTTCACGAACTTCACTCCTGCGTATTCGGGACCACCCCTACCCAGACCATCTCTTGCTGTTTCCAGGAATTATATTCCTTCTGCAGAAACCAGGAGCTGACTCTGTTTTCAAATTATTACGAATAATGAGCTTGAAGGAAGGCAAGGGCAAAGTTTTGGGACTCAGCTCCTCACGGGCAGAGGCTGAAACAGTGTTAGAGAGAGCTGTAGTATCAGACATTATTAGAAATTTTGCTACTGATTAAATTCCGTCATTTACACCCACCCGTAGTGATCTGGCATCCCTCTGTAGAGGCTGGCACATAATGCCACAGTCCTTAACACGGGAAAATCCCAGCCATGCCTGTGTAGGAAAATTCCCCATTAACTTCCTTAAATAATGTACAGCAGAGCAGCTCCGGAGGATGAGCACAGGTTAAACCGATATATTTCTTTCCTCAAGTTTGATATGAAAGTATCTTTTATTCTTTCTTAAATAATCACGCCTTCTCCTTTCAGCATTCGCTCTATCTGAAGCAAGTGCCATCACTGGAGAAAAACACATCTATCTGTCATATTATAAGTTATTAATTACAAGTTGTTATTTCTAATGAGGTAGAACTCTTGGTTTTAGAGCCCTAGCCGAGCTGAAAAAGTGGATGCAATTATCCCACCCTCAGCCAAGCAGCAGACTATTTAAGCTTTTATTTGTCTCTGTCTCTGGCTACGGCAGGTTTAGACTGAATATTCCATTTCCAGGAAACACCAGCGCGAAACAGGGCTGCGCAAACACTTAGACACAGCTGACAGGGACCGGGGGTCCCAGCGTGCTCGCTCAATAAGCACGTAATACAGAGGAGGTTTGGTGCCGTCAGGGTGACGCTGGGGTCAGAATTCCCCAGTATCTGAAATCCTAACAATTCAGTTAATGATCCTGATTGCTTCTAGCTTTGCTGCAGGATAAGGCCAGTTCTGCAGGAAGGTGACGGCATCCCAAAGGACGACGGTTGTTGCCACCAAAGCCACCAAAAATCCAGCATCATCTCGTATTGCCTGAAGTCCTGTCCCGTGTATGTTGGCCGCGATGTCCCCATCTCTGCAGGTATCTGCACAGCTGGATGTGGACAACCCGTCCTTGTCACGAGCACGCTTGCCTTTGGTCCCCACGCTGGCTCGGTAAGCCTGAGCTCAACTACAGTCATTACTGTGGTTAGTGCTGGCTTTAGACCGACTAGACACGTCCCAAAGTACCCAGGTACAAGGTCCCTGCTGAAGCGGCCAGAGAACGGCGAAAATACAAAGCATCGTCCCGCCGTGACTCGCTGTCAGCACAGCTGAGGGCTGCCTCCCCAAATTAGTAAGGGGGCAGATGGAGGGCAAAAAAGGTCTGTAAATAAGCGCTTTGACTAATTCTATCTGATAATAACCCTCAAATTATTTCTAAATTTCTAAAGTACCCAGATGGAGCTGGCTGTATTCAGGCAATTTCTAGAACTTGTAATATACTGACTTGAAAAAAATCACAGGCGTGCTGTTATTTATATGGCCCTCTTACGTTTTATTACAGAAGTTGGCTGATAGTTGACAAATCATAGATCACTAACAAGCTTTTAACAGCCCCCCACCCCATGAAAGTCTTAAGCAATTTAGGCCTACAAAGGTTATATGGCTCTTTTCTCTCTCCAAGGTAATGCCAGAAGTTTCACCTTAAATCTTTTGGTGTTTCTGGGCTGCAATTTGCTGGCCAAGGGCTGGGTGCAGGGACACCAGGAGGTGTCCTTCTTAACATGGAAACACGGAAAAGTTAACCTTAACCAGTCGGGGAAAGAGATAATTACTTTGGCACTACGACGACTCAACAGCGCGTCGTCCCAACGGCACCAAAAAGGGGCATCTTGGCATCCCACCCGCCAGGATGGGAGCGAAGAGAAATCCTCCCGCAAAAGCTACCGGGAAAAATGCACAAATACAAGAAATGCATGCTAATGTTTTGTCAGATTTTTTTCTTATTAAGAGCTAGAGCCCTGCACGTTAAAATGCCTGGACCTAAGCCGGCTCCAAAAGGCTGCCTGGGCAGCTGGGAGGCTCTTCCCTTCACACGCTTTACTTTGCATTTTGGGAGGGGGGTTTACCTCCCTTAAACCTGCAGTTTATCTGTGAAGCCTGCAAAAATACGTGTTAAAAATTAATCAGCCAGCAATGTTAAACCAATTACTAAGAATTAAGCTAATTCACAACTGCAATCTAAGATCCATGAAGGCAAGAGTCAAACCTGATGTGAGACTTGATATAAAAATATACCACACTCATCCTGCACTCTTGCGGGACTAAGGGAAGATTTACCGCTGCAGAAAAAAGGACTCGCATGATTTCCACAGCAATCTCTCCTCTTCCAGGACCGTAGAGAAAATACGGGAAGAGAAGCTGGTTTTATCACATTTAGCTAAGTAACAGCGTGATACCCTGATGTTAACATCTGGCCCCTGCGCCACCCTGTATCTGAAACGCCAATAGATGTCTGAGTTCCGCGATAAGCCAGAAAATGGGAGCCCGAAATGGGAGGTCAGAACCAAAACTCGGAGTGAAGGATGCTCGCAAGCTTTTCCTCTCAACGTTCATTGCCACATTATTTTAATAAGTAAGTTAAAATGACAAGCTGTACTATGCATGGCTGAGAAATGTACAGCCTGACGGAAGGGTTCCTGAGCAGACAGAAAGCGTGGCGTCTAAACTCTAACACTTCCCATCTATTTGGAAAGAACGGCTATTTTTAGCATTAACATTTTCCCATCATAATTTCAGGGGATATGTTTTTATTAAAGTGATGATAGTTTGAAGCGCAATAAAACTTTCTGTCAATTGGTGGTTGCCAGCCTCTGCCACTGTCTGCTGTCAATGTCTGCTTTAATGCACCCGTACTTTTGCAGCCTGATTTTCTTCAGTAGAAGGGAGATGGGCAGCTGCCGTGCCAACTACGCATTTAATGCTTCTGATTACTTTTAAAGTAATGTTTCAATTAAAAAAAAAGCTTTTGTAAAAGAGAAAAAAAATACGGCATCTCCTGAAATGCAAGAGACAAAAAGAGTCTTAAAGGTAACAACTGTAAAAAGGTGCTCCAGGGATTCATGAAAATAAAAGTACGTGAATTCCAAGCCCTGCCTGAGGCTGCTGGGGGACGTTTCAGGTGGTGGGATGCAGGCAGCGACCGAGCAGCGGTTCAGCAGACGCGCGGGATTAGGGAAAGGCGTGAAGCACGACCAGCCCACCTGCCCCTGCCTCCCCTGCCAGGACTAGGCAAGGACGTCGCCCGTCACCTTCCCAGCCACAGCCCTCTCCGAAGCCAGAGGCGGGTGTGCCATGGAGCTAGAGGAGAGAAGTAGAGGGGGATCAGGGCACTGGTAGGGAGAAGAAAATAGTTCAGATTTTGGTTAACTGTTGGTAATCTGAGTTCTTTCTTTCTGTAGTACGTGAATAGATATGCTGCCTATTTTGTTCTTCAAGCTTATCTCTGGTTTCTTAGATCATGACACAAATAGGTCCTGGGATGAGATACGAAGCAAAGCAGTGGCCCTATGGACCAGCTCCATGAGAGCCGCGTCCCTTTTTCATAGCAGAAAGAAAAAGTGGGAAAAGACGTGAGAGCCTGCCAGCGCCCACGAGCCTGTGGTACCAGCGGAGGAGGCACCGGAGTGGAGGTCCACGCGTGTCCTCGGGCACCCACTCAATACACGCGCAGCCGGGACAGGCTGCGGGTGATGGGTAATTCAGGGTGTGCGACAGACAACGGGGCAGCGTAAAGTGGCCAACTCAAGCGAGAGCATCGTTTCTCTCGAAATTTCAATCTGCAGCAGGCCGTTCTAGAACACTTAATGCTTAATCACCATTTATTACCGAGATCTAGAAATTGCCCAAACGAAAGGAGGTCAGAGATTAAACAAGTTAAGCATGTGTGCAAAAGGCAGCCAAGGGAGCAGAGCAGACCAAGGAACGCAATGCACACATTTATGCAGGAGTCAGACATCAGTCTTATGCTAAACATTTTAATTTCTCATCACGCCGAGTAGCAGACCCAGGCTTCTGCTCTGCTACTCAATTTAGACACGTTGTTTATGCTCTGGCACTATAAATACCTCCTGGTTTATTCAGACTGTGCTGTTCTCCCAGGAGCTATCTTGACACTTAAAAAATAGCGGTGACAGCCAAGGTATTTTTCTTATCAGCCGGTTCTCTTCTCAGGGCAATTTTTAATCACTCATACACACATAGTTTTCTGACATCTTGCAGACAGCTCATCTTGATGCTTACCAGGACCACAGCTACCCATCATTAGCACCAATTAGAGCAGGTTTCGAAAATGTCATAAAACCAGCGCATAAAAGCAAGGCACCACTGCACGTGTTAATGCTGTTCCCATGTAAAGGAACGCAACAGGCTACTCTCAGGTCAGCTAACCCCCCTGCTTTTGTATTAGCCACTTACTAAAAAAAAAGGGTCAAAAATACAAGCAGGGCAGCCTTCGGCACTGCCCTTCTGTGCTCAGCCCGCAGATGTCTGCAGCAGTATTTCCGATTCTTTTGAAAAAACGGAGCCAGAAGTGCAGTTATCTGAACAAAACTGTCTAACGCACATTTAATGCGGTGACAGAAATGTATACTGTCTGAGAATCTGGCCTGGTATTCTTATAATCTCTTTTTTCTTTAACCAAAACCCCCAGATTATTCTGAAAGACTCTGATCCGTTCCCTTCTACCTACGTGCAGGAGTGCGTCAGGGCTGATTCAGCCCCTTCAGCTCCTTTCTTTGAGCAGATTTTTTTTGCAGAGCCATCTGCCACATTCCCGTTTTTGCATCATTTCCCTCCTACCGGGATGTTATTGAATAAGCAGCAGCAGCACCAAAATGGAAGTATTTAATTCCCTGCTCCATGCAGCTCTCTGCTAGAATGCATCGAGAGTGCTGCCGGCGTTGGGTGCGGGAGGAGGACGAAGGGGCAGGAGGAAAGGGATAGAGGGAGGAGAGGGGGACGGTAACGGGGAGAGGCAACGCACCCATTTTCACTGGATGGGGATATTTACAGGATGCTCATACACAGAGCTGGCGGTGCTTATAAAGTGGTACTCTGACATAAAATAGAGTTCCCCATCCATGCCCTGACAAAGTGCAGCGGACGCTCTCCAGAGCCCCCCTCCAGCCTCGAGTATTCCGTAATTTTTACTGATAACACAGTCCTATGATAACTTTCCTCATGCTAATAGCTCATAACATTTTCAAAACCCTGGAGCAGACAGAGAAAGTTCACGGCAGCAAAGCGCACTAGAGCCCTCCCACCTGGGGGAGCCGAGCGGCCGGCGGCAGTGCCGGGGAAGGTCGGGATGCCTTCGTCCACCTCCTCGGCCCCAGCCCGGGCACCGCACGCCGCATGAACGGCTGAAATTCTGCATGGCTGAGGACACGTTGCAGCTGGCAAGGGGACATCTTCAATAATCCAGTATCTCTTTCCAGCTCTGGGCTCCCCAAATTATTGTAAAGTAAAAGTGTTTTGTTTAACATTAGCCTACGCATAACTCCTATCATAGGAGAAATAGTTTCTAAAAATAAAAATGAACGCGTACCATAAAACACACATTTCAACATAATGCGAGGCTGGCACTTCGCCACCGTGACGACCACTTTCCTCAGCTGTAAGGAAAGGCAGTCCTCCCCGGGACCTCCCCCGGAGCCCAGCTCCCGCGGCGGTGGTGGCACCAGCACTGTGCCGGCTCCCACACGGCAAAGTCCCGTTGTCCCCAGGCTCAGGGCTGATCTGCCGCGGGTGCTGCAGCGCCAGCCTGCACAGGGCCTAATTAAACGGGGTTTGCTGCAGAGGCGATGGCTGAGAAACCACGACCTGCTCCTCTGCGCGTGCGTCAAGACCCACCACCCGAGCGGTGGCAGGAGAAGCCTCACGGCAAGCACCGGCTGCTGCGCAGCGGCCGCGACCACGGGCACGCCAGAGGACAGGGATGAAATCACCACTCTTCTTCTGTTATTTCATGCCTGCTCCACCAACAGCAAGCTTTAATTTTCAAAGCAAGAAGTTCTCAGTTATCTTTAATTAATGTCAGAATAACTTTCTTCCCTTATTTAGTACCAGAAGCGATTTCCCTTAGCCTCCAAGCTGCCTGAATCACCTCCTCTCCTTGACTGCTTAAAGAAAAGCCCTGGGAGATGCCTCTGTGCTGGATTTCTCTTCAAATTGCAACTACAGTTCTTCAGTAAGAATTAAAAAGCTGGGTTCTGCAACTGACGGAGTTTCGGCTCCAAAATGCAGTAAAAGATGCAGTGTTTTCATTTGTAGCACAATGTACCTGTCCATTGGGGATGCTGGGGAAGAGACATGGGAAGAAAGGGTTGTTTTGTTAAATCAGAAGAAAATTGTTTGGGGTCAGAGGATGCCCCTGGAACATACGGCTGGAGTGAAACGTGAGAGGAGTCTGCCAGTCAGTCAGTTAGAAAAGGAAAAAAAAAAGACATTTAAAATAAATTACCCTCTTCGAATGAGAACATTTTAATGATGAGGCAAGAAACACAAACCCAAACCCCAACGCTTCCCTTTGAACACACGATTTCTTCAGCAGCCCCATGCTCCTCCAAACACCCACCCAGCCATATGCCGCTGAGCACCAAAATAGAGCACTTTAATCTTCAGGGCTTTGGCAGGCCTAAAAAAAAACCCTGAAGCAGTATTTCACATTAGCGACCGCCTTCCTGGGGTGGAAAAACTATTTGTCTTCACATCGAAAAGTACCATTTGCTGGTGCTATGCAAGACGGCCACATAGTCGGTGCATTTTCGGGCTCCAAGTTACACGAGCATCTCCTGACTGCTGCCTGCAGAGAGAGGAGGGAGCACGGCAGCGGAGAGCAACCTGCTGCAGCACCGGCTCCTCCTTCCCAGCTTCCCTGCCTGCATCCCAGTACGGGAAAAGGCCCTCAGGGGATGGCTGGGAGACTTGTTTAAATCTACCATAAACCTGGCATCCAGTTTCTAAGCTGAAAATAATGTGCCATTTGGTATGAACTGTATCAATAGAAGGATGGAATACAACATGGAGCTGTGTTTGGAAACAAACTTTCCTCATTTAGTGTTGTTGCTCTAACATATGTATTAATTTGTTGAATATCTTTGCAACACTAAACGTTTTGAGGCAATCAGTTCACCCCCAGAACGGCTTCAAACAAACCCGCTCCTGTACCGGTGTGACTTCTGCTCCCGACCTGCAGCCCCAGCTGGCCCGTGGCCGCTTCAAACAGAAAATTCAACATGAGACACCCCGTACAGACCGTGAGCCTCCCGTGAAAGAGGGAAAATCTCACTTACCGTCCTCTCTTGGTGTACTGGTATTTAAAAATTATGGTGATCACCGACTGCCCTAGTACTCCTATGTACCCCAAAGGTATCCCGGGGCTAGATCCAGGGGTGATGGAGGTACTTGGCTGCTGGAAACCAGGGCACGGCCCCCAAATAGGGGGGAGATGGGAGACAAACCACCTCCTGCTTTGGGAAAGGGGCTGCCTACGGCAAACCCACAGCAAACGCCTGGAGAAGGGGACTGCCTGAGGCTGGCAACCCTAACAACCCTAAACCACTACCTTCTGTTTTGAGGGCATATTCTCTTCCTTTCTGCTACACAGATAACTTCGGACATTGCGTTTAAACCAGCTTTTCTAGCTACAGCTCTTTCACCCGCATCTACCCTCTGTAAGAGTACCTGTCTTGCACTTGAAACGCTTGTCGTTCCCAGCTCCATCACCAGCAACTCCCAGCCTGGTGCAGCTTCTGTCATGTATTTAAAATTAATGCACAGTGCTTAACACAAGATCCCTTGAACTAAACATAGCATTTGCCGCACAGTCTTCGGTTTTAGCTGACAAACGTTTCTTGCAAACACGTCAGGCACACAGAATTTCCTAGGGAAGAGATGCATCAATTTTGTCAGTGCTGGGGGAAATGACTGTCAGGCTGGACTTTGGGCTGTAAAAGCCTCTTCAGGAAACCAGACACACCTTGCTGCCCCATATATACATACACATATACATTTAGAAAACAAGTTACGCTCTTCGGCATAGTGCTGAATGCCCTTGGCAGGAGAGTGGCCTCACAGGTTGCTACAGGGACCCAAGCACCGGCATCAATTATCTGTACTGTTCTGCGATGTCAAGAATTACACTTAAATTACAGCAAAGCCGCGAGAGCAATAGTATTTTGTACAGCTTTTCAGATGCGATTTGCGAGAAGAGCATCCGTGCAAAGGCTGGGAGAAACGGGATGCTTCGCCAGGAGAAGCCAACGCCCAGCCAGGTGCCCGCCCAAAATATGCAGTTTTAAATAGTGCGCTTAGTCCTGGCAGCTCCCACAGAAAATAAACACAGCTGCATGAAGATGAGTGGAAAACCAGGCATTATATCCTTGCAAATACACAGTTCTTCATTAGGCTTCCTTTCCTGGCAGCAATTTCAGGTTTTCTTGACAATTGTGTATCTACACAGGTCCAGAAATGCTTCCAAGGTTTCAAAAAAAATCAGGAACTTTAGAGAGGAGGAACCTTAAAAATCAGGATTTTCTCACATCTGTGCAGTAATTTGTTGATGGTGTTGCAGGTAGTTCCTGGAATATATATGAGCGTATCCATCTAACCCAACACCTATTTACATTATGGGAGGCAATGAACATTCATTCCAGGTTTCTCTCCCTCCCTGGCGTGTTGTACACGCTTCACCGCAGGCTCGGTACAAGCTTAAACAAACCTGCTGTGCTCCCTTTGATCAGGACACTTCACTTTTTGGTTTAAGTCAGATGTTACATCTCTCAGCTGTTAGCGAGGAGGAAAAAACGATGTTCTCACTTGTACTTTCAGTGCAAAAACCTCTACCTAGGTGTGAGTCCCAAATACCAGTGCACACCACTGCTTGCCTTTGTTACCAGCTATGCAGACTCTGCTCAGCCTGACCAGTTGGGAATGCTGCTAAAATATAAAGTTGAAATGGCAATATTCTTTAAGGATGTTTTTTAGCATGAATTAACAGGAATGCAATTGCTTTAATTTTCCGAAGAGCCACGACTGAGCCCCAGGCACCTGGTGGGATGTAACTGGGTTTTGTTCTTCCCATCTGAGCAGCCCCTGGCCACAAAGAGCAGTGAAATAAGTTGCCCATTACCTTGGGTTTACCTTGGGCTCGCTCAGCAGTACACCATCATGCTGGTCCCGGTCCGAGGACAGTCTCTGAGCCCTGGCCTGATGACTGATTGTTATCTTTAAGGCAGAGAAGATGGAAGACAAAAGATGCTTTTCTTGGAAAGACCATGGGACTAGTCCACTTCCCCCTGACTCCTTAGGAGAAAGCGTGCGGAGCTTTGTAGCTACTATCACACAGATGCTGGCTACGTGAAGCCATGCAACATGCCTTCTTAATTACAAAAACAATTTTAAAGTGGACTGAGCACAGAAAGATTCATGCTCTCTTGTCTCTGACGCCTGTGGCGCAGCTTCGGCAGCCTGCGGTGAGAGCCTGGGAGAAGAGCTCAGGTGGGCAACGGTGGGCTGAGCCCTCCAGCTGGTGAGTGGTGGCACCACTCGCCCTTCACCCACGCAGAAGTGCTCTGCAACTTCAGCCCTGGGCTCCTCCTTACAAACGAGGGACCCCGCTACCTCTTCTACCTAAGGACACGGTGGTGGGAGTGTTAATCCAATGAGCGAGCAGGAGGCCACCGCAGGGAACGGTCCTGGCCCGGGTCCCTGCAGGCGTCGGTAAAGAGCATCCCATTTCCGTGTGCAACTGGCCCTCGAGGAAGAGGAATATTTCTTGTTTGAGGTATTTTATCTGAGTGCTTTGGAGGCAGGCTCAGAGTGGAGCTCTCGACATATGAGCAGCTTTAAGACAAAAAGGAAGCTAAAGGGACACCTTGCCTGCAGTATTCCTGCCCAAAGGTGCCCTGGTCTGTCCTTCTCCATCCCCTCCTCTACATCCCACCCTCTGCGTGGAGGTCCCTGGAGGACCCACCCATGACCCCTTCTCGTGGGACCGTGGGGGTGCGCAGGCCTTGTGCTGCCCTCTGGAAAGGTGAGTTTTCCCTTGGCAGAGAGCCGTCAACTTCTCCATCCTCCTGGAGAAGCCGCGGTGGAAGTTGGCTGGTGTTGGGGTGAAGGACCTGAAGAGATACAGGGACCACCTGGCAGCTGCTTTCTTCTCTTTGAATTAATGTACGGGGTCAATGTCTCAATGGTACACGTAAAGAAGATGTAAAGAAGCCCTACCACTCGTAACCAATAAACATTGGGTCTTTCCACAGATTTGAGATGTGAAAATCAGCCTGCCCAAACCTAAGGTCTCCCCTTTCTATGCGGTGAGCAGAGCATCTTCCCATTACCTCCCCAACCTACCGAGCGCTTACTCTGCTAAATTTAGGCTTCCCTCCAGACAAACTTCTAAAAAGCGTCTTCACGTGTTTTTTTTTTCCCTTGGTAATATATTTGACTGATCTCTACAGATGATACAGGTGCATTCGTATCACCAGGTGCACAACATTTTGGAGCTGTTCCTTCATTTGCAGCATCATCAAACCTCTCCCGTATTAAAATAAAAATCCCAAAATAAAACAGGACCAACATTTCCTGATGCAAAGGCAGGAAAGGCAGATAAGGCTCAGAGTTATTGAATGCTGTTTTCTTCCTATGGCCCCATCTTCCATCACAGTTTATATAGAAAGCATCAAGAAGATAATATAGCAGAAAATAATTTCCTGCGGCGTGCACAGGAGTGAGACTATTACAGCAGTCAGCGAAGGTTAATTAGTAACTATATATATTGCAATGTGATGTCATGCAGCGTACTTGTTATTTCCATGTGCACCCCAGGAGAATAAATAAGCCACAACTCAAAGCTGTACTGTACAAATAACCATATGCCCATGAGGAGTTTCTAATTTTATATACAACCCCCTTTCCTTACATTCAAATTGCACTGATACTAACTCTCACCGGGCTAGTTTAAAATCCTGTAAGTCTGAGCCCTTTTCGACATTTTGGGGAAAATCATGCCTTTTCTTTCTGAAAAATGCAAAAGCGAGTCAGTATTTTTGACATTTCCTTGTGAATTTTTTATGGTATTCTTTTTCACTTCCAATCCTAAATGTCAGTGTCCTGCTTTTGTTCTGGGAAAAGAGCTGTTGGGCTGTGGAGATGCCTCCGCACCTTCCCATAGGATGAGGCAGAAGGAGTTAACGTGAAGCGTTGAGATGTTTAGATGGCAATCACCATGAAACGCCTGTTCAAATTCAAGAGCAGCGTTCATCAGTTTCCATAACTCATTCAGTTTTAGGCTAAATGTGAAAAATAAAAATCCAGGAAAGTATTGAGAAAGCCTTTGATGAACACATAAAATCTAGCGAGCATTTCAGAGCGAAACAGTTTTCCCAATTCAAAGATTTACTAATTACTTCCCAAAATATGCTGGTGGAACCGGTCGAACCCTCGGGGCTGGGCACCTGCCACGCCGCCAAGGGAAGCCGGCACGTTGGCTTTGCCCACGGCTGCCGGAGAGACCTGCACGGGCAAGGGCGAGACGGAGAGATGGAGGAGGAGGGCAAGAGATGGAGATGGATGGGCACGAGAGAGGGAGGAGGAGAGGCTGCCGGAAAGGACTCAGTTCGCCAACAAGTACTCTGCAAAAACACCACCACCATGAAGTACCCCATGGAAAAACAGTCCTCCTTCACCCCCCACCCCAACTTCTCTCTTTTGTGATACCGTTGTATTCAGAAATTCAACACAGCAGGCACAAACGCCGCCAGGACTGTGTGAGTTATCATTCTTTGCTATGGAAAAGTCATGTAAAGG
This sequence comes from Fregata magnificens, assembly GCA_013389945.1. Taxonomy (NCBI): domain Eukaryota; kingdom Metazoa; phylum Chordata; class Aves; order Suliformes; family Fregatidae; genus Fregata; species Fregata magnificens. The sequence goes on from WAAD01006091.1 coordinate 85,760, forward strand.
TGTTGTAGATTTCTCTTCTGAGAAATACAGCTTTTTAACCCACTGATGGACACGACTCTTTGTGCCAAATTATAAACACGCTACTTCCATGTCCAAGCAGGACCCCGCACCCTGGTGCCAGCACCATGGCATCTGGTCTTTTTCCCCTTTCCACAGCACTGTTGAGTATTTCTAGCTGCTGCAATCTTTCACCAGCTTTGATACGGGCAGTTTTGCGGGGCATTGATTAGCCCCCCAGCCATCAATTTTCAATGCAGCAGCAGAAATGCTACGCTGAAATTAATTAGATTTCCAATAGAGTCATTACAATGAAGGACGATATAAACATTCTGAATTCCTAGGGAAAAAAGGGTGAGTTAACAAAACCAAAGCCTCTCTTCTCCTACTTTAAACTCCACATGCTGGAGCCGGTGACGATGGGCACCTCCCTTCATTTTTGAAGGTCAGGGACCTGCTGCTAAGGTCTTTACAGCTAATCCCTCTTACGCAGCCCGACGAGCGGTGCCTGTGCTCCCTGCGTGCACAGGAGCAGGGCAGAGGGGGTCAGCGCTTATCTCCTTTCCTTAGCAAGGAAAGGGACTCAGCACTTTTATGGCAAAATTCAGTGATTCTTGTAAAAAACAAGACCAGAAAGAAATTAATAAAACCATGCAATAAATACACCGTTTATCAGAGTAATTTAAAGCTAAGTGAACCAAGAAAAAGGTTGCCCGTTTGGCAGCCTGGCATCATGCACGTATAAAAGTGCAAATGCCCTTTTGGTTAAATGCCACAGCTAGGAAACACGGCATTAGCCTCTGGCTAGAAAAGCTGATTTTCTAATCCCAGACTGACTTACAGTAAGAACATTTTTCTAGTGATATCCTTAGTTCAAAAGGCATCGGGAGGGGGGAAGGAAAGAGCACAGTGCACGCTCGTCCCCAAGGCCAGCTGCTTCCAACCTGGGACCGCGCCCTGAGGACTAATCAAGATTTCACTTCAGGAAAAGATAAATCCATATTTACCTATATTTTAGGCTTTATGCTTGGTAGAGGCTGAAGTGGAGAAAACTTAACTCTGTAAACAAACACCGCAAATAATTTTGCCCTTGACACAATTCTCCCCCCATCCCTCCAAAGACAAACAGTCCGTTGCCACGCAGGTGGACCGCTATAGCATCTGAGCTACAGCCATTAGCAGATCGATGTACTTGTTTAAAGTACAGAGCCTTCTCCCAAAACTGCAGTACGACCCGGGCTGCTGGTCGTTGTTGGGTGCGTTGAGCACATCCCTCCTGCGCTGCCACGGGAAAGGAACGTGTGGCAAATCCCCCCTCCAGACCCAAAACTGCTCCAGCAGCTGCCAATTTGGCCCAGATTAATTATTTTGCATTGGATAGCATCTTCCCCCTGGGGATTCTGACTCTTCACAACTGAGAAACTCCATCGGAGGTTTTCCTTGCAAATGCACTGTAAAAAAACATCGAAAAGCATTTTGTCAAGAGCCAAAGCGCCTGCTGCCTCGTGGGCTGCCTGGGGCCCCCCGAGCACCCTCCGCCCCAGCCCACCGGCACCAGCTGGCACGCTCCTCGGCACACTGAGAGTCAAATACATGTTTTAATCCAGACTGGATATAGGCAACTGTAGTTGCAGTATTAAAAATAATCAGAAAATAAACTGAAAAATAACCCTGGGAGAATGATCCCCAGTGAAATGCAGTGGCCACGTTAACCGCAGGCACGATTTGGTTCCCCACTTGTGTTAACGCGTAGAATGAGTAAAATGAGAATGAGTAAAAAAAAGAAGGAAACTGAGTAAGTTGTGTTCCCCTCCACCGTCTCAGTACAGCCCCGAGGCTTCGCCGCCGGCTCTCTGCCAGACATGCAGCAACGCCTCCCCTCTGAGCACCCTCAGCATGCCGGCTGTTACGGCACCAGAGCTGCTGCTTTTCACGCTCCCGTGCATCAGAAGACCCATCTGTACCGCAGAGGACAAGGTCGCACCTCATGGGACACCACACTCGGTGCCTGCGCCCGGCCAGGCAGCGCGGCTTGCAACCGAACCCCAGGCACCCACCCCGACCCAGCTACTCCTCATGGGGATTAAGCAGCACGGTGTGGCAGAGAGCACAGAGAAGTGACAACTTCATTTGGTGGGGAGCACATTAAATGGAGAAAAAATAAACCAAAAGAGTTTACAAGCTCCTGCACGCACAGCCTTGCACACATTTTGTTATAAAGGCATGGTCACTTGCAGTTTTGCTCCACAAACTCCACATCTCAGCTTCTCATATACGGAAAGTACTCGATAAAAATGCCATTGTTCAAAGTTTCCATAGTTTGAGTAGTAACATTACACTTAACATACTCAACTTTGTAATAATGATCTTACGGTTGGACTCGATCTTAAAGATCTCTTCCAACCTAAAAGATTCTATGATTCTATAAGCTGGATGCTTGCATGGGGACAACTTGAATTAACATTTGAATCACAAATTGAAATTTGCAATTTGCAATTGTTAGTGGACAGTTAGCACTGAGGGCAGGGCGGCCAGGACTGCGTGCCGCTGCAGGCACTTACCCTCCCTGCCACCCTCTCCCGCAGGTGCCTCTGGGTGTGCAAAGCTGGGGTTGCACATCACGGCAGGACAACAGCTTACTGGTCGCTATTCGGTTTCTTGCAAAGCAAAAATAATAATAAAAGCAAGGCCGACTTCATGGCCTGAAAGCCAGGCAATGCCACGACAGGCTGTAGGCACAAGCACTGCCAACACAGCTCCCGTCTGCAGCTCGGAGAGGGAAAACCCTGCTCTGCAAGTGGAAAGTTAGAGCAAATAGAGAGCCGAGCCCAAACTGCAGACTGGTCTAGCGGAAAAGCTGAAGCAGAGGTTTAGCTGCTGCTCGGCTGAGGAAAAAGGCGTTCTTTAATAGCTAAGCTGCAGCGTGGCTGTCAGCACTCCCCAGTGTTGAGTGTTTTCTGCTGAAGCAGGGACCCGCACTGCGGCGGGCAGGGCACGGGGGCCGCTGCCGCAGGGCAGCAGGCTGGGGGGGACAGGGCAGCCCCCAGGGAAAAAAACTTCCTTTTTCCACTCAAAATCAGCAAAGGTGACTCCTTCTCGTGGAAGGGATTCAAGGATGCCCTTTCCTGGCTGCCAGCGCCCGTTGCTAGGATCTGCAGCATTTTTTCTCTCTCCCCCTGAAGGACTTTTGTCTGCAATGTCAGGCTTCCTATGCACACTTAAAAAACCAGTTACATTTGCACAAATGCAAAGCAAAGTTTTTAACTTCAATCACTTTCTAAGACAAGTCCAGCTACGTCTCAAAAATCCTGGCTTCTGGCAGGAGCCGTGCACTGACGTGATCAGATACTTTCCAGAGCGTATTTCTTCTCCTTTCCGTGTGCAAAAAAATTAATAGTCCCTTTTTTTTGGTCTGTTACTCACCTCTCTGTGCACTGAGGTATGAAAAAACGTTTTGTGCATTTTCAAGCTATTATCCTTCTCTCTCTGAAAGATGCAACGTTCCTGAGACCAAATAGACAGACGGGGTCTTCTGCTGCTGGGTTGCTGCTGCTTTTCTGTTGCAGCCCCTCATATAAAACGTGATCTATACGTGCACTTCATGGACAGTATGCAGCACTAACCACAAGCGTCAGCATCATTTCACATAGCGCTGGAAAAGCCCAAAGGTCTGCTTCATCCCACTGTGCTGGGTTCACCATCTCAGTCTCCTACTCCTTCCTTCCTTACCACCAGCAGCCTGTCTCACATTTATATTTTTTTATAACTTTCTGGATAGCAGCCACTGCTGCTCATTTTATACATTTTTTTTTTCTAAAAACCACGTGCCTATTATCTCCATTTACCTAGTTGGAGTCTAACAGGGAGGAAGCCGTCCATGCAGCGCTGTAGGCACCCCGGCAGGAGGCGATGGCCATCCTGCCCCAGCTGCGCAGCGCCGAGCGTACATCATCTCAGCACCTTCCACAAACCCCAGGGAAGTTACCTTCTTAGTAGCACCCCTGGAGTCCCCAAAATCTGGCTCTTCCAAACCACGCCTGGGCCAGTCCCACCTCCGTGTTCACAAGGAGCAATCGCGGCAGCTGGAATAGCGCATTACACTACCTGAAAGTCATTAATTATTGTGTTTGTGTTTACTGATGTTCTCAGGTTGATCTGTTCAATGCTAATGAGCCATTTACTCTCAATTAGAAGCCTCTCTCAGAACAGAGCTCTAATTCCAGCGGGTTTTGCTGATGAATTAATTACAGCGTGAGCTCAGCCTTCTGCAGGAGCCTCTCCTCCCCTTGGAGCGAGGTCCCCTGAGCCGCGGCACCCAGAGAATATCATTTACCTTAACGCTGCTGTTAGTGACACGTTCACATGGGTAATACACACAAACGCACCTAGAGTGGAAAGACGGGATGGTTTCACGGGTATCATGGATCAGGCAACGTCCTGAGGCATGTTTGTCAGGCAGGTTTTAAACTCTTAAGCTCTTCCAGGTGAAAAAAAAAATTAAAAATCCATTTTTTGTTATGTATGAGGCACTTAGTACAAAGCATTATACGAATTTTCCACAGCTTTAAAAACCTGCCCAGGTCTGGCTGCTGAGCAGTACTGCAAGAAACAGCCACAAGCAGAGAAATCTCGCGCTGCAATACCTGCTCGAAAAGAAATATTAAATATAAATCTGTGCTATTTCATCAGGCAACATTAAGTCAGCAATGTTCCACTGTGGGAAATTTCATCCCCATTACTGTGTACCGCGTGAAGTTAAAGCATCTGCAGCATAATGAGGAAGACGAAAGGAGCTCCAGTGAAAGACTGCGAATGTGCTCAGCACTAGGGTTTGCGGCCCATTAGATGATCGCAGCTAATGTATGCGAAGCGTCACGCTACAAAATAAAAAGGCAAAAAAGAATGAGTAATTAATAGGGCTCTGAACGGTAGTTTGGAAGAGAGCTATATTTAGAGAGAGGCTCTAGGGTCTGCTTTCTATCCGGTACTTGGACTCTGGACCCTCGGTTGCTGCAGACGGAGCAAGCGCCCCGGACCCCCTGCAAACCGCAGCGCTGCGATGCACTGCTATTAACACCTGAGGTTTTACAAACGTAAGTACGACCATCTTTTCATAAGATAGTGCCAAAGATATTCTCTAAGCTCTGAGGCATGTATTCCTCTCTGCCAAAGCTTTGCTCCTTGGCACAAAGCGCCAGGTACCTGGTCTGACGGCTGTAAGACGAGACCCAGCTTGCCGGCACCCCGGTGCAAGAGGAGAACACCCAGGTAGCCGTGACAGGAGACGGATAACCCCGATACTTTCCAGTGGAGTTTCTGTACTGTAGACATCAGCATGTCCAAGAGCTGAAATTGCCATTCTGAGATGCAAAATACTTGGGAGCAAATTCTGTGTTACATGGAAGGTGACAAGCTGGAGACAAGGAACTAAGAAGAAAAAAATCCCTAATTATAGCGCTGCAGAAGCTGGCTGAGAGGCAAAAACTGTGAGATACACTTAGCTTGGTCGTGTCGTGACAGCATGCAAAGTAGGTGTACATGGAAAATATTGGAAAGGATTTAATAATTTAAACAAGACAGAAGGTTCAACTACTTTGAGATTAAGGGAAAGGCAGATGAAATCTGTTTCAGAAAACTGCCAGCCCAGCCAAGGGGGCACCCAGCAGCACGACACCCACTTCCACCCCTCGGGTGCCCCACGGACACGGCGTAGCGCCACCTTATCGCACCCTGCTGAGCTACAGCTGCAGTACCACCGTGAGTATTGAAGTGAGGGCAGGAAATCCAAAACCTCAAAGTATGCCCACGCTGGCTTTTCTGTTTTACTTTATTGTAGCTTAGTGTGCTTAAGCTGTCTCCAGAAACTCTTAACAGACTCTTGAGGAGACACGTCCCTGCCTCAATCCCAGTCTGGCTCTTTGCCAGTTACATAAAATAAGGGAGGCAACCAATTCTGCTCAGCTTTCCAAAAGGTTTTTTTCATGACAGGAACTAATGTAAATATAAATAGTTCTTTAAGGGCAGAAAAGCATAAAAATTGCAAAGAGCAACTTGTTGGTGAACAAGGATTGCTCGAGAATAATTCCTATGCAATGCATTACACAATTTGTTGGAAAAGATACGGCAATAATGCACGCCATGGGATGGAGATGCAAGCTTCCAGCTGTAGTTAGATATTAAAAGCTCATTTTAAGTATTTACCCCTGTGGGCAACAGCTATGGGGAAATCCTGGGGGCAATGACTGCAACTTGCACACCACTGCAAAGTAAAAGCCACCAGAGATTCTCCTTCCCATCCCTGCCCCGTTTCTTTCGGGACATCCTAACAAATCTCACATCCCCACACTTGTCAGCTTCCAAAATATTAAAAAAAAAGGGTCTTCCCCTGGGTCGAGTGGTCCAGTACGCAGGGAGGCAGCAAAGCAACCCCTGTCACCTGCTGCCCGCACCGTGCTGGCCAGAGCCCCGGGCCCTGCAGAACCAGCCCACCCTCTGACCCACGAGATGAAAACATCGGCAGCCGTGAAAATCCTCCTGGAATATTTCAGCTTTAAATTTTAAGACACTGATAATCATTCTTCGAAAGCATTACTGCCTCAGGTGCCAAAAGGCTGTTTCTATTTTGCCCCGATACGGTGTTCATACGAAGCAACACGGGGTTTCGGCTTTTCTTGAGCAAAGCCTCTCTATGTTGTTCTCCCGAAAAGACAGGAGGAGGTGAAGAAAAAAAGTTGTGTTTTCACAGGTGAACTGGAGGAGAGGCAGGCTATCATGAGAGAACAGAAAATACATATCCAAATGACAACATCAATAGTACCACTTTGAAACATAATTTCCCATTAGGAGTAATGGTAATAATATGATTTGAACAATAAATCTTAATGCCAGAGCAAGCCACTTCAGAAATGCAGCAATCTGCGTGCTCTTCAAGCCCCAAAATTGGGCTCATTTATGTTAAGAAAAATATTTTTGCAATTTAGTTTGCTATGTATTATTCCCCCCCACCCCCCTTTCTGGTTTTAAATTCTTCTAATTCTTTTCTCTCTTTTTCTTATGCCATTTCCTTCCTTCACCAGCAAAATACTTATTGGCACGTGCAAGCTCCAATCTGGCAGCAAATTCAGAGGATGACACCGGCTACCCGCTAACTAACGATTAACCACTCCGTGGCCCCAGGGCACCCTCAAACCAACCACTTCTTTGGGTATTCTTTGCCTAAAGACACAGCAGAAACTGGGGAGAATTCAGCGGGACACCCACCCCTCTGCTGCTGGTCAGTCACATCTAAGAAATCGGAGTATTTGAACTTAAAGCCTTCTCTGTCATACCCTTAGCCATAGGAATAACAAAACACAGAGCAAAAAATAGTTTACTTTTCACAAACCTTTTCTAACGTATCTTGTTATTTTTCAGTAACTACCGAAATTTCTGTCGAGTTTTGTGTGGTTCTGTATTTCTTTGATAACTCGCAAATACTCACTTGCAAAGCACGTTGAGCATGACGCGGGGGTACAAGAGCCAGAGCCGCTCGGGCTCGCCACGGCCGCCCATGCACTCTACAGCTGGATTACCTCTGGACTAACTTTGGCCTCTTTACTGCCTCTTATCTAGGGCAATGATTCCTAAATTAGCGATCCTGCGCTTCCAATGCTGTTACAGCCTTTATCCCCGCAGCTGTGAACTTGGTGGAAACATAGTTTTTAATGTGGGAACTAAAATGACAGCTCCGGGAGGGAAGGTGACAAGGGGACGACCAGCAGAAAGAGCCCAGGCGGGCGATGGGCTGGGAACGTTGGGCTGCAGTTCTCCACATGGAAAGGAAAGCAAATACAGCGCCGAAAGAAGCACGCTAATGATTCACAGCTCCATCCAGGCGTCATCTTTATTACCCTTGCACCTTCCTATACTCTGCGGTCATAATTTTAACTTTAAGGTTGTTGTCACTCTGGTCCCAAAAGCACTCCAGAAGCCAAAATCAGCCAGAACCCCACATCCACCCTTCGTTAAAAACACCGCAGAAGGGAGGGAGAGCATCGTGGGTTTGCTGGAGAAGCCACTTTGCAATGCAAAACCGTGAAATGGCTAACAGCGATCGACAGAAGAAAGATTGAAGGACCTTAACACAACACAGCCTAGTCGGGCATGGTGGCGTACACATGTCCTTAATCACAAATAATTAGTCACGCTGTGTCCTCGGTTATTTATGCAGGAGATGGGAGCGCTGAGCTTCGTCCTGAATTATCCCGCTGCAGACACAGATCGATATCTTAAGAAGGAGCAGAGGAAATCTTGTTAGAAAAATTGTTGCTCCAAGAGGCCACCTCATTTTTACTACATTTATTTCTGCATTTCTGTGTTAGCTTTCCTTGGACCCGCCCAAATTAAACACGTGGCGATTCCCAGTGGGACTGGGGTGCCCGACTCACACCGCAGCAGCCGTGGGACCCCACAGCATCTCAGGGTCATCGCTCCCACAAATATTCCATAAAATCCGTTCTCCACCTGGGGAAAGGATGCAGACACTACCTCCCACAGCAGTAATGACAAGTGCAGCGACAGCATCCCTTCCTCAGAGGTTTACCCAAAAAGCGAGTCCCTGCCACGCCAGCGCTGCCACGCCGCAGCTCCGGGCACGGGCTGAGAGCCGCCGGGCAGGGCAGCGCTCGCCCTCCCCAGACATTCTGACCATTTTTTGGGTATCTTTACGGACTGCTAGCCACGCGTATGCGTTTTGCCTCCAGCCCAGCGCTCCTTCTGCAGTTCACAGTACTGCCTCGTCGCCAAAATTAGCTGTTTCAGACAGTGCCTGTGCTGGGGGAACCCATTAGAGTGAATGACTTAAGAAGGTGATTACTTTTTTAAACTTTTGCCTCTTTAATAGGTAAGTAGGCTTTTTACATCGTTTGCTTAGCTCAGCTGTAGGCCATTAATTTTTTTTTTTTTTTTTTAAGCTGGCAGAAGCCCTGTCTGCTCTGCAGGGGCAGAGCTGACTTGCAGAAGACGTACATTAAAAAAAGAGTTGCTAATCAGCATCCTCTGTTAGCTCTCAGTACATTTAGGTGTATTTCTCGTCCCTTTTTGAGCACGACCCGACCTCGCTGTGCCCTGCGCTGCCCTGCGAGCGGGCAGGCAGGGACCCCGAGGGTGCTGCCGCCGGGGCGGGCAACGGCGGCCTGCGGATCTGCACCCCTGCGGATGTTCCCTGTGCTTACACAGGGCTGCAAAAATCTTAGTGCACACGTCATACCTCCTGATTAATGTCCTGTCACCAACACATGCATTCTTGTAATTGCTAGTGATATTTAATGCATATCATGTTCAATCCTTTTTTTTTTTTTTTTTTTTTTTTAACCACCCCGCAGAGTTGATTTTCTGTCAATACACAAATTTTGCAAGCACATTTGGTGCTGGCAGAACAAAAAACCCAAAAGAAATAAGCAATTCCGTCACCAGACAGTAAAATGGCCTATGAAGTCTACTTATCCGGAGATTTATTGATTGTGGGATTAGAGCTGGTTCAGCGTGTTATCTGTGTGAGACTGTGGCAGACACGATGCAGTCCTGGGCTGGAAATCATCCGCTGTTTATTCAGCTTCTGGATTTGCTTTTATGCATGTGCCCTACCCATTGTGTTAGAAGTCTTTCTGTTGTTACAGATTTATTTCATTTCTTTCCTAGAAGTATTCTTTGCGCTCGGGTTTTGTCACAAATGATAAAGGTTCAAGGAACCATTGTATGACGAAGATGCTAAGACCTTGGCAATGAATTTTGTGTGTTTACATGACTGTAGCGCTCTCTGATACACAAAATACCAAGAATGTGTCTGGTTATCCTGTGCCCAAGCACAGATACCGACAGTTTAAGTTCAGGCACTCCTTGCAAAGAAAAGCTCAGTAGCATCAATCCCAAGGCTTCACAGTACAGACCCGGCCGAGGAGTTCTGGACAATGACATTCGTGAGGGCTGATAAAAAGAAATAAATGCAAATAGTACATACTCTAAAGGATTGGTTGGGGAAAACCCAAAATGCTGACTTTTTCTCTGCCAAATTACCGTGCTGGAGACGTGTCCGTTCCGGCGGACAGCCGGGGTACATACCCAGACCGCCTCCCCACTGCTACGAGGTAGAAAATAACCCCCACGGCTCTTCCCATGGTTCACATTTTGGGGCTCAAGGAAGACCATGGCCTCAAGGAGAGCATGCCACTGGCTCCCAAGGTACAGCATGATGCGCAAGGAGCATCACTGGAAAAGTGTGCAGGAGCCGCCAATTAAATAAGCCATAGATGCAAGGAAGTATTTCAGCCATGACCATCAGATCCAAACCGAATTCCCGAACTCTCCAGTAAAGCAGGAAGGTTGACTTTTGCTAATAAACTACAAGAGCAATTTAGTACCTTTGCAATAACTCACCCCTGGGGGGCTGCCTGCGTTGCTGCGGGCAGCAGGGATGCTCCCTCCTCCCCCCCAGCCGCTGCCCGATAGCACTGCCAGTGGGCGCTGCTCCTGTGACACCACCACGGACCTCAAATCGCTCTCCTCTCAGGAACTGTGTGTTTATCTCCCCCAGGGAATAGAAAGCGGGGCTGAGCTCTGTATCTTCATTATGAAGTAAATCACCGTCACGCCTCAGGTGACCTGTCACATCACCACCGGTCCTTTGCTGGATGCTGTGGATGCCGGGGGGGTCAGGTCCAGCTGGTTGTGGAGGAGGTTGGGAAGGAGATGGGAGTGTTTGAGTGTGCAGAAGAAAGCTCTCTATGCTCAGATGACCTCTCAGATACTTAACTTCCACACCGTAGGTAGATAGGAAATAGTAAAGGCTAGTCATAACCCTTCCAATGGCTGCATTTAGCCGGAAGAATCAGGCCAGGCACCTAACGGCACATCAGTTACCTGACTACTGCATTTATCAATGCTTTTGAATGCAACAGCAGTTACAGTACAATGATCTAAGACCCCTCTGAAGCCCCTACAATCATGCATCACCTTGGCAATGGCTTGGCACATATTGTATATTTATCTCTCAAAAATCAATATATTGCATAAAGCCCCTTAATAAGTAACCGGCCAGCAGCTTAATACGCCGTCACCTGAGCAGGGCACACAAAGGTGCCACGTTATATTTTCTTTACATAAGTAATCCAACCCAATAATTCCTATCAAAAAGCATCTACAGCATGGACACTGAATATCAAACAACAAGCAAGGCTCTTCCTAACTTTCACTAAGAAATTAATTGTTAGCTATCAGACAATTTTTTTTAAGAAAATTGAAACTTTCTGGAACTTCTGAGGTGAATTCCGTGAGCTCCTAAACGTCTTTTCACGGAAATACATCAGAAATTGTGCTTCACGATATGAAACGCCTTTCAGTATTTAGGGATCCTCAGGCAATTAAGAAACTCTTTTGCAAGTCATATGTGACAGGAGATTGAAATCAGGTCAGATTAAGAAAAAAAATTCTTTTAGCAATGTTAATTCTACCTCTTTTGCTGCATTTCTGCTCCCTGCCTACCAAGAGAGCTGGCTGTACCGGCCAGGAACGTGCAGCTGTGTACCATGAATGCATAATCCACAAAATGCAAATATTTTTTTTGTCTACCAACTTGCCAAAATATATTTTGCTCCAAGCAAAGACCAAGCATGAAAAATTCCAGTCTTAGAAGTTAATTGACTGGAAAGTTATAAATAACTGGAAGCAGAAAATTACAGCTAAAGTACACTTTTGGCCCTGCCAGGGAGGCAGGCAGTCAGTGAGGACGCAGATCTCCCAACAAGAAGAAAAGTTCCTAACCTTGATTCAGGAAACGAGAATTTACTGGAATAAAGGGAAAAGTGTACTTGCTGGCATTAGGCTTGACCATCCTCTGAAAGTCAGAGCTGGCAGCCCGGCGCGCAGCGCTCCCCTCCCCGCAGCAGTGCCTTACCCGGGCGCTCTCGGGTCCACGGTGGGTGGGTGGGAAGGTCCGACACCGGTGGGGACCGGCACCGCGCCAGCCCTCCTGCCTGGCTGCCTTCGGTCCCCCCCAGCACACCCGCCGGAGGCACCCGGACCCAACGCCTTGCTCTTGGTGACCACAGCCTATCGCCCTTCACATCAGCTTACCCAGATTCAACCTGAAATAGCAAGGGCTTGTACGCCATTACTGAAACCAGAAGGGCTGAGTTTGCAATGCAGCAAGTTTTACGATTTATTAATCTACTGCACAAGTAATATGTTGAAGACCTACAGAGAGTTAATAAGTAAGAAAAAAAAGACAATGAACCTACAATAAATAATGCAATTGGAGGAGGAAGCTGTTCCCAGGATCCCCAGCATCTTCTACCAGTGCTGTGATGACATACACAGATAAAAAAATTCTTTGCACCCCCATGAGTCCAGCTGACCCTGAACTCTTTCACTCACTGTAAGGTGATATGCCAGAAGCAGGTCAGATCAAAAGTGCTCAGTTCTGCAGCCACTGCAGATAACCATACAGGCAAGTTTTCTCAGTATCTATCATCTCCTTTATTTCTAGCGTAGCTGGAAATTTGGTACAAGCAGAACAGAAAAGGATGGAGATTTGTGGACACGATATCAGATGCCTGTTGTCCACCTTCCATGCTCTTCAACGTTTTTTTTAATAAACTTTCTGCAGCCGTAGTTTGCTGTTTATCAGTAATGCATTAACGCTTGAACCCCATCACGTTTGCTAATGGGTTTATTTTTGACTTCAAGATTAATTCAGTATAACAAGCCAAGATCATAATCTTTATTCGATGCCTCCAATACCGGATCGGTGTTAAATAACGCAGGCGAACTGTGTCTCTGTAAGGAAGGATGGCTCCTGCATGCGGAGAGCCAGCAGGCAGGCTGGAGCTGGGGGCGGCAGGGGGCTACGTCCTGCCAGCCCCAGGAGCATCGTGCCTGCAGGGATGCAGGGATGCAGCCCGCGGTCCAGGAGGCAGCACGCCCCATCCCAGGGCGGGCACACAGGCGGTCCTCCTCACCACTTGCTTCTCTAGCTGCTCTCTCCAAACCCCACAAAGCCAACACAAACAGGCAGGGAAGGGAGGCAGGAGGAACAGCCCCCGAAAGGCAGGGTGTCACAGCCCGCCGTGAGCTGCCTCCCAGCCTGCCCCCCATAAGGACAGTGCCTGCAGGCTGCTCCTCTCACCCCCAAACCCAGCCCTGCGCTGGAAGAGCCTCCAGGCTGTTTTCAGCCCAAGCACGTTTTTCCCCTCCATAAAATTCAGGAGCTCCCAAATACATTTCGGACGACTCTCTCCCCCGCGCTCTCCTGAAACATCACAGCACTTTACCCACAACAGGCTTTTTCCCCTTTTTTCCTGCCAAACAATTTTACTATAACTTAATTAGTTAAAAGTAGCACTTAGTGAAGGTTTTATTTTGTTAACACACACAGCTAAAACAGCTGTCCTCTTTAGCTTAACTCTCCCCTTGGCTTGAAAAAAAAAAAAAGCAGCCACATAACAAGGCTTTAAACAGAAACTACAACGGTTATATTTCACCCATAAAACTGTGCGAGCCCTGCAGCTAGTACAAAGCGGCAGCAGCGGGCTGCAAATTGTCCCTCCGTCTGTGGATGAAAGAACAAACCTTCGCTGAGGTTCTTCCTTCGTGGATGAACCCCCAGGTTTTGTAACCCAGTTACGGATTGCTGGGAGGTGTTGGAGGCTGGAGTTATTTGCCTGGCTAGGATTGCTTTGCTTGATTTGCTTTGGGATGTAACTGATGCTCAGCTGCAAGGGTCAGCCCTGCCCCGGCACAGAAAGCCCCTCGCTTGGGCCAGCGCAGCCTGCTCCCCTCATGGACCCCAACAAGTCCCTCGGGTTTAAAAACTTCCAAAAGGCAAAAGAAACAAAGAAGTTAATCACAAGGAAGAAGTCAGGATTACGTGCCAATGAGGTCTTTTTCAATAACGTACATCAAGCGTTGCTGCTCGGTGATTACAATAATTGCACCGCGAAAGCCATTTAAGCCGTTTGGAAATGCAATACTGGGGTGAAACCAGTTTTCCACCTCAGGGAATGGCTGCAGCCTTCAGAAGGCTCCCCATGCTCCTCCCCACGCAAGCAAGCCTTGCAGAGAGGTTTTGGGGAAGAAGCTGTAAACTACGGTCACTCAAAATAACCACATTTAGTGCACCCGCGAGAGATGCTGAGGGCACCGCATCCCTCCACGTCCGGACGCTCGCGTTGTCGGCAGAACCGGTGCTCTGCTACTTCTTCTGATGCAATTGTAAGATTTCATCTAAACATGCCTTTTGCTTGACGATTACGAGTTTGGGCTTGACAAGCAATCTCTACACCGAAGACAAATCCAGCATGCAGGCTTCTGATGGGGAGAGCTTTGCCATAAATAGTATTTGTTCTTGTAAGCAGAAAAGCCCTTCGCGCACCACCACCTGGGCAGGCTCTCCACCCTGCCTTCCCCGAGCAGTGCGTGTGCCAGCCGCACCTGAGCCCACCTGAACAGCTCAGTAAATCACATTATTTCAGAGCAAGCAAACCCCAAATAGGCTCTTTAGAAAAAAATAAGTGTCCTGCAGCAATCTGAACACAGAAATGATTTTAGAAGGGGCCTCTTCTCGGGCTTGCAGAATGCTGAGGGGAGAGGTTCCATGGATATTCAATACGTTTTTTTCTTGGATTGCAATTCATGATCCCTTAGGTGAGCAAGTGCATGAGGAACCACCCGGGAGAGAGCTGCTGTGAGCTGAAATATTTACTAAAAGCCTCCCATTGTGTAGTGCTCTAAATAAAGAATAGGGACCATAAAGGTATCCAGGACAAGTAACAGGTATCCATGGAGAAGACAGCTGGGCATTTCTTCCAGGTTTTAAGCAGACAGAACATCTGCTGGAGGCAGGTACCCTGCTGATATTATTGTTAAAAAAATAAATAATACTTAAGAGGTATCAATTTGCTGCTGACAAAAAATACTGACAATATCATTAATAATTTATGGCGGATAACCATCCAGGGAAAGTCTGCGTTGCCGGTTGATCTGATATGTTAACTAAGGAGAGGAAATAAGTTGCTACATAAAAATAATGGCTAAGATTTCAATACAAGACACAAAACACTCTCTTTAAAGCAGAGCAGCCCCAGCCCCGCTGCTGCTCTACAGCACCCTGGGGACCAGAGACTCCGTCTCAGCCTGGGAGACATCGGCCACTGCCACGAAGGTGTTTTCTCAGCAGAGCTTGCACACCTCTGAGGAAAGCCCATTCCCTCCTGATTACAGAAGCGTGACGGAGTGTGGAAAAAACCATTTCTGCCCCCCCCAGCTATGCAAAAATCAAGACAACCACATATGAAACTGTAAAAGGAAAGGCCATGTGGGTATTTATAAATGTAAAGAACGTAATGCTTGCTAAGCTTTCTGTATGACCAAGGGGCTCTGCTCGCAGTCAAGCACAATTCTCCATGTAGGCAGGACTGCAAATACATTTGCCACAGAACGTGGCAGCTTGCATCACCTACCCCGATTCATCACTTCTTCCAGGTCTGAAGGTGAAAACACATTTAATGATACTTCGAGCTCTGACCCAAACCCTGAGCATCCCCGAGGCCAAGACAACCCACGGCCACCACGAGCCATCTCACAGGCACTGGGCTTGGGGATTTCCCTTTCAAAATATCCAGTGAGCGGCGTGCCCCAAAACCGAAGGGATTTCCTTTTTTTCCCCACCAAGGCTTGGCGAGTAACAGAGAAAAACATGCATCGCTTGCTGCGATGAGGACACTGACGGGTCTTGTCCGGCTGCCAAAGCTGACGGATTTAAAAAAAGAAAGTGGATGCAGCACCTTTTGCGTGCTCAGACAGAGATGCCAAAGCCAAGAGAACAGGGAATATTCAGGCTCGTTTCCACAAGACGTTGCTTTAGGAAAGAAATCTTTGTATGGGTCCTGGTGCAGAATGACGGGCGGGATGCGAGCACCAGCACCCGACACCCTCTGCCCGGTGCGAGGAGTTCAACAGAGTCAAGTAGCCCCATCACCACCTGCAACAGCCACACCAAACCATTGGAAACACCCGGGCACGGGAGACTGAGCCTGATGCTCGTACAGGTCAGGCAGAGATAATTATGGCGTTATTGCTAAAGGTCGTAACTCACCCTGCCTCCCAGGAGAGGTGGGATAGTGGCTCCGAAACTGGGCTTGGTCTTTTGGAGAGTTGTTCTCCAAACAGAAAACACACCAGGAGATCTAGTTCTGGAGTTTTTTTTCACACCAAGCAAGCAAGCAAAGAAAAAATGGAATAATAGACCGTAAGTCCAGGTAAGTGCAACTGTTACGCACCAAATGACATGTATGTGATGCGGGACACAAAATATTAAAACAGGTTTAATAATGACGTTCATTATGCACAGTACTCTTAACGAGTATCTAAAACTATGAGTACATGGTTCACAGCAATATTAAAATATTCAGCAGCGTGCAGAAAGTGACCTCACTCCTAGTCCCAAACATCTGCTTTGTTTATTGTGTTCTCCCAGTCCCACTGAATTGCACTTTCCTCTTCTTTTTAATAAACTCACTTTTGTAAATAGGAACCCACTATAAGTGGCAATATGCCTCCACCTGACCATGCATCCTAAACCTTGATGGGCATCCGGTACCACCCTGGGTCATTGCTCTGCCCTTGAGCATCAGCGGCAATAAAGTGCCCCGAGTGCCAGCAGCAGCGATCACCCAGCCCAGACAGACCCAGCTCTGCAATGGGGTGAAGAACAAGACAACTACACACCTCCTGTGCAGCTGGGCTAAACAGAGCGGACCAGAATAGACTGGTTTTTGACAGGCTCTTACTGGCCTGCAGTCAAAAAATCCAGAATAAGCACTGGGAAACAATGCAAAATGTCAACACAAGCCCGTCGTGCCAGCTGGGCAGATGAATTGCAAATGGTTTCAAACCAGTCGCCTAAAGGTGCGTTATTAAAACAGAAAATTGCACACGCTATTTTAATGAACAATTTGGCTTTTGTGGGTCCTGGGGACTAGAGGAAAACCTTCCTCCTTGTCCGATCAGGCTTTGGAAATTTTACAAATGACCCAGTAAGACCGTTAAATATAAAAAATAATTGCAATCTCAACCTAAAAGACAGAATTTTTGTGACAAATACAAAGTACTCGTTTTCTGAGACGGCGCAGTAAATCACTCCTTATTTCCCAGCAGTGATCACGAAACACTCGCTGGCTCATGATTTTTCTTCTCCAGCTAAGTATCTCAAAGACATATTTTTAATTTTGTGAGCCCCATGACCTGTGCCCATGAATTCCAATATCGAAATAGTTTCCAAATTAAATTCCAACATCAACACACAGGACGTGTAGGATGCAGATTTTATTTCTCGCTTGCAGGTCCTGCCTTCCTTCCCAAAGAGGAGTACGTTCTTTTTCTAACAGGGCAGCACTAGGGACTCATTTCAGCTATGATGATAGAGACGAATGGGCAATGGGCCATCAGTTTGGTCTGTGGTCTCACCCAGGGCATGCCCCAGCCTCCTCGCCAGGACTCATCCCAGCAAATGCATCGCAGGATTCAGGATGACTCAAACCCCGCCGTCCTCCCGGGCAGCTCCCCAGCAGCTACAAATCCAGGGAAAGGCCAGGCTACGCAAACTGAGTTCTCAAGAGCAACGAAGACAAGCAAGTCCGTGATTAATAAAATGCAACCCAAGAAGAAACAGAGTCAGCAGACAACTCCTTATCTTAACTAAGTTTAATGAGTTTAATTTCATTGTTTCTGCCTTCTCAAATGGCTCTACCTTTCCTTCCTCCCCTCCTCCCTCATCCCAGGGGACTCTTCCCTCCACCCTTCCCACCGGGAAGGCCGCAGCCCCACAGTGAGAGACCCACATCCCCTTTTTATTGCCCTTCATTTAAGAGCCCAAGCTGAGAGGAGCTTAGGCTGAGTTTAAAAAGGGTGAAATGCAGGTACTTATTTCGTTTTTTTCCCCAGAATGAAACAAACTCCAGATACTGGCCACGTATTTTCCCACCAAATAACCTCTCTCTACCTAAAGCAGAAACTAAGATACATATATAGAATATATCCTTGAACGCTTTATGCAAGGTACATTATCGATACGTTTGGAGACATGTCTTCATTAACAATCTGCTACACAATCTTCTTCTATTGGTACCACAAATCTTTTTCCTACTTAGTCCTGGAAGCTGAATTCTTACTGGTACTCAAATGACTTACTTTAAAGCATTTGCCGATGCCTTGAGACTTTATTTGATGCCTTCCCAACTGTACCGAGACACTCCACCTAGGGAGAAAGTATGTGTAGGTGGGTGGTCCTTCAGAAAAAGGTGGTAGCTTCAGGAATCGCAGGGCACTCCTTCCCTGCCTCAATGGCATGGCTTGATTTTGACTGTCGGTGCCGTGATGAGAAATGCCAGGTTTGCTCGGGTGGAAACAGCGCCCAGATAAACAGCAGCCCCTGTCCTAGAAAACAGAAACGTCACCCACCCATGCCGCGGTGCATGTGGGGACAGGACTGGCATGTGTGTAACATTTGAAACAGTGTGTGTGGGGGGAAATCTCATTTTTTCTCTTTCCTGACACTTTCGTGAGTTAGCATAGTTTCAATATCACGGTTTCACTATGAGAAAAAATTTAAAACAGAACGAGTCTTAAGGGACTTCGCTGCAGCGATGGAAATTAAGAAAGAAAATGCATTTCTGTACTTAATGAAACAAATACATCTTCACAAGAGCCTTCTACCGTGGTGGTTAACCAGGAGATCTTTAACGGGTTTTCTCTGCACTCCAGATTTCAACTCGCATCCTTGACATAAATAAAAAAGCATCTTTTTGGTGAGAGGCTCTATGGGTCTGCTCCTCCACCTCCACGTGCTCTTTGCTCCCGTGGCACATGCACGCACACGCGCGCGCGCGCACACGCGCATGCACACGCACACACACTCATGCACACGCACGCGCACACACACACGCATGCACACGCGCACACACTCATGCACACGTGCGCGCACACACACACGCATGCACACGCGCGCACACGCACCCTCACACCAGCAGCTGAAGGCTGCCATTAGGACAGGGCATCCCTTTGCACCCTGCCAACACCAAATGCCCTAAATACCCTATACACTATGGACCACAGCGTTGTACGTCAGTCAGAGGTGTCCACCTCCTT
The DNA here is from genome assembly GCA_013389945.1 of Fregata magnificens. Classification (NCBI taxonomy): domain Eukaryota; kingdom Metazoa; phylum Chordata; class Aves; order Suliformes; family Fregatidae; genus Fregata; species Fregata magnificens. The sequence continues at coordinate 104,933 of WAAD01006091.1, forward strand.
TACCCCTCCACAGGACTGAATTTACTATACTTACAATACTTGTACATCTATTACTTATACATACTTATATACTACATTTATTATACATTATCACCCCATGATCTGGCCCAGCATCAGCCAACACAAATGACCTGATAGGCATAAAAAAGCAGCAAGAGACTCTCTAAGAGTTGAAACTCATCCTAGTGCCTTTATGTCATCAACAGCTGTGGGAGGGGTTGTGAAATATTGTCACTTCAGTAATTTCAATATAGAATAAAATACCTATAATTTTTTTAACAAGTTTACAAAGTTTATGTCAGCGATTATGCAAAAGTTAAAGAGAATAGAACATCTTTGTTAACAACCAAAGCACACAGAGAATGACCGCTTATTTTCTTCTTGGGAACACAAGCAAACCTTTGACAGTTCAGAACCATCCCGGAAACTCCTAAGGAGTATTTTTGAAGTTTTTCATTAATATTAAAATGCAACTGCCACTATCACTCTTCCCAGTAACAATTCATAGTGAGCCCCACAAGAAATCACATTCATGTATGAAGCATGGGAAGTTCAGAGTCCCTCCTTCACGCCTTCCACCATCACGTCCTTCTAATACACTCAGAAGAAAATTGCCACCTGGCTGATAAAAGCACTTGTTGGCTGAGAAAATCCCAAGGAAACTCCACGCAACGCAGATACACAACCCCTGCCCCCAATATCCCTGGGTAGATCATTCCTCGTCATTGCACAAGTGCAGAATCTAGGAAAATCCTACAAATAATACAATCGTACAGCCGTACGCCAAGGGGCTGGCGGATTGATACACGGCATGGCCTCACCTGGTCCATGCCCTTCTGAATTAGGACAGGTTACTTAAAATTTGTATGCATATGCTATGACAAACAGAAGGATGTAAATCGTAAGCTGCAGCAGCTACGCTTGCAAAGATTACAGCAAATTACGAGCCTTGATCTGTAAAGAGCAAATGCATTTGAACAGAAAAGGCAAGAAATGGTTCATCTGATTGCTGCCACTTTACAGACCACTCCTGAGGCAGCCGCTTGCTCCTAGGGATATTTCTAACAGCTAACTGTCTGGTAGGATAACAACAGTTTTGTGCTTATTTATGTGAATGGGTTAGGATTTGATCACTAGGTCCAGCTAGGGAGTGCTCGGTAATGAGCATTTTGTGTCTTCACAGCTGAATTCTCAGGCAAAAGAATAAAAACCTTGGGTTTGTAACAAGTAAGATTTAATAGCAAGAAAAACCATCTGAAGACCGAAGGATGCTGATGCTCAGCAGCGACTCTCCAGAATTTCCAAGTAATGAAAAGGTACGAGGAATTTTTTAATTTTGAAAATATGAAAAATTCTCATTACGTGAATGAAAGGAACACAGCAAAGTACAAACTGCTCTAACCCCCTGTTTTGCATCAATGCAATACTAATTAATCCTGGTTTACAAACTGAAGTCAAGCTAGAAGGGCTTCACAGAGCTGGCTACCAGGTGCAAGCCTTTCCCAGGAACTATCGGTATTTCCAGCTTTGCTTTTCCCCCCTTGATATCACAAAATCTTTTTGCTGATTCGCCACCCCATTGCTCCTCCGCTGCCTCAGAAGCGGACGGTGCCCGACGCACCCACCGCCCTTCATTTCCACGGAGCAGCAGGTGGATCCAGAGACCCGCCGAGGGGCGAAGGCAGAGCCCGTGCTGCGGCAGGAGGGAGAGGCAGGGGACGGGTAATTACAGCCCCACCACGCTAACTTCAAATCATGGAAAAACACTGCACAAAATAATCAAACAATTTGCATCAGCTACAAGACAGCAAGGTTACGAGCAAGGGCAAAAATGGATTTGTCGGAGCAAATCAAGTCAAATGGACTCAATTTCATGCTAAGGCACAGGGACGAGGCTGCTCAATAGGAAAGAATGGGACGGTCTGCAAGGATACAATTTTTAAATGTATTTTACAATAATATTAACATACCAGAGGAAAAAAAGAGAAAGATGCAATATATGAGGAAATGGCTAAAAAGTGCAGCTCTTGGAAGCAGGAATATATTTGCCGACCCGATAGAAAATGGAAGATTTTCCATATATTTCCCACCAGCAATTAAAATGCTTCCTGAATTAAGATAAAACTAGCCATCCTCAGATGAGTATTTTCATTCTTCGTCCAAACTATTTTTCAGGAACCTTCTTATGTAGGATATGCTGTGCCCCACTTCCAGATCTGGGCAAATGAGATGTCCCTCAGATTCATGGTGGCTCAAATTCAGATCCTGGCACAACCCATACGTGCACGTGAGTTGAACAGGTCTTTAAGCCAATCTTCTCGCAGATCCACAACAGCATCCTTGTGACTCCAATGCTGGGGCTACCGTAGCCAAAGCTTTGTTCTGCCCAGAAATACAAAAAAATCACTACCTCATTTGTACAACCCGGTAGGAGAGGCAGTGATGGCAAGAGGACAAGAATAAAATGAAGACCTCCGATTTACGCTTATTAACTGAAAAAACAATAGGCGAGAAACAGCATAATTTGAGCACTGTAGAGTTTCTTATTCTTTTATGAATTTCTCCGAGAGGAGCAATTTGGCTCTATATTTAGCAAGCAGCATCTCCACGTCCCTGCCTGCTGGTGGGTTTACAGGAGTGAAGTATTCCCTGCCCAGCACTGCAGCATGAGAAAGCAACACCCCTCCCAACCACATCACATGTGCTCCGTGAGAAATTCAAGCGCTTTGCCTTCCACTCATATCCAACCAGCGCTCGCACAACAGCTCGGACCTGCCGGGGCTCGGCGTGCGCTAACGCCGTCCTCCAGCCCCACCGGGGAGATCCTGCCCCCCGGCACCCCCGTAACCAAACCCAAATGGCTCCAGCTGCAGAAGGGACGTAGCTCGCACGCTCGCAGGGAACCGGGTATTCATATTTTTCTTCTTAGATGTGTTCGATTTCCTGGAAGCATGGTGCAGATTTATGTCAGAGATCAAGTTTTAGTGCTCCTGAGTTTTCTGGATGATTGCACATGTCACTCCCCCAGAGATTACTAGCTCGCGCTTAGCCCTCCAATACTTATTCACGGAAAAAATTGAACTAGATGTGTAGACTGATGGTATGAGGCCCGTCTGTGCCAGCACACACAGCACAAGATCAGCACAAGAAGGCTTGTTCAAGGAGAACGTATTCCGTTTGATTAAGCGTGAACAAGTATTTTTTGCAAAGACATGACTTCCGATGAATCACCGGTTATTCAGATTATATACGGTGAAAGGAAAGCTCCTGCAGAGCTCCAGATTAAAACCACTATCGTTTTTCTCTCCTATATCTCCAAAGAGATCTAAGGGAAAAAGAGAAAGAGCCATGAAGGCTTTATGCAGTGAAATTCAGTACTCTGGGGAATTGCTGCCTTATGCAACGGCTGCAAGTTATGTAAGGGACGCAGTTAGCAAAACCGTTCTCTCCCAGTTGTGCCTCCTTAGAACTAGCACACAAACCCATACACTTGTGCTGCATTTTCCCAGAGCCTCAAATCTTTTCATTAGCATTAAAAAATGCTTTTTTGCCTTTTCCGGTCCAGCTGAGCCCTTTGGCTGCACTGCACCTGAGCAGCAGCTGCAGGAGGGGCAGAGGGAAGCTGGGCGATGAAAGTCCCAATTTCAGCACATCCCCGCTTTGACAGTGACAAACGCGTTTGCCTGCATGACCAACAAATATTGGTTTTTCCACTAACAGATTTTATGTAATGCTAGCACTGGAAAAAGATTTGCTGAACTGCTAAGACCACAACATTTTAAATGGCTATTTTATCATGTTTATGTTATGCTTAGAAAAATAAAGGAAAAAAAGCCACTTTCATTATGTAGAACTGCTGAATTGTTCTTTTCCTGTCACCTTTCCATCTACCACATCTCACTGATGTCTCAGCACTAAAACAGTGGCAGAGTCTCCCTCCTTGGAAATATTCAAAAGCTGTCCAGGCGTGGTCCTGGGCAACTGGGTCTAGGCAGCCCTGCTTGAGCAGTGGGGTTGGACCAGACGACCTCCAGAGGTCCCTTCCAACCTCAACCATTTGTGGTTCTGGGATATTTTGCAGAGAAGTGGTTCAGGGAGATGATTTTTAAGCAAATTTAGTCATCGAGTTATCCCTGGTGAAAGTTGGCTTGGGCTCCCCAAGACCCTTGTCCTCTCCCACCGATGCAGAAGGCGAGGACGCCCCTCATCCCTTGCCAAAGACCATGACGAATAGGTCCACGTGCAGGTCCACACTCCACCAAACCCAAGCTACCGACAGCTTCATGCCATCCTCGCGCGGACCGGCAAACCCAGAGCAAGCAAGGAGCCAGCAATGGTGGAGCAGTGCCAGCACGCGCGGTGCTGTGCAAAAGTCTGCTCTGGTCCTTGAGCTCCTCGCTCTACCTCTCTATCCGAACTTCTGTCCTGTCAATACAATGAGACTGACGATACCTTACGAAGGCCAAGCTCTGGTCACAAAAACTATTGTAAGACAGTGGAGAGGGAGAGCGAGAGGATGAACAAGGTACAATTTATGAAGTCTACCAGCTATCAAGTGATGCGATGTTTTGATTCTGGTTAGCTCCTCCATTAACTCCAGAGTATCTTCCCTCTCTTCTAGCCTCTGCCCACAACACTGCCCACATCTGCACAAAACCCCCAAAATCCAAACGGTAAGATAAAAACAGAATAAATATATTTTATGCTCCACCCTTAAAGCTGCTATATTTGTACTGGGGTTTCTTTGAAGTTAAGCAACCTTGAGAATAATGCATGGGAAAAACATTTTTAGATAGCCCTAGAAATTATCTAAATCACATTAGCTTTCAGGTCTGTATTACAGTTCTTTGTTCACTCAAGTTGTTTCAGTTTTGAAATCATTCCCACATACCTGTTTCTGAGAGAAACCTGCCTATGGAGACCCACAGTTTCGTAATTCAAGCTATTTTTCGTTTGTAAAATAAAACCAGTGGAATATGCCTTTGATTCCATCTCTCCTCATTTAATTAAAAAGCCTGGCAGGCTGTTTGATTTCTTTAATCAGAAATTGATGTTAAAAGGTTTCCAAAATAACATTTAATGAGTTTTGAAAATGGATGCATATACCATTCCTGCCAGGTTTCTGTACATCTCAGGTTCTTATTAACTGTTCATTTTTTTAGCCATTTCAGCGGCTCATCGGTAAGTCACAGGATAATACAGCAATTGTAAGAGGCTACGTACTCCTAAATGCGTGCAGAGGCAAAGCCCCAGAAGAGGAACCCAGCATAAGAGTCAAAACTCGTTCTCCCCATGAACACCACCGGGAAGGTTTGCTGACAACGGAGCTTAAAATTCTCCATCACAATAATGTGAAATCAGGACAATAGGTTTTGAAAATAAACGCTTTGAGTGTTCTTCAAAATTATATGTTATCATAATAATGGAGGGGTTGAATATATATCAAAAATAATCCTAAATGATTAGCAATTACCCTTATGAATCATAACCGTCTTCGGATTCTGAAAAGCCATTTGAGCATCTCAGCTGTGAAACTCTCCCGTTGCTGACTGACACGCCGAAAAATGGAAATGAACCCCAGAGCCAGCGCTGAGCATCCTCCAGCGTCCCCAGGGAAAGCTCCCGGGCTCTGGCGTTGGGATGGCCTCAGAGCACTCCCCACCCCTGAGTTTTCATCTGCGGGTCACGCAGGAGGTAGAAAGGGGAGTCGGGAGCCACCCACGGTTGGTTACCTCAAGCATCCGTGGCCGTGACCCCTCCCGTGACCTCCTGGGGAAAAAAAAAAAAATCTGTCTTCTGAGATATTTTGCTTCTATTTCCTAGAAGAAAGGGCTGGCTGGAAAGGGACACCTCCCCTCCGGGAAGGGAAGGAGGGACAGGCTCTGCAGAGCTCAGTCCTGCGGCTCCCTGCCAGGAGGGGTCAGAAGACCCCGGCTTCCTTCCCTCCAGAGATGTGCTGGGTCTGCTTCCCACTTCCCACGTTATCTAAACAACCTAAAAGCTGTAATTAAGGAGGGTAAGGAAAGCATAAAGAAATGTTTATATTTCCAGAAATTAAAATTTCAGTGACGAGGCAGTAAATTAACTTAATCAAGTTGGGAAGCATCTATGAGAAATCATTTTTATATGATTTAATGAGAGAAGGCATTGGAAATGGTGATTTTAATCAGCCAAGTGGGATTTATAAGCAAGAAGATCCTGCTTAAACAACTCATTAGACTTCTCCAAAAAATCTTTACTGTCCCTGCAGACAGCCAAAGCAAGATTTATTGTATATATTTACTAATTCTCTAAATCCCTTGGTAACATTGCATATCAAAAGTCAACTGATTAAAGCAGAAAACAAAGTCAAAGAAAAAAAAAAAAATGTCCTCGTAAGCACCTGCTAAAGAAAACCAAGAGGCTCTAAGTCCCTACCAAAAGACAGAGCTGACTCAAATCAAATGTTATCAGGACTCCTAAATCCCTATTTATTATACATACAAGGTTATATTAGAGAGAGAAGCATTCAATATCTACTAATACCTTTTATAATTTGTAAGACTCCTGCACCCTGGCCCACACCAGACGGCAATACCGGAGGACTGGAACGGGAATAACACGGGAAATGGCAGAGTCAGATGACTTTTACCCTTAAATTGTGCTGTCCTGTCGTAACCTGACTGACATGATGTGCCTCCCAAACGCTATGTCCTATGGCACCATACGATCACACACGAACGCAGAAATGCGACAATATTGCTAAATATATTTTGAAATCATCATTTATAGAACAGTTAAAGGTCGAAGCACTTCAAAACACGTCAAGAGCCCTGAACCCGCCCCACTGATCCTTCCAGTGGCTTTAATTCTCTCTTATTTTTCCTTTGTTGAACCAGAAGTCTGCATCTATGTCTTACAGGTATTTCTGCCTCCTTCAGTTCCAGAGCAAAGGCCGCTTCTGTCATGTCACTACAACCAGAAGAAGTGCTAAGAGCATACCATGGAATAAATATTTTTGTTATTTATTATTATCTGCTCGCCGCCTAATTCTTGACGTTGGGACCAGTAGACGTCCACAGGCCACCAGAGACACGTGTGAGTAACTCAGTTCTTTGCAAAGGATGTTGTAGATCTGAGTGCAGTTTCACAGCACTTTTCAGGCAGACACAGAAAATAATTTACTTGAAAAACAAGCCAGGAGTGTAGGCTGAAAGCACTAGCTCCCCCTTTAAACTCTGCAAGTTGACGAACCTTGATGAATATCAAAGCCTTTTCCGTTAAATATGCTACAAATTACCATTAGCAAAGATTTGGGGTAGGGCCCTCCTGCAGCCCGGGCAGGGGCTGCTCCGCTGCCGTACGCTGTAAGGACGTGGCAGTGGGAGCAAACAGTGCAATTCCTCGGCGCTGCATCTCTGGGGCAGGGAAGAAAACAATTTATCTCCATGGTATTGACGCTCTTCAAGTCAATTTTGAAAAAAAAAAAGAAAAAAAAAAAAAGGAAAGAAGACAGCAGCTTTAGAAAATTGGCTGTATTATAAGGTTGCTTAATGACTACGTGCAGAAGTCGTGCTATTTTATCAGATCCTCTGAACTGGCTGTCAAGTCAGGAGACGCGGCAGGGAAGCCAAGCAGCACATCTAGCACTGGGGGAAAGTTTCTCCTAAAACCGCTACTCTGCTCAGTACGCATCTCCCCACTTGGGAATGAAGACATCCACGTGAAATTAACTGTTTTCACAGGGAAACATTAGAGCTGGAGTCCGATTTTAAACTCGAAAAATAGTTCCCAGGCAGGGTTTCCCAGGAGGATGCTGCCTTGGTCTGCAGCAGCACAGGGATACAGCCGTCACGGCATCAGCACGGGAAGGGGCGCGCACCGTTACCCGGCTTCAGTTTAGCTTTTGGACCTCTTGCCTTGGGAAAGAAGCCAAATGGCAAGGCTGCACCATGGTACAAACGCATCCATTCTCGTTGTATTCTAGTATTGAAATACCGTCTTCTGAGTTTCAAAATCCAATTCAATTTCAATTCAGCTTAATGATACAAAATGATGATGATTTTTTTCATGCAGTAATTGAGAGGAGGGTAACGGATAACCGCTTCAAAGGCAGCTGTCTAGGCTGAAAGGTGGAAAGAACAGAAATAACTTGCAGTTGTTTGGAAACCAGGGTGCTATTTTTGGTTAGGTGTGAAAACGATGCTTGGTTTTTGGTCTCGGAAAGCCAGTGAGTAGGTCACACGTTTGAAAAGGCTTTTCCAAATAATTTCGATTGCACGTGGCTGGAAAGAGAGCGGTGGTGGTACCGGCGGGTCTCACAGGGGCTGAGCCAGCCCGACTGATCTGCGTGCAGTTCAGGAGAGTCCTGCGGATGATGAATATGCAGCCTGCGGGAGGTGGGCTGGAGGAAGATTAAATAAACTGTGGTTGATTTGCAAATGAGCCGAAGTCACAGCTGTGAGTGTCTGAAGCGGGGACTGATCTGAACCGAACGGGAGAGGGGTTTAGGGTTTCTTTGTGTGTGTGGTCCAGTCGAGCCCAGCAGGACCAGACAGAGGTCAGAGCCAAGGCTGAGCGGAGAGGAAGGCTGAGTTACGTATGGGATGACCTGTGCTGCCGGCATCAGCCCAGCTGATACTTCAGGCGATGCTCCTGCCTGCCTTTCGGCCCTTCCAGTGGTAGGGAAGTCCTTTCTGATGGCTGCTGTCTTACACCTCGGCTGCGGTGCCTTATATTTTGAGTTTTGAAGTACAATCACAATGTTCTGTTAATCCTACTGGGAGCGGTATTTAATTTAATTATGAGTGAAACTTGTGCAGATAGGACAGCAGCCTCCAGAGAGCAAGTCTCTCCTACGGCCCTGTTCTTGGGACGGGTTTCTCTTGCATCCCAGGGGTAAAAAGATGTTTACTGCGGAGTGAAGAATGTTCTACCTTTCAGCCTAATGTCTTAAGACTTGTCTTGCACTTCTGACCTCATTTACACGCTACAGCGAGGGCAGGTAACTGTCTTACACCGAGGAGGAAGAAAGCACAGACCGAGTCTCCTCCCGGCTGTATCTACAAAACATCCAAGAGAGTAAGCTGCAAATTATTTTACAACATTTCTAAGAATCCCCTTCAAATTATTGCTTCTGTTCTGGGGTGGCTGTGGGCTGTTAGATGCAAACCATAAGTTAAGACAGCTTAGATGGAAGATTTCTGCAACGTATTATTTCCACAAAGAGAAGAAACCTATTTTTGCGTAACACGTACTATCAATGCTGAGGTTGATGTCTCCAGACCTTCAGTCAGCCCAGCTCCAGCGGTCACACTTCACAGCATCAGACGCAACGTCTCAGAAAACTGCCTCTGAAATAAATCCCTTTTACCTTAGCAGAGGTATTCAGGTACATATCCCATATGAAACCTTTCCCATTTTTCTTGGTATATAATGTACGTTGGTAAACACAAATGGCACACGTTTGTGTACGTAGATTACTGCGTGTTCCCAGAGCAAGACCTCTGTCTTGCCAAATGTGTTTTGGCGCTAAGGTGAATGATAGGGGAGGTGGAAACTGGAACAAAGAATCTGCTGGAAGAGCACCAGGACGGAGAGATGGGTCCTGGCTTTCTGCAAGTTTTAAACCCACTAAGTGTCCACACCTCCTCTCCTCAAAAACAGGCCATCCGTTAGATGAGATCGCCCTTTCCCTCGTCTCAGTTCTTGTTTTCCTTACCTCAGCCGGGCTCAGGAAAAGCTACCTACTGGAAGCCATCAGTGAGAAGTGCTGCGGCTTAAAACAAACCCCCAGTGCCTGTGCCAAAGGCAGTGCCACGAAGCAAGGCTTCTTGCCTCACCACCTGTGGCACCTCCATCTTCGCACTGACGTGCTCTCGCCATCGCCGATATTGGTTCTCCTCCAGTCCAGCTCTATACTCTCCTCCTCTCTCATTTACTCACATTTTTAAAGATTCTTTTTAACTTTAAAACCCTTTCATCCCTCCATGTTTTATCAAGATAGAGCACACTTTGCTCTATTTTACCCAATATTCATCACATCTTATAAAACTAGGTCACAAAATTTGCAAGTTTATATGAGTTAGGCTTTACAGATCCAGAAAATACCACTTTATTTTTTTTGTCCTGTGTATAATGCCTAAGTCTGAAATATTTACAAAAATAAACTCAAAAGTATACAAACACACCACTTTTTGTTTTAAAATTCTAATGAGTTATTTACAAAATTCCTTTTCTTCAATCATTTCTGGTTTAAAACAGTTCTGCTAGAAAAAAAAAACCAACCTGGAGTGCTTTGGTCTGCGTGTCAGCCCTGACACCCTGACACGAGCCAGCTATGCTAACAGCAGGGAGTTTTTCTTGAAATATCAGGGAGTGCTTCTTGAGCAGCGGGGACGATTCACCTCTGCTGCCCCCAGCCTCCCTGGGCACCAGGCGGAGTTCCTACAATCCTGCAGCCTGAGGCTCTCGGAGGTTGCCTCCAAGAAAAGCAGCCCAGCACGGAAACGCTGCGACACCAGCATAGGGACCGAAAAAGGATCGAAAATATTCTGCATATCTCCCCCAAGCGCTGCCCTGCGGCTGGCGGCAGCCTGGGAAGCGAAGCAAGGCACTCGCTGGCTGCGGGAGCATCGGCCGCCTGCCCGGGCCGGAGCAGCGGCATTGGCGCCGGGCAATGCCGCAGGGAGCACAGCACAACCCACCCCGCCGCCGCATCCCCTGCCCTGCACCGCCGAGCCACGGCGGCAACCGCGACGGAGGTTTCTCAGCCTCGCCGGGAGCACCGAAGCGCATCACCTTGGTAACAGAGACATTGCCAAAAATCCCTCAAACATTTTCACTTTGCAGGAAAATACAACTTTGGCTGTCTCAAAGCATTTGCAAAATTTGACCGTGTCGTTGGATTAAAGGGCAATCTGAAGCACCCAATTTTTCGAAGGCGGATGGTGAGACCTGTGGGGTGACATCTGCTTCGCGGAGCATTTGCATTCTCTACTCACCCGTCGTTTCCACGATGCCCTCCAGGATGACGACAATCTCAAACTGCTCTGTTTGCATGCTGCGCTGGGAGAGGTCGTAGAAGGGGCTCTTGGCATCTATCACGTGGCAGATGGTGAGTGGGGACACGAGGAAAAGCTGGTCAGCCCCCGTGCTGAAGCCCACGTCCAGCTCCAGCTGATCGAGTGGGAGGAATTCGCCCTCCGGGGTCTGGCGGGACTGGACAGGCAGCGAGGGGAGAGACAGAAAGAGAGAGAGATCACTTCTGGAGCAGCCACCACCGACGCACCCTGCCAGCATCCCGCATCCCTGCCAGCGCTCTTCACCACCCGTCACACGAGGCAAACGCCAGTCCAGCCCCGTGGCCGTGAAACGGGTGGAAACCCAGCGCGGGCCATGCAGAGCCGGGATGAATTATTTCTAACGCACATCTTACTGCAATTGCAGCTCACTAACATAGGAGCCCTGGAAGGACACCGGCCACCGACACGAACGATGGCTCTGCCACTGACCCGCAGCATCGCCCACCAGGAGGAGAAGATGAAGCTGACACACCTTGGGGCTCTGGCAAGCAGAAGCCACCCAAAACCTCACAAAAGCCACTCAAAACCTCACAAAAGCCGTGCTGCGACACAGTGACCCCGGCAAGGGCTCACAACCACCTCCGGGGTCCACAAACAGAAACTCCTTGCAGAAAGTGGCAGCAGTTAGATTGATTCCCAACTTAGCCATAAGAGAGAGTTCCCCAGCGCTGGCTAACAACAGCCTACATCAGCCCCAAATCAGCCGAGCACACAGTTCTCCAGGGAAGTTTTTAGATCGCTGTCCTTTTGACGAAAGGGGCCTGGAGAAGGGGATGCTGTTACTGCTTTAGTTAGAGCTGCCTGCTAAGACACTACAAACCACAATTTAGCAGCTACATAACAAGTCCATAAAACCACGCCTAGAGCTGAAACCTCAAATTCAGCGCTCTGGCTCGTGCACCTCGCTGCAAGCTACGCTTCGCATCCCTAGTCCGTAAGGAGCACTGTAATCAGCACAACCCTGCCCAAACGCTCCCTCTCCGGCTTTTATTTCTTCTCCCCCTGTGATGAATAGGCAGGAACAGAACATTATAGCCCTTCCTGGTCATTATTTTTATTATAGAATTTTCCATTATTTGCTACTCAGATTTTAAAAAGAAGTTTTACAGACTGTCGTGTTCATCACACGCAGCCAAAACCCAACGTTAAATCACCACTTGAGATGCATTTCCATCATTCCCGACATTTTGAGCCGACGTGAAACTTCCCATATTGAGCAATACCGCTGCCTTGAAATGGGATTTTTTTTAATGGGAGCACAATTAGGCTTGCAGGAAAAAGCGTAATCTTTCCTCTAACTTTTCCTCTGTTTCCATTCTCCTCGTTATTCAGACCTGCTGCGCTACGTATGTAACGGGGGTGGGGGGGCGNCCCGTTGGACAGGGACCAGCGCAGCCGTTCCCCCGGACTACCAGCACTCCTACGAGTGACACCGGCAGCTCCCAGAGAACCCCAGTCCCATGGCTCCCGTAAAAAAGCCCTGCACTGGGAGCTGGGGCGGGGGGGGGCAGTGGGAGGATGCCGGGTGCCCCCGGGGCGCGGGGCAGCCCCCAGCGAGGGCACGAGGGGTGCAGCTAGGGCCAAGCCCCCCGGGGTCGGAAGCGGTTGGGAGCCTAAAAGCAGACGGCGGCAGACAGAGCAAAACCGGATTATGCGCTTCGCTTAGGATTTGGTTTCTATTTTTAAAATTTTCCCTGAACGATGGCTGGATTTGAAGGAGATCTAATCCCAAACAAACAATTGTGCGTTTCACTGCCCTGAAGTTTCGGCAGAGAAATGTGCTTTAATTTTTGTGTGTGAAAATTCAGCTTTATCACACCTGCCTCTGCTATCCCATCCTAGCACACGCCATGCAGTTTTACATAAAGACATCAGAGCCAAGAAACATCTAGAGCACATCTGCATAAATATCCTGCCTGCGGGGTTTTGTTTGTTCTTTCTTTAGAGAGAAGTCTACTTTTCAATAAAAAGACAAAAACACAAGCAAAGCACCAAATAACACCCGTAAGCAGGGCAAGGAGCGGCTCTAGGGAGGGAACTGCTTCCACCAGACATCCCACACCCCTACAATATTGTTATAGCCACAGGGGAGGCGAAGGCTGGCCCATTCCTGCCTGATGTTGTCACTGTGGGGACGCCGAGAACCCCCCGCCCGGCTCGGCTTTGGCTTTGGGACAGAGGAAAATGGTGGCCCCAGGTCAGACCCAACGAAATGCAATTAGGAGTTGCACGCACCAGGGTTCATTATGAACGCTAACGGTTTGGGGAAGTCCTCTAAAGGGCTGGTTGTAAAAGCTCTGGCTCCTCTGTTTAGGACTTCAGCTACCACTGCTACTCTCCGAAATGTTTTGGCCTTACGAGGCACTTCTCCGTGGATGCTTTCCAAGCAAGATCCAGGGAACTACCCAGCGGTACCTGCCCCGAAATCTTAGTCTGAACCAAACAGCCAAAACCCCCTACCAATGCACGGGAGAGGGTGACAAAGCAGGGTGAACTATTATTTTGCAAAAAAATCCTATATAATGGACAACTTAGCAGATGGAAGAGTGATGAAAAAGGAGGGTTAGAGACAATGCGGTACTTGAGGGACACGGCGAAGTCCAGAGAAAGAGGCACGAACTACTGGTGGGGTGAAGAAAATGATGGGGAAGAAAGGTTAAAAACGGGTGGGCTGCTGCCCGGGTGCCACGAGCCGTCACCGCTGCTGCGGCGCTGGGGCGGACCCTCCTCCCACTCCCACGGCATCGTCACACTACCACCGCTTGCACCGGAGCTCGCGGGATTCCTGGGGAATCTATCACATCTGCCACAAAACCCTCATATTTTACAGCTGCTGTGAGATCAGGTGTTACATTATTCAGCTGCGAAGCCATATACATGAAGAGTGATTGCTTCTGCTCTAAGGGAATTGAGGTAAAGATTGAGAGCTAAAATGTTATAGACAAACCAAATATTATTTTACAACTACCTCTGAGTTACAGGCAGCATTCAACCCAAGGCAGGGTGTGAGAACTCATACTATTGACTATGTTGCTATTCGTGCCAATACATTTGTCAAAAAAAATGACCTTGAGTGACTCTTTTGACTCAACGTAACATAGGAAGGAAACTACAGGGCTTCGAAGTTTCATTCAAGTTCTTCACAATCCTGGAGATTCATTTAAAAAAGTGAATATTACAGTGAATGAGTCTTTGCACTAACTTGCCTCTTTCAAGGCTTTGTATTTGTTTTTTTCTCCAGTATGGTCTAAGCTTACCAGGAAAAAAAAAAAAAAAAAAAAAAATTAAAAACAGTGTATTGGGATTTCCAATTTTACATAGATTTTGCAAGCAGCATAACCTTTTACCAAAAAAGAAGCATTTCAGCAGGAAATCTGTGAGCAGCCCTACAATTAACTCTGCCCTCCCAGTTTTGCAACAAACCTGCAGTAAAGGTTATATGCAAACCGAAGCAGAAACACTGAAGCAGCAATCCCCCTCTGCCACATACTCGTGCTCCTGCAAGCCGGAAAGACAGTCCGTGCGTGGCAGCACCCCCTGGAAGAGAGATCGCTCTCCCTGCTGCTCTCCCTTCTTTCTTCCCCTCTTTTTTTTGGCCGGGAAGCCTGGCCAAGCACTGCTCCCCCACAGCAGCAAAAGGATGCACGGTGCGGAGGCATTTGGCAGGGGATGCACAGAGCCGGCTATAACTGTATCCATAGAAAAGCCACATTTTAGCCCTTTATTACTCTTCTCCCTCTCCCTCCACGTTTATAGCTGCCCGTGTATGGAGCTCCTGCAGGCTGGGCAGCTTTGGCCCGGGGGGAAAGCCCCTCAGCCCAGTAGGCAAGGGGCACTGCGGGATGCCCGCAGCACGGCGTGCCACCCCGGCCACGATGCAGCCGCCGGCAGCGCCGGCACCCACGTCAGCGGCATGCCTCACGAATGGCCTTTCCCTTTTCCTAGCACAAACGAAGCCCCACGACGCAAGGACAGCTTGCTTTGTTTGAGCTGCTGCTATGGCAGGGTTGCCTGGGCTCCTCTCGGTTTGTTGCTGGTTTTTACCCAGCTGCAAAACCTTCACCCCTCTGGCTCCAGCACTGCCGTCACAAAACCAGAAGAAATGATGGCTATGAAGCCGCTCTTTCACATATTTAAAGTTCAGGAAATTTTTTGGAGCCACACTAAGTTTTAAGCTCCAACTTTTAAAATTCCCCCTGCGGCACCCCTGGATCCAAAAAGGGCTAATTTCTAAATTTGTAATGGAAATGACTCATTTTGATTTTTAAAGCTATTAAAGACGTATGGTAAATGTGACAGCCTGACCTCTCCCTAGTCAGGATGGCCTCATCGCACGAGGCAGTTGGAGGGGTCACCGTGGTGCCCTCTAAAGACCGGATGATTACTTACCAGGCTAATTGCACGTCATTCAATTTACCCATCTAAACTTCTGACACGAGGAAACAATCAGGGATAGCTCCTATCAGGGAAAAGCGTAACTGAGATCCCAGCTGATTATTCAAAAAGAAAAGAACAGGAATAGATGCCTCCAGGTCAGCTGCAGTGAGAGCATCTTCACCGATGTCGGTCCCCAGCTACAGCAATCATCCGGGCACGGCAGGAAGGAGACAAATGAAATTATGGACATTCTTTAAATTCCTCTCCCCCCCCCAGCTTGTCGAGTGCGAGCACCACCCCTCCTTTTGGCCACAGACTCCCCCATGGTTCGGGATGCAGCGAGGATTCTGCAACCCTTACCGAACGCAGCGACGATCCTGCTTGCAAAACCCCCGTCGGAAACACATATTTGGGCCAAAACACGACAACTTCAGAAGCCTCCGAGCAAAACGCACTTGTGCGTCGCTGGAACCGGGCGCAGCAGACGGGGGATGAGCATCCCTGAGCGGGGGGCAGCCAGGGGAGCGGGGAAGAAAGCAGGGCAGCCCTCCAAGCGGGCCCCCCCCCCCAGCTGCCCCTCAGAGCACCCACCCCTAGGGCAGGGCACCCACATCCCCTGCCGGGCCGCGGAAACATGCAGGATGCTCTGCATGTGTCAAACGTCACCCGAGCCATCCCCTTCCACCCACTCCACCCTTATTTCATCTCCCCTGTGAATATGCGGCCGTTGTAGCAAGTCTCAAATAAACGCTGGATTTTCCCTAGACATACAGGGCCGTTAGCACGATTTTGACATGTCTAACCCTGGCATTCTGCTTTCCATGAAGTTCATGCACCATATAGATAAAGTTCTGCCTGACTGGACTCACCGTTGCCTGAAAGCACAGAAATATGCCAGAAAGGCAAACAGCTTGCTTTTAAAATGCACACCAAGGAATTCAAGCTACAAAGTATTTCCTTGTCAGAGAAATCTAGCATTTTATAGAAATATATAAACATGCATGTAAACCCGGTGCTGATTATAAGTATTATCCTACAAGGCTGCCAGTAAATCAGACGGCTGAGAGTAAATCTGGTGCCTGACAGCTGAGCCTGAAGAGCATCGCAGGGACACGGAGGCAGCCCCGGGCAGGAGCGAGGGATGGCGAAGCTCTCCTGCCGAAAAGGCGCTCGGAGAGGCCGGCAGCTCCGGGGCAGTGCAGAGGTGGGGGCGCGGAGGGGGACGGCGGGATGTCCCCGGGGGACCGGCCGCGGCGGCGGGGCGAGCGTGGCAGGACCGCACTTACTTTGAGCAGCTTGCAGCGGATCTGCGCGGAGACCATGTGGCTGTTGCGGAGGTTGCCCACCCGGAACATGAGGGTGAGCTTGCCGTCCCGCATGGAGATGGCGGCGTGCTCGCTGAACATCAGGGTCTCGGCCCTCTTCTTGGGCTGAGACATCTTGATGAACATGCAGCCGATGAGGAAGGCGTCCACGATGGAGCCCAGGATGGACTGGAAGAGGAAGAGGATGATGCCCTCGGGGCATTTGTCCGTGATGTAGCGGTACCCGTAGCCGATGGTGGCCTCGGTCTCTATGAAGAAGAGGAAGGCAGAGGGGAAGTTGTAGACGTTGGCCACGCAGGGGGTGTAGCTGTCATCGTGCGCCTTGTTCAGGTCGCCCCGCATGTAGGCGATCACCCACCACATGGAGGCCATGAAGAGCCAGGCCACGGTGTAGGTGAGGATGAAGATGAAGAGGTTCCAGCGCCACTTGAGGTCCACCAGGGTGGTGAAGAGGTCCGAGAGGTACCGGCTGGTCTCGCCGCCCAGGTTCCCGTGCTGCACGTTGCACCGCCCGTTCTTGTCCACGAAGCGCTGCC